>OZ010613.1:2489318-2516818 GCA_963932145.1 Acanthosepion lycidas | reverse complement strand
GAACTGACCAATCAGCAAGCAAGATTGGAGGTGATTGACCAATGAATACTTGTTATATTTATGTGAAAGTAGGATGTTAATTACCAGATAGGAAGAGTGCATTTCCTAAAAAGAGGTAAGGCTGGTTTGTTGTGGAGATTCCACAACTGTATGATAATAGTATTTTCCATTGCTATAAACGCAATCATAACTCGATGTTTGCATTTTCTCTGCTGAGTTTGCAAGTAGATTCCATTGACATGGAATTATTCTTTGAATAGGCAATTTATTAGGAAGTTATACCAGAAATATATAAGTTAGAAATGGTTTTATTACTTTTATTTTCAGTTTATTTGATACTGTGAATCTTTTCATGAACGTTATTGGTTATCGCTCCGAAACCGAGGTTAGCCTACCGACAAACATCACTCAGAATTTAAGTTTTCTTTTTATAGAATTGTAGTTTAAGACAACCTCCAATTTTTAAGTATGATTTTGAGGATTTAAAGATCGTCTTATACGCGGATATATACAGTCATTTGAATAAAGGGTTTATTTCACGTTTCATCTATTTTTATATATTTAAAATATCTTTCACTGAAAACAGTTTATAAATTTTTTTGAAAATAGGTTCCTCGAGTATACTGTTATCGCTCTTTCTGCCATTCATGAGGGTTTCCTTCCTAACCTTTTGCTTAAAGCGCTGTGGAAAGTCAACATCTTGATTATATCAGTTTCCTTTCTATTTATATATGTGCTATCCATTTTAAGTGTTGCCACTTTTGGAAGTCCATAAGTGATGTGGTTTCTTTTATTTGGTAAAGTTCTTTGTGACTCTGTCACGTCAGTTTGCGAGATTCGACAAATAGAGTGCAGAAGGAGGGGGTGGGTACAGAGGGAGCGCGAGCCCCGGACATCCATAGCGGGAGGGCGTCCAATCAAAAGAGTGAAATAAAAATTTAGTTTATATTTAATTTGAATAAAGTGTTTATTTCATGCTTCATTTGTTTTTACATATTTGAGATGTCTTTTCCTCACATTTCTCAGTACTAGTCCCCCTCTCCCTACTTGAGTCTTAATGGCATACAATCAAGGAATTAGCCCTGGTCATCACCAAACTCCTGCACGTCACTGCCAAAGAGCCACTCGAATTAGAGGGATAATCAGTAAGCGACATAGTTTATGCGGATATGAGGGAAAGACAACGGTTAAACTATGGAATTTAGCAGGTTATGAGTTCCCGTGTATTTTAGGTGATGGTGCGTGTTTAATATATAAACAAAGAAGATAGAAGCGTGCAAAAACCTGAGTTTCTACTACAGACGTTTATTTTTGTTATGGTCGAGTTCAAGTCAGCTTTGCGCTGAGTTAGAACGACCAATTTAATTATTTCATGAGTAGGGCTGCCAAAACACTCCCAAACTATGTCACTGGAAAGTGGAAAAGAGAATTCTGTTCTGCGGGGTCATAAAATCGGGTATGTGACCAGAAACCCTTTCCGGTTTCTTTATTACTTGCATTATGGGAAAATTAATTACTTTTCTTTCTTTTTTTATTCATTATTTTTTTTTTTTATTAAAACACGAAAATCTGCCATTTGTTTTTTGTTTTTTTCATAAGAAAATTTATAAATAACACATTAACATTAATATTGAGATAGTCTTTCCAAAACAAATCAGATATTTGGCACAAGCAGCAAACGTGTAAAAGAAATAAAAGCTAGTGACATATTCTTGTTGAGTTGCCAAAATGTCTTACGATAAAAATGTATTCAAAATTTAAAAGAAATTCGTGAGAAGAATTCAATGTCAAATAAACGAGAGAATTCGAAATGACGCATTAAACCCATGAGAAGATTTTGTCAAATGCGATAAAGAAAAATAGAAAAACAGCTCAATAATGCGGATGCAGGAAAAAATAAATTGAAAAAGATCTTGTGGAAGTTAACAAGCTGTAGGGTTGTGTGTGTTTTAAGTGAAGGTGCATATTCAATGTATAAACAAAGAAGATACAAAACTTGAGTTTCTACTATGGACGTTTATTCTTTTTATGGTGACTGTTATGAAACAAAATTCTCAATGTCTCTTGGATATGTTCATTTTTGTTTTTGTTTCAGAAGTAAGTTTGGAAAACAATGGTTAAAATGGTCAATCTCAAGTCAGCTTTGTGCTGTGTTGGAATAATCAATTCATTTACTTCAGGATTTTATTTTGCAACAAGTATTTACAAATTAAAAATATCATTAGCTTAAAAAAGTTTAAATGTACGAACACTAGTAAATATATACCAACTGAAAGTTAAGGTAAACTATGGAAGATTCTAAGTGATGTAATTTAATATTAAATAAACGAAATCTAAAACTTCTGTGGAGATCAGCAGATTGAATGTTTGTGTGTAGTTTAGGTGAAGGCGCGTGTTCAATATGTAAACAAAGAAGATAGAATTATACAAAAACCTGAGTTCCTACTACGGACACTTATTCTGTTTCTGGTGACTGTAGTGGAATAAAGTTCTCAATTTCTCTTCGGCATAGTCTGTTTTCCTTTTTGGCTCAGAAATTTGAGAATGTAAGTATAAGTATTGTATTCCTGGTCAAGCTCAAGTCAGCCTTGCGCAGAGTTGAAACAACCAAAGGAAAGTTTTTAGTTACTTTATCGTTGGAAGGTTAAATATGGTTGTGGAATATCCGTTTTCTTTTTCTTAGTATCGATGTTAGGGAAAGTCAATGCAAGCATCGTTACTATGGTCGCGCCCAAGTCAGCCTTGTGCCAACTTAAGCGCGAGAGAAAGATTGACCTATTTGATAGCTTGAAGTTTATGGGAGGCACGTGTGCGCATCATGCAGTAGGAAGAGAGTTCAGTCGCCAGTGGGCCTTGGAAAAAATGACATGTCCCAGTGGGAACGTAATTAGCACGTTGTGATACATCTTGAAGCTAAGAGAAAGAGAATGAAAGAGAAAATGTTTGCCTTTTTATAGGCTTCAACAACGCCATCTAACGACGTTTAACGAAACCAATCATATTTCCGGTTCCTTTACTCTTAGTATAGTTGGAAAATATATTTTTTTATATTCATTATTATTATTTTAGTTATCAATTTTATTTCATTTTCCTACTAAAGCTAGACTTGAACATTTTAATTAATATTGTAGTGATTGAGAAAGCATCCTTTTGGGAGTCGGTTCGGAATCAAAGATTTCAAGACTTCAAATCAACACTGATTTTATATCCGGTTTTATACTTGTCATGAAGGATAATTTCCTTTGTATTTTATCAATCTCGCATACCGAGAGCTACGCTTACTGTGTGGGCATTTATATGGTCTATGCCTTAGGCAGTCATTTACATATCACTACAATACTGTTGGTTCTTGAATTTGTATTCAACTGAAAAAAAAGAACATTTGTTCTGTTATCCGGTACAGCACATCTATTGCATAATGTTTCTCTTGTTCGGCTCCTTTTTCATTTAGGTATATTTAGGTAAATTAGTCAAACTTTTGACCACTCCCTGTTATTTTTTTTTTTTTTTTGTGTTTTTTTTTTTTAAATCCCGTAGGGTCGTAGAGTCATGTGTGCTGCAGCCGCAGGAGAAGTGATATTAAGTCGGCCATTATAATGATGCTTATCCTTACTTACCCTAACTTCTGGATCAGAAAAAGAAAACGGACATACCCAAGAGACATCGAGTACTTTGTCTCATTGCAGTTTATATAAAAAAAAAAACAAGAAGTCCATGGTTGAAATTCAAGTTTTGTATGCATCTGCTTTAATTATTTACTTGAGACCAAGTACCCACCGATGATGCAGAAACATTGAACCTTTTAAATTTCATATACCATTTTGGCTTTCATTTATGCTGATGAACAGGATTATTCCTCAAAAGTTTTGATTGCCGTAAGGCGTTCATGTGGCTGCAACTAAGACGCAAGGAGTTACTGAGAGTGAAAGAGAATGAGAAAGCTTTAGTGAGAAGAAAGGACAATAAAAGAACAGGTTTCAGGAAGACAGAAGATGGCGATAATGCCACTAAGACGCAATTGGTTACTAGGAGTGAAAGAGAACCAGAAGAATTTAGTGAGGAGAAAGGACAATAAAAGAACAGGTTTCAGGAAGACAGCAGATGGCGATAATGCTACTAAGACGCAAGGTGTTACTGGGAGTGAAAGAGAATGAGAAGACTTTAGTGAGAAGAAAGGACTATAAAAGAACAGGTTTCAGGAAGACAAAAAATGGCGATAATGCCACTAAGACGCATGGGGTTAGTGGGAGTGAAAGAGAACACTGTAGTTAGGAGAAAGGACAATAAAAGAACAGGTTTCAGGAAGACAGAAGATGGTGATAATGTCACTAAGATGCCAGGGGTAACTGGGAGTGAAAGAGAATGAGAAATCTTTAGTAAGGAGAAAGGACAATAAAAGAACAGGTTTCAGGAAGACAGAGGATGGCGATAATGTCACTAAAACGCAAGAGCTTACCAGGAGTGAAAGGGAACGAGAAGACTTTAAAAGGAGAAAGGGCAATAAAAGAAAGAAAATGGCGATTGACGTGGTATTTCAATTTTTGAAGATTGTAGGCGGCAGGGAAGCAAGAAATCGAAAGGGAATTCCATGGGTGAGAATTGCGATAGAAGAAACTATTTGAATAGAATTTGCGGTTACATCTCGCTAGTTCAACAGTAAAACGATGAGCATGTTTTTTACTAAGCATGCTCTTTTTTTTAATTACGGCCGTTGCATTCTCTGGCCTTTTTCGTTTTTCTAAGACGCAAGGGGGGGGGGTGTTACTGAGTATGAAAGAATATGAGAAAAATGTATTATTAAGGAGAGAGGACAATAAAAGAACAGGATTTGAGAAGACAGTAGATAATAACTGAATTTAAAATTTGAAGATCAAAATTGACTGGAAAACGAGATTAGAAGAGAATTCCAGAAGTGCGATAGAAGAAATTGTTAGCATAGAACCTACGGTTACATCTCGCCATTTCGAATGTAAAATGATGAGACATTGCTGCCAATCTAGTACTGTGTTTAAATTAGTATAGATGACATACCAGCTAATAAAAGCCATTAGAACAATTGCAATAAAAATATTCATTGAAAAGGCAGAGCGAAGCTACATTACGGTGGTGGGAAAGTGACTGAAACCAAGGTGCCAGCCTATGACCTATAATATTGCAGATTCTTTTTTGCATTTTATCAAGAATTTCTAAATGCCTTATATAATATATTTATCGCTTGTTGAATTTTCTTCCGGTTTCTTTTTTTATCATTTCGTCCAAAGCAAGGAAATAAAGCCACTAAGACATAAGGAATTATTGCGTGTGAGAGAATATGATAAAACGAAAAACATTATTAAAGAGAGAGAACAATAAAAGAAGAGGAATTAAAAAACAGAAGATAACGATTGGCATTGCAATTAAATGTTTGAAGATCAAAGTTGACTGGAAAGCAAGAAGCAAGAAAAGAGTTTCACATGCAATAAGTGCGAGGGAAGGACCTCTTAGTATAGAATATAGTATATGAGTTAAAACTAGCCAATTCAACTGCAAATTGATGAGACTTGGCTACCAATCAAGTACTATGTTTAAATTCGTAAAGTTGGGGTACCAAAGCAGAAAGCTCGTCAGAACAATTAATGGGGGGTTTTTTTGCCCCTTTCATCCACTGAACCAGTGTTCGTGATTTGACATCACTATCGGCGCCAAGGATTGGACTCACAACTGCCAAGGAACCCGTTATGCTTTAGCTGACTTGGCTGTGTGTCTCATATACTATATTGCGTTAATATTCGGAAGTCTGTAAACTAATACATTTAATCAATTGGTGAGAATTTATGAGAGACCTGACTCAGTTAGTGAGACTTTACGAGTGGCCAAACTCGGTTGGTGAGACATTGTGAGTGGCCTAACTCAGTTGGTGAGACATTATGAGTGGCCTGACTCAGTTGGTGAGACTTCATGAGTGTACTAACACAGTTGGTGAGACTGTATGAGAGGCCTAACTCAAATGGTGAGACTTTATGAGTGGCCTGACTCAGTTGGTGAGACATTATGAGTGGCGGCCTAACTCAGTTGGTGAGACTATATGAGTGGGCTGACTCAGTTGGTGAGACTTTATGAATAGCATAACTCACTTAGTGAGACATTATGAGTGGCCTAACTCAGTTGGTGAGACTTAATGAGTGGCCTAACTCAGTTGGTGAGACTTAATGAGTGGCCTAACTCAGTTAGTGAGACTTTATGAGTGGTCTAACTCAGTTGGTTAGACTGTATGAGTGGCCTCAGTTGGTGAGACATTATGTGTGGCCTAACTCAGATGGTGAGACTTTATGAGTGGTTAACTCAGTTGGTGAGATTTATGAGTGGCCTAACTCAGTTGGTGAGAATTTATGGGTGGCTTAACTCAGTTGATGAGACTTTATGAGTGGCCTAACTCAGTTGGTGTGACTTTATGAGTAGCCCAACTCAGTTGGTGTGACTTTATGAGTAGCCTAACTCAGTTGGTGGGACTTTATGAGTGGTCTAACTCAGTTGGTGAGATTTTATGAGTGGTCTAACTCAGTTGGTGAGATTTTAGAAGTGGCCTAACTCGGTTGCTGAGACTGTATGAGAGGCCTAACTCAGTTGGTGAGACTTTATGAGTGGCCTAACTCAGTTGGTGAGACTTTATGAGTGACCTAACTCAGTTGGTGAGACTTTATGAGTGGCCTCAGTTGGTGAGACTCTATGAGTGGCATAACTCAGTTGGTGAGACTTTATGAGTGACCTAACTCAGTTGGTGAGACTGTATGAGTTGCCTAACTCAGTTGGTGAGACTTTATGTGTGGCCTAACTCAGTTGGTGAGACTTTATGTTTGGTGTAACAGTTGGTAGGACTACATCAGTGGCCTGCCTCAGTTGGTCAGACTTCATGAGTGGGGTGACTCAATTGGTGAGACTTTATGAATAACCTAACACAGTTCGCGAGACTGTATGAGTGGCCTGACTCAGTTGGTGAGACTTTATGAGTAGCCTAACTCAATTCGTGAGACATTAGGCGTGGACTGAATCAGTTGGTGAGACTTTATGAGTGGCCTAACTCAGTTGGTCAGACTTTATGTGTGGCCTAACTCAGTTGGTGAGACATTTTGAGTGGCCTGACTCAGTTGATGAGGCTTTATGAGTGGCCTAACTCAGTTGGTGAAACTTTATGTTTGGTGTAACAGTTGGTAAGACTATATGAGTGGCCTAACTTAGTTGGTGAAACTTTATGAGTGGCGTAACCCAGTTTGTGAGCCTGTGTGTGTGGCCTAACTAATTTGG
Organism: Acanthosepion lycidas; assembly: GCA_963932145.1. NCBI lineage: Eukaryota > Metazoa > Mollusca > Cephalopoda > Sepiida > Sepiidae > Acanthosepion > Acanthosepion lycidas. The sequence continues at coordinate 2,509,537 of OZ010613.1, read as the reverse complement.
TGAGACTTTATGAGTGACCTAACTCAGTTGGTGAGACTTTATGAGTGGCCTTACTCTGTTGGTGAGACTTTATGAGTGGCCTAACTCAGTAGCTGAGATTTTATGTTTGGTGTAACAGTTGGTAAGACTATATGAGCGGCCTAACTTAGTGAGACTCTATGAGTGGCCTAACCCAGTTTGTGAGACATTATGTGTGGCCTAACTCATTTGGTGAGACTTTATGAGTGACCTAACTCATTTGGTGAAACTTTATGAGTAACCTAGCTCAGGTGGTGAGACTGTATGAGTGGCCTAACTCAGTTGGTGAGACTTTATGAGTTACCTAACTCAGTTGGTGAGACTTTATAAGTGGCCTAACTTAGTTGGTGAGAGGTTATGAGTGGCCTAACCCAGTTTGTGAGACTTCATGTGTGGCCTAACTCAGTTGGTGAGACTTTATGTTTTGTGTAACAGTTGGTAAGACTATATGATTGGTCTAACTTAGTTAGTGAGACTTTATGAGTGGCCTAACTCATTTGGTGAGACTTTATGAGTGGCTTAGCTCAGGTGGTGAGACTGTATGAGTGGTCTCAGTTTGTGAGACTTTATGAGTTACCTAACTCAGTTGCGAGTTTATGAGTGGCATAACTCAGTTGGTGAGACTTTATGTTTGGTGTAACAGTTGGTAAGACTATATGAGTGGCCTAACTTAGTTGGTGAGACTTTATGAGTGGCCTAACCAAGTTTGTGAGACTTTATGTGTGGCCTAACTCATTTGGTGAGACTTTATGTGTGACCTAACTCATTTGGTGAGACTGTATGAGTGACCTAACTCAGTTGGTGAGACTTTATGAGTGACCTAACTCAGTTGGTGAGACTTTATGAGTGGCCTAACTCAGTTGGTGGGACTTTATGAGTGGCCTCAGTTGGTGAGACTCTATGAGTGGCATAACTCAGTTGGTGAGACTTTATGAGTGGCCTGACTCAGTTGGTGAAACTTTATGAGTGGCCTATCTCAGGTGGTGAGACTGTATGAGTGGCCTAACTCAGTTGGTGAGACTTTATGAGTATCCTAACCCAATGGTTAAGACTTTATGAGTGGCCTAACTCAGTTGGTGCGACTTTATGTGTGGCCCAACTCAAGTGGTGAAACTTGTTGAATTCTCTTTCTTAAACAGAGCCTCTCACATGGTATTCAGCTCTACTGAGGATTTATAGTACTTAACAGGTCTGTAAAAACTGTCCAAATGTTTTGTAATTCCCAGCGTTTTCGGCTTTACTTTTACTCATTATCAAGGATGATTTTATTTTTGCTTTTTATTTGGGTGTATGTTTCTAGAGGTATAGGGATGTTTTATTTCCCGAAGACAGCACATTGTTCAGAGTTAATATTATTCAGTGTTTGCTTTTTCATTTTTTATTATTAAGTGTTCAATTATTTTTAATCTTTTTTTTACATGTGGATGAGGTTATTATGTTTGTATTTTCTACTAGTATATTTCAGATGGAGTCTGTTAAGTTTGTGTGTGTGTGTTTAAATTGGTTCTAATCGAACTGTGGTCGGATAGGTGTAACGTGAGTCATCTGGATAGGCATGTAGTAGTGTGACCAATATAATTATTTATGAATTCAGTTTAATCAGGAACGCAGTTCCTTAAGTGGCATTTGAACTCGTAAATAATGTTCGTTCGTCGTTTCTGGTATGTTGTTATTTTTGAAGATAAGGTTAGCTCTTTTAATTTTTTTGTAGTAGATAATTAATTTGATTTTTTTGTTCGGGTAGAAAATATTTATGTTATTTTTTACTGTGTGTTCGCTATCATTATTATTTACCTTGGGAAGAAAATAGTCTAATTTGGTGGTCTATAAGGTGGTTATGGAAGCCGTTGTTAACTAGTATCTGTTTTGCATTGTTTAGTCGTTTAAGGAAGAGTAGACGAGTGGATGAATTCTTGTCTTTTCTTTTTCATCACTGATATTTTGTATTTGAGTGGGCATTCACTCTTAAAGTTACGATGGCAATGTATAAAAAAAACACTTGGAAAACTTTGGGGATTCGGCTCTACCCCAATTTTCATTAATTCCAATAAAGGTTTTTATCTGTTCTCTATTTCCGCTTTCTTGACCAAATTTTCGAATTTGGAGAATTATCCACCTTCCAGGGATTTTCTATTCACTTACCACCAACACTTCACATCTCGCACTGCTACTCCGCACAGGTGGAGCTAAAATTCTGCCTTTTCGGTATTCTAACTCTGTCCATTCCTCAGGACATAATTGTCTTTGTGAGATATCTAATTTTTTAATGTGCGTAGGAGAAAGGGTGTGGTTTATTTTCTCCCTATATTTGACTCCCTTCCTGGACTTAATTGTCCAATGATAAACATAAACCAGATGACCTTCTCGTTTTAATCTTCCGAGAGATAGATAAACATTATTTCCCTGTTTGTTTTCGTTAATGAAAATATATTTGTTTATCTAAATTCTCAACAAAGAGTCACGCCGTTTTCCATCCTTGGGCCTATCACCGTATTAGTGAAAACACAAACTAGATCAATTGCCTGTCATGACAGATTGATTTTGATAATTTTAACCCGCGCAGAGGGTTCATTGTGTGTTTTCATTTCTCAATTCTTTTTCGTTAACGAAAATATAATTCCTGTCTGCTTTTCTCTTCGCCAATGACATGTATTTTTCTAATTTTCCAATAAAGATATAAAGCCATTTCCCAACTTTCTTAACCGCATGCCAGATTTTCAATAGACAAAATAGTAACCCTGCGTTTCATTGTTCCATTTCGTATGGATGAGGTGGCCCAGATGGCCTTTTCTTTACTTCCACATTACCAAGGAATTGTCTTCTATCTATCTATCTATCTATCTATCTATCTATCTATCTATCTATCTGATTCTGTTCATATCTATCTATCTATCTATCTATCTATCTATCTATCTATCTATCTATCTATCTGTCTGTCTGTCTGTCTGTCTGTCTGATTCTGTTCATTATCTATCTATCTATCTATCTATCTATCTATCTATCTATCTCAGTCTCTTCATATCTCTCTATCCCACTCTATTTACATCTATCTATCTATCTATCTATCTATCTATCTATCTATCTTCCAGCTTATAATTCATTTTGGACTTAGCCTTTTTTTTTTTTGCTTAGAATTGATGAGTAATCACCTCACGTCCTCAGTGTCATAATAGGAATTTTGTATATTCGTCATTTCTTTTACATCGGATGGATATGTATATATATATATATTGATGTCTTTATAGTTAAGTGAATCATAGGTGTGTGTATAAATATACAGGATGCGATGGGAAAATTGCCTCCATTTTATATTTTTAATTATACGCATGCCCATTGTTTGTTGTTTATTTTGTCGACTGTAGAGTATAGGAGAGTCAATTGGGCACCGTCTGTGAGAAAAAGAGCATTATGACGCAATTCACTTCGCCAGAAATTTGGAAACGGCTTGCTGTACTGCTTGGCATTCGCAGCAGAATTTCCAATACGAATATTTCAGAACGTTTTCGTGTCAATGCACATGATTCGGAAAGAGTAGGATTACTCAAATGGTAATTACGAAGGTACAGCAGCTCTGAAAAATGACTCCGATTGTCCCAAAGGAGGGCCCGTACCAAGTGCCTTGTGGAGGTAGTGCACCTCTGGGCCAAGTGTGTGGCTGCCGGTAGACACTATATCTGACAACAGGACACTGCACCATGCCACACAAGTAAGAAAACACTGTCATGCTTTAGTAGAAAACATTTAGCTAGAAATAAGAGAAGCGTGTCTAACCGTGGTGATTGGTTTTGGAAGTGGAAATTGACATTTATGTCAATGTATCGATAACTAACGTCAGGGCAATTTATCGGATGGAAGGACAGAAGTGACAGCATTTTCGAATTTTAAGTGAACTAACTTATTTAACTATAAAGTAATTCTTAGAAATTAAATACTTTCAAAAGTCTAATATTTTATTGATTTTTTAAGGTACTTTTTTAACGAAGATATATCCAAAGCCTGCAGTGTTTCTGTCCCTAAAATTGATTCTAAAAAAGAAAAAAATAATAATAATTGCAGTATGTCTCTCACTGAAAAAGAAAAAATTGATTATATTTAAAAAAGAAAATTAAAAATGTTGAATATGCGACGACGATGGTGGGTCAGTCAGAGAATTTGACACAAAAATGAATGCAATTTATGAGGCCGGATCCTCGCTATCAGGAGAAACAACTCTTAAAACACGGGACATTATTTCTGAATTGTGCCTCCGTAGTTTTGCCAGAAACGTTTTTAATACATTTTTTGGCATATTACAAAATTATTGTAAAAATAGAAATAGGTTCTAATAAGCTTTCAAATTTATGATCTGTAAAAACAGATCTTTTAATAAGAGCATTTCCAGACATACACTTATTCAAACTTAATTTTAAAATAATTGACAACTTAAAACATTTTGTATTTAAAATTGAAAAAAAAATTCTTGTAAAAGTTCATTTTTGGCTTCAGACAATAATGCCCTTAATATATATCATTCATAGAAACCATTAAAAGCTTTTTTAAATAAATAATGACTTAGTTTTATTGGGTTTTGTATTTTACAATTCAGAGCTAAAGTTTCGGTAGAAACTCTCCACGATTTACAAAAAAAATCAATGATTTATATTCTTCAAAGTCTTCTGTATTTAATTTTAAAAATTACAGAGATACACATATTCGAGTTTTTGAGTTTTCATAAAAATTAAGTAAGGGGCAGGGGCGGATAACAGATTTAAAAGAAATAAACAAATTTTCAACTAAAATTTCAAACGTGCTAGAAAGGAATAAAAAATTTTAAAAAACAATTTAAAATTACTTTGGTCTTTCTTCTTATTAATAACAAATCTTTTTCACGATAAAACTTTGTTTTTATTAACTTCGAGGCCTTTTTTCATCATGCTGTGCTATTTTCTCGGCGAATTATTGAATATACCTAATAATTATAATATAAAATATAATATGAGCTTATCTCAGTGAAAAACTAGCGAAGATTTCTAACTGATGTGTAACACTTAAAGTTGTTTAAATTTTCAAATTTGCTCTCACTTGTCTTTTTTTTTTTTCCTTTCTTTCCATTTTATTTATCTGGCGACCCACCGAAGGGTTGGGACTTGGGACCCATAGTTTGAAAATCGCTGAGTTATTGGTTATTATTAACTATCACTACTATAACGAGTCTTTTTTTTGTATGTTCGTTATCTAAGTCTATCTGCCGCCCATCACAAACCCACCAAACGACACAAAAAAAGTTTACCTAACCCTAAGCTAGTCCATAAACAACGACGATGATTTCCTCGCTGGAGTTTTTGACAATCACGATAAAAAGTTTTTTGTGTTTAACATGTCATAACCTGGTATATCAAATGAAATTGTTGTTTTTGTGTCTTCAACTGAAAGAGCATGTCTTTAGAATTAATGACATTTATTGACCCGGACGCAACACACCTTAACAACGACCCAAACACAGAACAGGAGATTTATTGAAGTCAAAGGTCAGTTTCGTATGAGAAAAAAATATCTGATTCTTGTTGATATTCCAAAATCTGATTTAAAGCAGTATCCCCTACCCCCGGCCACAAAAAATTCAAGAATTTACTCTTATTGTTTTAAATACGACACCAAAGCTTCATACGAAGCATAACCAAAGACATCGTACTGAGGTTCTGTCTTTGATTTCTGATTAGAAGAAACTCAAGAAAGAATGAACCTAAGTTTTTTTTTGTTTATTAGATCATTTATTGCAATGTTGTTGTTTTGTTTCTTTTTTAAATACGTGATTGTTCTATACATGCAAAGAAATAGAGTTACTTTATTGACTAGAAATATCGTTTGTTTTTACCATTAGAAGAGGTACCTCCGCGGATTCACTAAAAAAAATTAAACTGCGATAGTTTAATCTTAAAGTAAGTATTCTCTCAAATCAGATTAATTAAACTTTAAATCAGCTAATATCCCAAAAATAAAGGTTAAGAAAAGTATATTTTATTTTTGAAAGATCTTTTAATAAAGAGAATTACATTGCGATGACAGAAGGTTAAAAATGTCGCTAAAATCAGCGATGTTATTGATTTCAAAAAGAAAACTCCTTCTTGTGAATTCAAATTAGTTTTGAAATACAGCAAAGTATTTTGCTTATTGGAAATATTATAATTGTGCTTGTCTCTCTCTTCGTTAGTTAGCACGAACATTATGTCCTATCAATACCTCATTCATATTGATAATTGTGATTGCAATATTTTGTTAAAGTTGTTAAGCTCAAATATTTAACGATGTGACAGGGGAATTTCTACGGATATTTTATTGTCGTAGAACTCGCCATGAGCTTATTCAATCATTAACTGAAGAATTAAGATTCATGAGAAAATTCAAATAGGAAAACCGTGAAATTATCACGGGTCTTTCTAGTTTTGTTAAAGTTGTTAAGCTCAAATATTTAACGATAGGGGAATTTCTACGGATATTTTATTAGAACTCGCCATGAACTTATTCAATCGTTAACTTAAGAAAAAAGAATTAAGATTCTTCAGAAAATTTAAATTAGAAAACCGTGAAATTTTTCACGGGTTTTTCTAGTTAAATTTAATCTATTAGCTTAAAATAATATTTGTTTCAAATCAGCTTAATTAAACTTTAAATCAACTAATATTGTTGAAATAAGATTTCAGAAAAGAGTATTTTATTTTTGAAAAATTCTTTAATAAAATGAATTACATTGTGGTAAAAGATTGTTAAAAAATGGCACTAAAATCAGCGATTATTAGCAATTTCAAAACAAAATCTCATTCCAGTCAATTTAAATTAGTTTTTTTGAAATACTGCAAAATATTTTGTTTATTGGAAATTTATAAAATATGTCAAACTGGAAAGGTTTTTTTTTTTTATGACGTGTTTCATCTGTTGGAATTTCATTGGCTTTGTTGACGTTGTCACGTCTGCACATGCGCATGAAACGAGAGACGCAGGTAGTTTCAATATTTTTGAAAAGAAATATTTTTTTCTATTGGAAATAATAAATTTAATCTATTAGCTTAAAATTAAAACTAAAATAAAAGCTTCAGGAATGATTTTTCATTTTTAAAAATTCACTTTAGACCTTAGGTATCGCGTTTTTTTCAGAGATACCTATATTTAGAGGAATTTTGTTTTTATTAATTTAATTTGGCTTCATTACAACAGGTGTATATCTATTATTGTTGATAGATGCCTAAAAGTGGCGCTAAAATTAGCAATTTTACTCATTTCAAAACATAAACTCTTTCCAGTCAATTTAAATTCATTTTGAAATACAGAAAATGTAGTTTACTTGTTGGAAATATCCTATTTGTTCGTGTCTCTTCCTTCGTTAGTTACCGCAAAAATAATGGACTATGACGTGTCGTAATCACGTGTAAAGAGTAGAAAAGACATTACTTGGTTCCAATAAGAAAATGAAAGAAGAGAAGAAAAAATAAAGAAGATACAAGTGTGTTGGGGAGAGAGAGAGATAGAGAGAAAACGATAAAGCTAAGAACAGATACTCAATTTTGGTCTCAGGCCAAAAGGGTATTCACCTTTCATCCCACACTGCGTTTAAGGTGCGACACGAGGTCAGTTTTTTTTTTTAACGTGGGAACTTGAGCGTTTCCACTCGCGCTATAGTCAAAATTTACCCAACCCCCACATACGGGGGTTCGGGTACAAGATTGGTCTTAGCTGGTCAGTGTATTTCAGGCCAAAAGGACGAGAAACAATATTCACCTCTGACCCATACTGAGTTTAGGATGCGACATAAGGTCAGTTGTTTAACGTGGGAAACCCGGCCGTTTCCGCTCGGGCCAATGATCAAAATTTACCCAGCACAAGCTTACCCGGGTTCGGGTAAAAGGCTTTTCTTAGCTGCTCATTGCCTCTCGACGCCAAAAGGCCGAGAAGCGGGTATCATTGTTGAAAATTGCATAATTTGTTTACCGATTTAAATATTGAAGATATTCGGCATTTTATGTACCTTTTTTTTTCATTGTAAAAAATTGTAAATCAAATGCACAAAATAAAGATGTATTTATAGGATTATTTTATTAACAAAGGTTATGTGAATAATTGAACTCAAGGAAAGTGGGGGTCGTTGCGCCTTGTCGGGATCACGTTCTCAGCTGACAGGAAGTGAAAAGCCTATATTGAATCCATTGCTAGGTCTGTTGATAAGAAAGTCAGTTCACTGTGTCGGGTCAGACAATTTTTCTCTCCAGAATCTATCTTACATATCTATAAGTCTGCCATTCGTCCATGTTTAAAATATTGCTGCCACATATAGTTCAGTGCCCCTGCTATTTACCTTAAGCTTCTTGATAAAATCCAATGAAGAATCTGAAATATTATTGGTCCTGATCTGGCATTTCAGCTCCAGTCACTTTCCCACCGCCATAAGGTTGCCTCTCTCTGTCTTTTCTATAAATACTTTCATGGTAATTAATCAGATGGTAAATAATCATTATAGTACCTGGCGTTTTTTAATTTAAACGCAATACTAGACAATTTACAGTTGAGCTGGATAGATATAACCGCAAATTCTATGCTAACAGTTTCTTTACTCGCACTTCTTACTTGTGGAACCCTCTTTCAGCTCTATACTTTCCAGACAACTTTAATCTGGAAAAATTTAAATGTAATTTCAATCGCTTTCAACTGCGTTCCTCCTCCTTAGTAAAATCTCTGTTTTCTAATTTTTCTACATCCAGTAACCTCCTTGTGTCTTAGTGGCTTTATTACCTTGCATGGGGTGAACTCGAATAAAAAAAATGTCCAAAGTCTTTTAGCCAAATTTCTTGATATAAATTACTTATTGTAAGATGCTCCACGATTTGGGTAGATAGCCAATCAAATCAGGGCATAACTAAAGAATAATCAATATTATATGGCGCTATATAATCCCGTAGATAATATAAACGATTCGTTTCGAAATTCCTTGAAGGTTATCCGAATCAAAAAGACACCTGAAGAAGGCTGAAGAGCACAACGACCGAAATGAGGACTATATTATGTGCATTGTTCTGACTATTTTCCTTTATTGACATATTCACGATGTTTCAGCCGTTGTATGCTCTGGCCTTCTTCATGTGAAGTACACATGGCCAAGTGGATAATATCGTTGATTGATGTAACCCAGTGTCTTGACCCAAACACTTGTGAGTTCAATGCCTGGCCACAGCAGAGATGAACAACCATTTGTGGAGTTGAATTACTAAGGGGAGTTAACTGAAACTGAGATATCCGGAAGAGGCATGGCACGTGGAACTAGAACAATCTACTCCCGGTGAATGAAATAAAAGGTTCGGTTCGACATTTCAACGTATATCAACGTCCGAAACGTCGTGAATATTGCAATAAAGATGAGGATAATAGTCTGAATAATGTAAATAATTACAATACCTCATCTCAGAAATATAGACAAATAAAGATGAGGACATTCGTGAAAATGTATATATTGTAAATAGCGCGCATAAAAGCATTCATAGTAGTAGTAGTATTAATATTTCGTTTTATAATTAGTCTGTATCTTTTCTTGCATTTCTCAACTAGCAGCATCCTACGAGACGCTGCTACTTTCTTTTTTTTCTCGCTAAGTTTACTGTAGAGCTGTTGATTTCTCAACGGCACCCCATTGAATAGGCGCCCTGGGCACATGTCATATGTGCCATAACTTAGGAATTAATTAATACGGGAGAACAAAACTTTTGATTATCGCTTTTGTTTATTAAGTAAAAGCGATTGTTCGTAGCATAAGAAATACGCGGAGCGATTAACATCACGGAAATCAAATTAGGCATGCCGAGTTCAATTTCTTGTTTGAAGCGCTAAATTTCTACCTAATACACTTGGGAAAGGTATGAATATATAATAAGTTTAAAATGTATTGCCAATTTTCTAACGTTTTCTGAATAAGCCACTTCCTTAGTGTTATATTTTCGTAAAAAAAAGAATAAAAAAGGAAACTAGCTTTCTTGCCCACGTGACTTTTCACACGTTCCCTTTCCTCTTTAAAAGCTGCGTTCTTCTTCCTTTTCATTTTGAATTCTTTCCTTTGTTGATTACTGACTGCTATGAATTAAGTTCAGTAAAGCCTTAAGAAAAGGTTATTCTATCCTTGCTTTCTTCTCTTTACTACGTAACACTTAGTAAGGCTATGAAGTTCAAATACGGACCGTATTTCCTCTGTGCCAAGATGCTACAAATGATAAGACGCGCCTTATAATTATGGTATTGGGGTGGGGGGCGGTGCAAAAACATATTTGAGGATTTAATAATTTCCTTTACTTGTAAGTCCAAGGTGTCGACTCTACGGAATCATTTTTCTTTCTACCACAACAAATTATCACATTTTGGGACCTCTTATTAAAAAAATGGTGCTTATTATTGATTAGGTATTCCATAGCTTAACGCAATCTCTCACAGAAACAACTGGTATTTGTCGCCACAAGCGACAACAAACATGGCGTATAGTAAATACTGGGAATTGACAGTTCGTTTGGCATTAACGGTAGGCCTATCGTGCTCACTGGCTAGTTTCAATAGTACATAAAGTTCGGTAATAAGGCTTGTATTTTTGCTCTGCATATAGTGATTTTCTAAGTGTAGCTTAGATGTGGCCCAAGGCCGAACGTATGAGGCACCCAGTAAGGATCGAACTTACTATCCAGTGATTTAGCGAAACAAGATTGCTAACCATTACACCAAGTCGGGATGTCCCTTGGTCTGCATATTACTTGATTGAGGTTAGGTTTGGTTAGTGGTTTTTTTACGGCATATCAACTCCTTATGGGTCATTTGATAGTACATTTAATGACAATATTTAATTTTCTTGTCAGCTTTGTTAATTTTTTTCCCAAATTGTATTCCTGGCAATTATTATTTATTATGAAAATATATTGCTGGTAATTTTTTCTAATGTATTTTTAGATTTTCATGTTTTGGCCCCAATTTGGGGTTTCACTATTTGCCCATAGCTGGGACCTCAACGGGTGCTACCACCCCGGGTCAGGATGGACCTGGGAAGAACAGCAATTAAGAGGTCGTTCTGCACTCTTCAAAAGCTCCCGATCAGAGAGCTTGCTGCCGGGTGTAGTTTATCGTCATACCCAGGACATCAACACCTTTCCGTCTTGAGAAGATAGTGTATGGTATGCCTAGGTGAACGAAAGACTGACGCTACCGATATGAATCCGCCGTCAACTGGTTATCATCACTATTCAGTGTTTATTATTAAAATAAGTTTCTTTTAGTGATATAATCATAATTGGTGGCTAATGTTGGCCTTAAAATATGCTCTCATATCAATTTCATTTGGCTTCAAAATTCCCCTTTAATTGGTTAAATTTTAAAATTCTCTTGGGCGTGGGGGACTTGCTGTATGGGCTCACTGTGATTGCCAGAATCTATATATAGATTACGCTTTGGTAGTTGGATACCCGAATCTATTGTTTCTGGTTACGAAGGGACCCCTATACCTGTTTCAGTTGCTGATCCCCTACAATGTACGCCTGCCACTGCTGTTCTCTAATATTTTCTGTTATCTCCAAAGAGTCAAATGATTCAATCAATCATTTAGGAATCAGTATTATTTTAATGAGCCACTTTTTCAATAAAATCGATGTTCTTTTTAAAGTGTTTATTATTAAAATACTTCCATTTAAATGATAAAATCATAAGCCAGCGGGGTTAAGTAACATACGTTGGCCTTTGACTATGTCCTAATATTCATTTTATAAGGCCTCAAATTTCCTCTGTAATTTGTCAAATTTCAAATTTTTCTTGGGCGTTTCCAGTGTCCGGAATATGAGTAATTGAAAAATGGTTCAAATATATATGTATACATACACACCTTTTTTTTTTTTTTTTACCAAACTATCACTATGAATCTATTTCAAAAATTTTGTTGTCATTAAATGACTCACTGAGGTTGATATGCCATAAAACTAAACCAATAAATCCAGTGTCCGGACACCCAGTTGTATGGGTTCATTGTGTTCACCAGAATCTATTCAGAGCCCACATTTTAGCAGCTGGATTCTCGAATATATTATTATTTGTTGCGAAGGTCCCTCCCATAGCTGTTCAAGCTTGAGAACCTCAAAAATGTAGAACTGCCACTGTCAAAACATGAAAAAACAAACAATATAGATGGCAAGGGACTTTCAAGATATACGATATTTATGACATATGAATAGTAGGCTTAGATTATATGTCTGGGGTACGTGATTACTTTATTTTGTGACTAGGGCACACATGGACCAGTGGATAAAAGTGTTGGTTGAGCGATCTAAAAAGTGACTTGGCTCAATTTCAGGATTTAATAGCTCACCATTCTAGCAAGCCTAAGTTATCGACTCTACGGTGACATATTTTTCGTCCACAACACATTTTATTTTATACATTTCGCATCAGACACAAGTTCTACTTGCCACCACAAGCCGACAGGCATCACACGACACAACATTTACATCCAACTCCCGGCTGATGTTTCAACCCTGCGTTCGAGAGCGTAAATGACGTGTTGCTTTTGCGTCGTCCCTACCCCAGCTCGCAACTGGGGTTGGGGTTTGTGAAGATATCGTATTGTATGCCGAGATGAACGAAAGCATTGGTAGGAATCTGCTTACTGGTTATCATTAATATCGATGGTATGATACGAACGTGATATACGAAATTTATTACAGATGAATGATAACTACAGCCTTATATGTTGGAAATTAATATTTAAATTTAAAAAATAAACATTTTGTATTTTTACGTGTGTACAGGGTGTGATGAATAAATTGACGTCTAAATGGCGCCAAAATGAAAATAACTCGGGTATCTCATTTAAACAGATAGACAGAGTGCGATGGATAAATTGTCTTCTAAATGACGCCAAAATGAAAATAACACTGACATCTCATTTTAACATATATATTTACCAAAATGACACAAAAATATCTTGAAATACTAAAGAGTAAATTAATTCATTAAATTCGCCATTGGCTTCAGCCAAGGCTTCCAGACGACTTCGGAATCTCCTGAAACTCTTGTGGGCTATCTCCTTATTTAAGTTGGTGAATGCTTTCAGTTAATTTTTTTATATTACCAGGAGCGTTGATGGTCTCTCGCTCAACTGCACCCCACACATAATAATCAAGGGGGGTTACAGTCTGGGGAGTTAGATGGCCAGATGTAAGGGGTTATGTGGTCGCAGAAATTGTTTGACATCCATGACTGGTTCTCCAACTTGTGCGGCATGGTGCAGAGTCCTGTTGCCAGATTTAGTGTCTTTCTTTCAACCACCCTCTTGACTCAGGGCAGCACTTCAAGGCAGTAGATGTAGGCCTCAGTGTTGAGTCTGAGGCCCCGTAGGAAGATGAATGGATGGCATAACGTCGCCATCATTAGTGATCACTCCAAACCCCTTCGTAATCACCATTAGACTCATCCAATTCTTTCTGAATCCTTTGCACTGTCCTCAGATTGACACCCAAACATTCTGAAATGTTCGTATTGTAGCTGCCGGTGCGAATGTCAAGAAGTACAGCATGTCGTTTCCAATTTTCTGGATGAGTGAATTACAACATGATGCTCTTTTTCGCACAGACGATGCCCAACTGACCTTCCTATATTGTGCAGTGGACAAAATAAAAAACAAACAATGCACATACGTGAAATTAAAAATATCAAATGGCGATAATTTCCCCCATCGTACCCTGTACATTTGCTTTATTGATGCACTGTATTTTGTTTTAGGATTTCAAAATTATGTATACAGGTGTCAAAATTTGGTAGCCGTTTTAATTGCCGTCTGTTTTTTAATGATAATTTCAAAGGAATCATCTGGGCTTAGCTATGCCTTAGAGTTGCATAAAAAGGCGAATTCGCGTGTTTTCGCAAAAGAGAGAGAGAGTTCGACTGTTTTCGACAGGAGGTTTGAGAAGCGTGTCTAATAGAATGGGAGCGACGTCGTCATCCCTTCCTCCTTCAACTCATTGATACGGGAAACAGAGCGAGGGCAGAGGTTGTTATGACAACTGAGCTGCAACAAAAGGAGAGGCGGTGTTCCGTTCAAGAAGAATGCAGTTTGCAGTCAGCATAAAATTCCTTTTAATATCCTCGGCAGAGTGTGCCGAAATTTTTAAAGTGTTAAATCAATTTTATAACCGGTTTTTCTGACCTCTAGAGACCGTTTGAAATTGTTATGAAAATTATAACAGTTAAGAATAAGATGAAAATAATCTGAGTAATTCTTTTCTTTTCTTCCCGCTGCTTGTAATGTAAGTACAAAATCACTTTTTTTTACATTTCATGTTAAATGGCTGGGAAAATGGCTGAATTAATAAATTTTTTTTAAATGCTATGGGAAATAGCATTTAAAAAACATTATTAATGCAATTTTCACGTATTATCTTTTTCTTGTTTTTTTTTTTAATTGGAAATAAAGTTTGTCAAACGCCTCTACTATTTAACCTTTAAGTGCTAAGACGCAGGATGTTTTTTAGGGTATTTTTCATGGAAAAAATGCGTCTTAACATACGGAAAATATGGTAAAGTTCAATAACATATTAGATTTTTGAAAATATTTTCTGAAATTTTAAAAATTAACCTATTATTTAAAAAAATATTAAAAAAAAGGCGTTTACGTTGTATTCGTCAGTTTCTGTCAGTTCTGTTCCTCTTACTTAAATTTACCAATTATCAGGCTATCAATAAATCATTCAACGAGCCACTGCTAACATAGCAGGTAGTGGGGAATTGACAGTACATTAGGAATTAATGTAAAAAATGTTAGCCCGAGAAGGTGCAATGAGTCACTCTCCTGGGGCTTAGCATCAGCCATGATTATGAAAGGCAAAAATGGTTCTTTCAGATGCTTAAAAGAGAGCAGTTTCGTTTTAGATTTGGTAAAATTCTTTGTACCATTTAACAACAGAATGTGGGTTATTTTTTTTTTTTTTTTAGTTCAGCTACCAATTTGACCTTCTCGTTTTTCATTCTGTTACTGCAAC
Organism: Acanthosepion lycidas; assembly: GCA_963932145.1. NCBI lineage: Eukaryota > Metazoa > Mollusca > Cephalopoda > Sepiida > Sepiidae > Acanthosepion > Acanthosepion lycidas. Next base: position 2,494,502 of record OZ010613.1, on the reverse strand, counting down.
CCCAAGATAAAATATTTTTGAATTTTAACGAAAACTCTGGAAAACCGCAAAAGGCACCAGAGTCATTTTTTTTTTCTTACAAAGAGAAAAAGTTCTGGAAACAAAAATTATAAAGTTATTTAAAAATAGCAGAAGATATTGATACAAAATGTTTAATAAAGTTAATGTTGGAATTTTAAAAGAATTGGTTAAAACAACAGAATGAACAATTTTTGGAGAATTTGACATTCACAGGAGATGATGAAGAGCGCCACACTGAAACGGCGGATAACCTACAAACAGGCAGCGGTAAATGGATGACAGAACAGCGAGCAGTAGTAATGAAACAAATATTGCTTATAGCTAGAAAGGACAGGAAGTTGTGGAGAGCTATCATCAAACTAATTAAATATCTTGTGTAATTGGAGTTTGGGAGGGATATTAAGGAGACCAAGCTATTAGGTTGGTGCAAAAATAATGACGTAATAATGTCGTTTTTTGACGTTAAAAATACGTCAAAAAACGACATTATTACGTCATTATTTTTGCACCAAACCTAATACAAAGGATGGGAAGTTGAGGAGAGCCATGATCAACCTGCTTAATGCGATTGTGAAAAAGGATGACAGAAAAGAGATTGGGTGGGACAGTATGGAGACAAAGATTGGTTACAGCTAAATAGAATAGGAAGCTGTGGAGAACCATGATCAACCTACGTAAAGAGATTGTGTAAATAGATGACAGAACAGGGACTGGGGTAGATAGTAAGGGTACAAATATTGCTTAGAGCAACAAAGGATAGGAAGTTAGTTTAACCGGGTACAATATATATATATATATATATATATATATATATATATATATATATATATATAGATTAGGGTCACTTGTACTTACAAGTGACCCTAATAGTATTCAGTGGATAACGCCTACTCACTTTCATATGCAAACACGTGACTTAACCCCTAACGGTTTTTTTCCGCGCGTGTTGGGATATAACAACTTCACTTAGCTGTTTGCTTTCAGAGGAATCGGACGTCACCAAAATTGGACTTAGCTGTATTTAGGAGATATCACACAAAAATAAAATTTGTTAAGAGCTACAAAGGATAGCAAATTGTGGAGAGCTATGATCGCCAGTCTTGAAGGGACAAAATACATAGAAGATCTTATATAAATGGATTGTGGAACAGTTTAGGAGAGAATGCCAAATGACAACATTTGTTAAGAGCTACAAAAGACAGGAAATTGTGGAGATCCATGATCGCCAATGTTATGAAGAGACGCGAGAGAAGAAGAAGAGGAAGAAGAAGAAGAAGAAGAAGAAGAAGAAGAAGAAGAAAGTTCGCATTAAGTCAAACGTTAAACTATTTCCTCTGTTACCTGTGAATAAAAAGGTCATTGTTTTTGTGTATCCTTGTCTGCAATGTGCATCCTTGCATTTCAATGCAGTGTTTGTCCTGTTGTGCTTCCAATCGTGTGTGAAAACTTTTTTTTTATAAATAAAACACGAAGATTGATTTATAAAATTATTTATGACCGTGTTTGTCTTTCTGCGACTCGAATCGGAGGTCGGTCTCTCTCTCTCTCTCACTTACGCCCACACACCCACATATATATTTCTCTCTCTCTCTCTTTCTCTCTCTCTCTCACTCACACCCACACACACACATATATATACACATCTCTCTCTCTCTTTCTCTCTCCCGCCCTCTCTTACATATACATACACACAGCGACATGCACACACTAGCCATGGAACTATAGAGGTGCTGGGGGATTCAGACTCCCTTTTACAGAAACTGAAAAATAAACAGGAGACTAAAATTTGCCTTTTTGTTTGGCAAACGAGAGAGAGAGAGAGAGAGAGAGAGAGAGGGAGGGGGGAGGGAGGGAGAGAGACTGTAAAAAGATGAAAAGAGGAAAGTGAGAGAGAGACGGCGAAAAGGTGAAAAGAGGAAAGAGGCAGAGAGACGTCAAAAGGTGAAAAGGAAAGAGAGAGAGAGAAGAGGGAGAGAGACGGCAAAAATGTGAAAAAGGGGGAACTGAGAAAAAGAGAGAAGGAGAGAGACAGCAAATTGGTGAAAAGGGGAAGGTGAGAAGGAGATGGCAAAAAGGTGAAAAATAGAAAGAGGGAGAGAGCAGAGGGAGAGAGATGGCAAAATGTGAAAAGGGGTAGAGAGAAAGAGAGAGAGACGCAAAAAGTGAGAAAGTGGGAAAAGAGAAAGAGAAAGGGAGGGAGACGGCAAAAAGATGAAAAGGGGAAGGTGAGAGAGACAGCAAAAATGTGAAAAGGGGAGAGAGAGAGAGAAAAGGGAGAGAGATGGCAAAAAAGTGAAAACCGAGAGAGAGAGAGAGAGACAGTGAACTAGTAAGAGACAAACGCACAGTAAGAGAGAAAACGAGAAATAAATGTGTGTTTGTGTGTGAGATAGAGAGAGAGAGAGAAAGAAAGACAGTGAGCTCGCAATATTGAAAGAGAGACAGAGAGAGACCAAATGAGTCGAGAGAGAAGATAAGAGAAAAAGGGAGACAGATGGCAAGCAGAGAAAAGATGGGAAGAAAGAGACGACAAAAAGGTGTAAAGGAAAGATAGAGAGAGAGAGAGAGAGAGAGAGATTATCAGTAAGAGAGAAAGCGAGAAAAAGACGCTGTGTAAGTGAGAGAGATTGTAAGCGAATGAGAGAGAGAGACAAGGGAGACGTCTTGAGAGAAAGAAAGAGAGATATGGCAAGCGAAAAAAGAACGATAGGGAGAAAGAGACAGCAAAAGATCAAAAGGAGAGAGAGTAAGTGAACTGATAAGAGAGAGACAATCAGTAAGAGAGAAAGCGAAAAATAGGCGCTGAATTAGATAGATAGGGAGATAGAGAGAGATAGAGAGAGAGATAAAGAAAGAGAGAGCTACTGAAGCAAGTCAACAATTTTGAAAATTAATGGCAGTAATGATTTTAAAGAAATCATATAGCTCAATTCAATAGCAGTGTCGCTGATTGACTCTGATTCTTCCAGATAAGTTGAATTGTATCATTTGATTAAAATCATTAATTCTCAAAATAAATCATAAAACTTAATTATCCAGTTTTCTTTTCGTTTGTGTATAAACTTTAGCTTCTAAAACTTCTATATAAATGGTTTCACCTAATACAAGGCCCAAGAGCCACTCAGGGTAGCGTGTTACTGAATGAGATTATGATAAGTGCATAACGGAGGAGGAAAAGGTGTATATTATGAGAATATGTAAAATAGATATCTATTGGGCTTTGACTTCAAGATTGTAGTGCTCGTGGAAGCATCAACTCTGGAGTCTGTGACAGTTCTAGGGACCAATCTCTGTGAGTGGAACTTCCTTTTTACAAAAGAGATACGAAGGGTGAAGTGGATGATTGATGGTAGGGTAGGTCTTTACGGTAAATGTCTATGGCTCTCATTCCAGAAACAAGCAGTTAAAATGAATCAAAATGGCTAACTGTTGCACTAAACTTGGGGTATTTAAACGTAGGATTTACTTTACTCCTATATGCACTGGGGCATTTATTTACTTATTTGTTATTATTATTATTAATATTATTATTATTATATTTCGATTTCTGCTATGGTTACACTACCTACCAAGTCCGCGGGAAGACCCAAAGCAGGAAGAGGTGTGTTGTTATGGCTACATTTCATTTGTTTTTCTAACTTCCATAACATAACATTGTGTGGACAAAGTATTTCTTAGTGTGTGGGTTGTATTTATCAAGACAATTTTTTGTATTTCTCTTAAGCTTGGATTCACAGGGATTTTTTCAATGTGTTGTTGTGTTCCTTTTTTATCATTCCAAGAGCACCTACTATAACTGGTATTATCCTTGTTTTCAATTTCCACATTTTTTCTATTTCGATTTCCAGGTCTTTAAACTTTGATAGATTTTCAAATTCCTTGCTTGTTATGTTATAGTCCTCTGGGCAAGCCATATCAATTAGTAGGTAATTTTTTTTCTTTTCGGTTTTTGACAATTATGTCCGGCCTCTTTGCTTCAATCTTCCTGTCTGTAAAGATGGTGTAATCTAATAGAATTGTGATGAACCGGTGCTGGGTGATGTTCATACAAGTGTTTATTAACATCTTTTTCAAAGTGTTTACACTTTGACAAGTGTAAATATTGCCCCCCTCTATCGTGACGATTTTTATATTCATCTGGCGCAAGTACAGAACACCATAAGATTAGATGGTCTATGGTTTCCTGATATTTGTTACAGAACCTGCATTTTGCATCCATACTATTTCATATGATATTTGTCTGAAAGTTTCTAATGAAAAGACTCTGGTCGTGCTAAAAAAATAAAATCTTCCATTTCAGCCTTTAATCCAGATCCTCGTAAACATCGATGAGTGTTAACTTTCTTTATCAACATCGGCTTTATCAGCCTCGTTCTGGATATTGACAATGCAGAGCTTTGTCTTGCTTCATCTGTTCAAGAGCTTTATCCTCGGCTTTCTTTTTCATAATTCTTGCTGCAACAGTTAGTTCTTGGGTTCTGTTTTGGTTTACTACAGAATCTACTAACTGTAAATCTCGTTTGTATTTACGGCCTTTCATGATTAAATATTTTTTCTTTCTATTTTCGTGTTATTTGACTAATTGTAGCATCCAATCCATTGTTATTTTCATGTATGTTAGTTATTAAAAGTTGTCTTCTATGACAATTCAAACTGAATAAGACCTCATCCGGCTTCTTTACAGGATCTGTATTGATTGTCTGCATCAGCCTTTGGATGATGCATGTCATGGTTAGAAAAATCTTTCTTGTCTTAGAATCCGTTCATTTGAGTTCAGTTCAAGATGTTGAAACTATATTGAACCACTGGGATGGCAAAGCTATTAATAACCATAATTCTGTTCTGAGAACTCAATTCAGTTCTTAATATCAGTTATAAGAAATTTAAGCCGCTTGAGCGTGTATCGTCTGCTTTTATGAGAGAAATCAGACGTCATGTTGGGCTCTTGTTTAAACTTTTGAATTTGAAAAATATTTTTGCTACATTTCGATTTGTGTGAAAATGGCTGCGTTTATTTTTCATTCGGAACCAATCAAAAGGTTTCCCTCCAAATTCCGAAAAGTAAATCTGGAGCCTAACTTGATGAATGACTAGAGAACCAAGAACTGAATTCGGGGAATCGACTAACATCTGATGCAAGAACTCAGTTTGCCCAAGTCGAGG
>OZ010613.1:2356818-2484318 GCA_963932145.1 Acanthosepion lycidas | reverse complement strand
GTACATCAAATTGTCTTTAAGCGGCAGACGAATTATCGCTGAACTTTTAAAAGGTAACCTTAAATATTAATGCAATACTTAAATGCAGCGATCAATTATGAGTTCTTCCGTAGTTTATTCTTGCCTATCGTTTACAGCAGCAGTATATCTTGCAGAAAGAAATCTCCACTTAAGCAAGGAAAAGAAAGTCTTGTGCAAATGAAAACTCAGATGAAACGGCAACCAGAAGAGTTTCCAGTAAACAGGTATTGTACTCACACTCTTTGGGTCCTGTCACTGGATCTGGGACCTAAAGGTTGTGTGTTCAAAACCCGGTTAAGGCGGTGGAGAACTTGGAGAGGGAAATTAATAGGAGATAACTGATAACTGACATCCATTAGATATGGCACGTGGAATTCGAACAGTCTACCCCAGTGAGCGAAATAAAGGGTTCAGTTCGACATTCCAACCACCTGAAGAAGGCCGGAGCGTACAACGGCCGAAACGTTGTGATAAATATGGCGACAAAGATGAGGACAATAGCCCGAATAATGTAAATATTTGAGTTAAAGGGAAATAACTGAAACATCCGGAATGCAGTTTGTTACAACTTATTTTCAATTGAACCTTTTCATATTCACGGACAAACGTTTTGGTGTCGTTATTAAAGGAAGAGAGAAAATCGCCATGTTGATACATATTATTTTATTCCGAGTACTTTCGACATAGTACAATGTCATCATCAGAGTGTTCTTTATTTCAAAACAAATATTGTAGTGTTTATCATTTTCAAAGACAAAATTGCTGTGTTCATCTGAAAGTTATTTTTTTTACTTGCGAAGTGAAGAACGTTGAATGAGTACGTGATCGCTTAACACCGCTTAAGGTCGAGGTAACTAAATATGGTGTGTCGAGAGATTTTAGGAAATAAGTATTAAAACTATTAGTGCAAACCATGATATTTTAAACTATCTATTGTGCACATTTTGAAACATTTCTGCAGTAGTCATAATTAATTTTCTTAAGGTTTGGTTTCATTTTTTTAATATAGATAGCTTCGAGGATTTTTATTTTATGTTAATTATTTTCATGAAAAGTATAGATGCATTTTCAAAAAGGATTATTTTTAATTGGGAATGTAGATAGTTATGTTGTTAGAAATGTTTAGAAATGTTGGACATATCATTCAAATGAAAACTCAGCTGCCGAGACCACGTGGTCGTAGTGTGTCCAACATAAATATTATTTTTTCCGTTGAACATTTAAATTCCAGAATACATTTAAATTTATAAACAATGTTGGTTTTCTGCAAGACGTTAGTTGGTGGGAGGGGGGTCATTACGAATGCTTAAATCGGATATATTGAATTTAATATAATTAATTTTATTTTTTATTGGGATCTCTGATGGATATATTAGTATTTATTAGGTTTTTTTTTAGGATATTTTCGTCCTGCTTATAATTAGAATATATTTGATTGTGATATAAAAGATGAGTATGTTTGGCGTTAGTTGAATAAGTATTATATTCTATTTGTTTAGTATAAAAAAATCTCTGATGAAGCATCTTATTTGTTCATCAACATTATAGTTAGGGAAGTTATTCATAAGAGTTCGTTTTATATTATTTAGTTCACTATAGAAAATCTGTTTTGTGGATGAATTAATTTTTGCATGGTTTATTAAGTTTTTTAAAATGGCTATTTTATAGTCATTTGGAAATTGACTCTTATAGTTAAGGATGCATGAATTTATGCTGCTAGGTTTCTTTATATGGGGAGATAGTGAATTTATTATTATTAATGTTTATCAATATATCTATAAAAAAATTGTTACTATTATTATTGGCATTTAGGTCCCACCCGTTTACTATTGAAATAACCAAATGCAACTGCCATTTCTACTCCAACAGTTTATTTTCTCGCACCTTCCACCCGTGGAACTCCTTTCCGTTTACTTGCTTTCCTGATAACTACAATCTTCAAAAATTTTAATGCAATGTCAGTCGCTATCTTTCTATCTTCTTGAATTCCGTTCATCTTTTTTTTTCTTTTGCAGTAAAGTTCACCCTGTGTAAGGCCCGAGAGCCACTAAAAGTAGAGGATTACGATAATAGTTTATGTGGATAAGAGGGGAAAATAACGGTTAACTGTAGACTTGAACAGATTAAGATTGTAGGTATCGAGGAAATATCCTCCTGAGAGTCTGTTCTGTAGGGCAGAGATACGCGGGAAGAAGCTGTCTGAGTGAAACTTACTACTCTCCGATGGAATATGGATGGAATGACGGTGGTTTGCTACTATGTAAGTGAAATGGCAGGTCCTAGCCTTGAAGGTCTGACCTGGTGGAATCAAGAAATGCAGTTCTTCCGAGCGCTTTCCATGGTGTAGTTGCGATAGAACAGTGAAAGACTTGCCACATTTAGTCCTTTCTTCAATTCTTCCTATACTCAGTGGGTTTTTTTTTCACTTTCCCGGCGTACTAGTGGCATTCACACTCAGACGTCGAGTAACCCTGTTTCTGGTCTTCATCAACGATGATCCTGATGTCTCGAGTCCTCAAGTAGGCATCTAAACAGACGACACTCCTGTCTCAATAGTAAATCCGGCATTGCTGACAAAGTTAACCTGGCCGTTGGTCTCGAGAAGGACCGCCAGTCTGTAGTTGACTGCGGCAGGAAACGGCTTGTAAACTTTAATGCCTCTAAAACGAAACTACTCTAATTCACCCACCATAGAGAAAGCTCCCTGCCTCCTATCAGCATGGCTGATGCTCATCTACACGAGAGCGTCTCTATGCTTTCTTGGTCCCACTTTTCCACCTGACCTGAGGTGGAACAACTACATTGAATCAATAGCTACATCTACTGCAAGTTGGTTCTCTGTGTCGCGCCAGAAGTTTTTTCTCGTCTGAGTCCATCCTTCAAATCTACAGATCTACCATCCGTCCTTCCATGGTATACTGCTGTCATATATGGTCTGGTGTCCCCGCTGTCCATCTCGAGGTTCTTGACGAAATCCATAGACGGATATGCAATGTGATAGGTCTTGACCTGGCATCTCGACATCAGTCACTTTCTCACAGACATGAAGTGGCTTCCCTCTGTCTTTTCTACAAATATTTTCATGGCAACTGCTCTGTCGAGCTACGGACACTGGTACCCCAACTGCATGAATTTTAGGTTAGCATCTCGGTCCCACCCTTTCACTGTCGAAACAGTTAAATGTAACCGCCTCTTCTATTCCAAGAGCTTCTCCTCTCGCACTTCCCGACAGTGGAACACCCTTCCGCTTACTTACTTCGCTGGTGACTATAATCTTCAAAAATTTAAATGTAATGTCAATCGACATCTTCTGATGCCTTGATCTTGATCCCCGTCCTTCTCGTTATCCTTTCCTCAAACACCTCCTCTTTACTCTTATTTTCACTCCATGTAACCCCTTGCGTGCTAGTGACACTCCTGTCTTGCTTGGGATGAAATGCTTAGAAAAATAGAACCTCTCTTTTTTATAATATAGACTTTGTAAAGCAGCGAGTTACATTTAACCTGTTATGAGGCCAGGAGATTTTTTTTTCTACAACCCTTTCCTTCCTCCCAAAATGTCCCATAAATTTGGCATTGAATCCGTTTCACTCCATTCTTTTGGCAAAGTCACTCGACCGTGACATTTTGTAAACAGTGGAATCGATAAGCAGTCAAATGTGATGCTATTTTATAATTAACTAATCAAAGACAAAAATGAACTGGAATGCCTTTTATCTTCATTGGGTAAACGAAACATTTGGCACAGTGCCATGCTTAGCGACGCATACATTTTTAAAGTCGTATTTTACTTACATGTTTTAACTAAACAATTTGAAAAGAATTAATGGATTTATTTTTAATCCGACATTTTTCTTACTTAAAATATTATTATTTAGTGGACACTGACCTTTGAACAGATTTCCTATATGAAGATTTCTCGAATGTGCAGGCCAATACACGCAATAGACACTGTTTAAAATAAATAAACGTCAAATTCTGTCTGTCCGTCCGTGTGTTTGAAACCATTCTAACCCTCTACATTGAACATCCAGCATTGGGATTTGTGTCTGGATGCGGAGGGAACAGTTAAAAATTCAAATTTTAAAGTAACTTAAAAAAAGTAATAATTTTAAAAGTTTTTTAATTTATATTGGTTTTAAAGTAACAGAAAACATTGTGAATTTAAATATATTCATTTCAAATTCAGTTTAAAATATTCTCTAAAACTTTGTGAATTGAGGAAATCAATTTTATTTCTTCAAAATGCCAAGGAATCAGAATTAAAATGAGAGATTTTGTGACGTGAGGTTTTTTTTTTAATTCTGCAGAGTGTGTGATTTGAAGATTTTAGATAATCATAAAAATAGAGTCCTTTGAAAAACTGACCGCCTAAAAGATGAATGGGTGGTCTCCTTTTCCGGAACACAAGTGGATGGCTAGGAGAGGTGGGACCCAGCCAGTGTCTATATAATGTGTAGTAGTAGTAAGTTAGTAAGATGGCAGTTCACCACAACGAAGGTAAAAGGAGACATTACTGGTTAAGTGAGAAATCATATTCTTTGCCAATCATTGTCTTGAAAAGTATTTATCGTTATTTTTTGTTGAAGTCGATCACGGCCAAACCTGTGAACATAGCCAGTCAGGTGTATATGTATACATAGCCGACCTTGGATTGCATCACACTTGTGCAGTGATGGATGTACGGAAGGTGTCATCGCAGTTTAATGTGACACAAAAACTTTGTGAATTTAAATATTTCCATTTTAAATTCCGTTTAAAATATTAGGTTGGTGCAAAAATAATGTCGTTTTCTCACATGGTAACATATGTGAGGCAACGACATTATTTTTGCACCAACCTAATATCTCCCAAACTTTGTGAATTGAGGAAATTAATTTTATTTCTTCAAAATGCCAAAGATTCAGGGTTAAATTGAGAAGTTTCGTGACGTTTTGAAGTTCTGCAGAGTTTGCGGTTTGAAGAACTCCACTCAGTTGAAGTTCCACGGAGTTTATGATATGAAGAACTCAATTTTCGGCCTGAATTGAAATTTCGGCTCAAATCAGAGTTTCAACCCAAATTGGTTAAACCCTAATATATATATATATAAAGCTTCGGTCAATATATATATATATATATATATATATATATATATATATATATATATATTGACCGGAGCTTTATAAGTGAAATTGAGCAGAGGGAACTATTTGAGAACAGTCGATGATCGAATTAGCACGAACTCGCAAGTCATCGTGACCGAGGGTTTTTAACACTGGCCTTATTAAGACTGTTGATCACACCAGATTATTCGGTCTTTCTCAGAAATTGTAACTAAGGTACGCTCAGCATAATTGGAGTATAAGCCACGGAGAGGTGATGGTGCTCGGTCAGTGTTGAACAAACACAAATATGTCTGAGCAGCCGTCTACAATAGGTATTGACTAGCCGTCCTTGTATGCCCAGCGGCTAGCCTTTACTATATATATATATATATATATATATATATATATATATATATATATTACAGACTACTTCGTTATACAAAATAGAACACAAGAGACACTCGTGCTACCTGAATTTTACTAGTCAATATCCACTTAGATATAAAATAGGCGTAATAAAAAAGAGAGCGCACGTGAATTCATCCTCTCGTCCGCTTTTCTTTAAAGAAATTAACAACGTTGAGCAAATAACAGTTTTCCGAATTACCTCATAGATCTCCAAATTAGACATTTTCTTTTTATCGCAACACTGAGCATACAAATAAAAATAACATTAGCATTTTCTATAAAATTCAAATGCATGGTAATTATAAGCATTTAAAATTTAAGAAGAGATAAATAAAGTCCAAATCATTTAATGATTGTTTCATTAGAAACATTATAAATAAATATACAAATATAAATTAATTAGCTACTAGAAAAATTTAAAACTGCTAACAATAACTCACCTGCAAGATCCAAAATACAGAGAACCAATATATACATATATATATATATATATATAGATATTATGAAATGGACAAAGTCCGACAATTATTTTAAGACATTTTTATGATTATACATTCTTTTTAAAGATACAAATATTTAAGTAAATGCTCTGTTTCTAATAAACAGTATTAAAGAACATTTACCGGCCTGAATGTCCGAGAAATTTTCATAGAAAATATTCGGCCTCCGACAGGAATCGAACTTGTATCCTATACGGAACCGTCATTTAGCCTGACGTGCCTAACCGAACGCTTCTCTGTGGCCCAAACGGTTAAGGCACCAAAATATATATAAATTGTCACCCACAGACTGTTTCAGTGTGTCTAGACATCCGATTACCTTAAGCCGGGATCGAAGCCCGACTGATTTGCTATCAGTCGTAGATTTTAGCCCAAGCCATTGGCACAGGGCATAGGTGAATTTAGACATGTTTATTTTTAGATAAACACGACAGTGACCGGAGAACTCGAAAAACTCACCCTTAAGAACCAAATAACACACAAACACAAAACAGAGACACATCCCCTCACCAAGTCCAATAAAACTGTCAAACTGACCAAGGGAATTCAGAGAAGCAAAGATCCATCCGGCTCTTATCTCAAATAACAACTTAAAAGAGACTGACCAACACAAGGAATGTTAAAAGATCCATGTTAAAAAGATGAAAAAATAAAAAAAACAAATGAAAACTACAGACAAAAATTCATTTTCTCCAAGACATTCATTTCTGTAGTTTAGTCCTACCAGCAAGCAAAAATATTTCTTCTCTCGATGATGGCCATTTTGGCCGAAACTAGTCGAGGAATCTAAATGAAATAATAATAAAAAAACGAAAGAATATTAATCTACAACCCAGTGTGTCTGAAGATTTTAATTTTTTAATATTTTTTTATTGTTCAATATATATATATATATATATATATATATATATATATATATATATATATATATATATATATATAAGCTTCGGACCGCTAATTAAGTGTCAAGCCGTCACGATCGTCAGGCGACCAGACACTTTCCCTAAACTTTTACTTGAATTACTTGAAGGTGTAATCATGATAGACTAGTTGGAAAAAAGAAGAGCTATTAACGGACACTACTATGCATCAGAATTAAGACAACTGAAGGAAGGTTTCAAGTCGAAACTGAGGGCAGGTTTGCTCTTGCTCCAGAATAACACGCTCGTCCTCAGGTTGCACTAACTGAATCAGCCAACTGCGGATTTGAATTGCTACCCCATCATACTTATTCATCAGCCTTAGCTCCATCTTACTTCTTCCTGTTTCCTAAACTCAAATCCCACCTGCATAGTAGCCGAGGGCAGAGGGAAGCTGAGGGCAGGTGTGCTCTTGCTCCAGAATAACACGCTCGTCCTCAGGTTGCACTAGCTGAATCAGCCAACTGTGGATTTGAATTGCTACCCTATCCCCCTTATTCACCAGCCTTAGCTCCATCTTACTTCTTCCTGTTTCCTAAACCCTAATCCCACCTGCATAGTAGTCGAGGGCAGAGGGAAGCTGAGGGCAGGTGTGCTCTTGCTCCAGAATAACACGCTCGTCCTCAGGTTGCACTAGTTGAATCAGCCAACTGTGGATTTGAATTGCTACCCTATCCCCCTTATTCACCAGCCTTAGCTCTATCTTACTTCTTCCTGTTTCCTAAACCCTAATCCCACCTGCATAGTAGTCGAGGGCAGAGGGAAGCTGAGGGCAGGTGTGCTCTTGCTCCAGAATAACACGCTCGTCCTCAGGTTGCACTAGCTGAATCAGCCAACTGCGGATTTGAATTGCTACCCCATCATACTTATTCACCAGCCTTAGATCCATCTTACTTCTTCCTGTTTCCTAAACTCAAATCCCACCTGCACAGTAGCCGTTTTAGAAACAATTATGAGGTCACATGTACTATGCAGGAGTTTTTGGAGGACCGGGACGTCACTTCCTTCCGTGATGGGATTGCAATGCTTAAGCATCATTAGACCAATTGCATTGATGTCAAGGGAGTCTACAATGAAAAATAGTGAAAAATTGTCTTGTTTCTCCAACCCCTCTGGGTGAGGCTTAGCATTTTTGAACGACCTTCGTCTATCATTAGTTATCGTTACATCCATTTTATTTGTTGCTGCTGTTGAAAGCAGTTTACAGTGGGCTTCTAAATAGCAGTCACCAGAAGAATAACTATAGACGGTAAAGGGTGGAGAAAACAACGGAAAAGTACGATCATGATTTAAAAAGAAATTAATTTTCATATTCCTTACCAAATATTTGTATGGCACAAACGGTGAGACCTAGATGCCAATCTAGCAGTTGACTTAAATTTATGTGGTCAAGTTACCAAAGAGGGGAAAGCTTATCAGAAAACTAGCCATGAAAATATTTGTAGAAAGGGCAGAGGGCAGCCATGTCACGTCGGTGAGAAAATAAATGAAGTCTAGATGCCAGGTCTGAGTCGATTATATGACAGACACTTCTTCGAATTTTGTCAAGAATCTCGAGAAATATAGCCAGAGCAAATAACCAGATATGACAACAATATTCAAGGCACGGATGAATGGAAGACTATAAAATGTCTTTCCGGTCTTTTAAACAGGAGTAGAGGTTAATCCCTTGTTTCTTTGTTTTGGGTTGGGTTTCCGGTTCCTTCTAAATTATTTTCACACTTTTTCCCTCTATGTAGCGCCTCACCCTGCATTTTAGTGGCATTATCGCCTTGCCTGGGGTGAAGTGATTAAGCACAAAAATTCACCCCAGGCAAAACGTTAACACTTTTAATAATTTATGATCAGGAGCCATGAGAACTATTTCTGGTGTCGCATCAGGGAATTTATTTAAAGAATGGATTAACAGGAATCCCTTCATTGAATCTAATAGCCTTTTTCTTTTGGAATTCTTGAAGTCTACATGTGTCACACTTTTTAGATTTCTACTTCGAGATCCTTGTATTTTCAATTTTTTTTTTTTTTTTTTTTGAAATTCTTCAAAGATACATTACAATCTGCAGGGACTGTCATGTCAATAAGAAGGCACATTCTGTTCTTGTGATCTTTGTGCGCGAAGTCTGGGCGATTAGCTTTGATTGTTCTGTCTATGTGTATTGTAAAATCCCATAAAATTGTTACAGGTCCTACCTTTGTAACAGGGTCTGGGTGATGTTCAGACAAGTCTCTTAGAATTTCCTGTCCGTAAAAGTTGAATATTTTCCAATGGAAATATTGGCCTATTCTGTCATGCCGTGTTTTATATTCAGTGGATATCAAGACCGTCTAACCTGATACAAGATGGTCAATTGTTTCTGGATATTCATCACAAAATCTGCATTTTGGAATCACACAATTTTTCAGTATGTGTGCCTTGTAATTTCCAGTTAGCAAGCATTATTATTATTATTATTATTATTATTATTATTATTATTATTATTTCTCACTTATTGACTGTGTATATTAGTATTACTTGCTGACTGACCTTGAAGCATAAGTAGTGGCAAGTTTTCTCAATACACCATGATAGTCTTTAATATTCTAGTTTTATATAAATTCGACTAAATTTCACGAAAATATTTCAGTGCGAAGATATATTGAAAAATTAACGAAATATCTAAATCGTAAAAAAAGCAGAACACGCATGCGCAATAAAATTAGAAAAAAAATACCCATCTTAATATACATTGGCTTTCTGCGCATGCTCCGTGAAGTTTAGCTTATGGCGTTTATTTCGTAAGTAGTACTTCAGCGACCATGTAAGCATAAACCATATTTTTTTAAAGATAGAATTTACTGAGGCGAAGTAAGAGTTTTTTGTTGTTTTTTGTTTTCAAATAAGTCGTTCTATATTTAACAAATCTTCATTAATCTAATCGACCTTTTAATATCTCTCTTTTTGCCTTGAACAAAAGCAATGTCATAAAGACATTTTTACTATACAGACGACATATTGATTTAAGATAGTTTAGTCAATTTCATCTTTGTCCTTAGAGTAAAGACTGGCCATTATTATTGCTACTCAGTGAGTAAAGTTTTGTACAAGGCCAACAATTTGGCGCAGTCTACTTTTGTTACTGTAGTTGGGAGGCTAGTTTACTGATCATTACACTCCGACATAATCCCCAAATTACTCACTGATAATCTGTCACAAACAAATATAGGACACTCGCTGAAGATCGTCTTCATTTTAGTAATTACATGGTTTGATCAAAAAGTATCGGGTCTGTTGCTATGGCAACGGAGCTAAAGTAGGCAGAGTGAAGCCGTTTGTGACAGACTGACCTTGACCCCTGTCGCGCATGCCTACTAAGTTATAACGTTCTCGCTCACTGCTGTTGTTTATAGTAGTACTTGAAAGGAAGGTGTGTAGAGTGTGGTCGTCTCACCACATCACAGAGGTCCCATCATTTACCATGGCTTCTGCAGCAGTTTGGGACCAAGTACAACATTCCCCTTGCAATTCTTTCCTAAAAATCACGAACAAGATTTCAAAACATGGAGCAAATCCAAGAGAATGCAACGTGGTAGCGGCCCGCCAACCCAAAAAGGAGTTCCGGGAATGTTTACATCAATGGAAACGACGCTGAATAACGTGCGCAGCTTCCGAAGGCGACTACTTCGAAGGAAATTAAATTCAATTTATAGTTTTCCTTTTATAGCAACATTCCCAATACTTTTGATCACATTGTATTTGCTTTATTTATTATCATTTTGTAGATCAGATTTCATTAACGTATTTTTGTAAAGAGTGTTTTTGTCGATATTCAAATGTATTGCTAATAAATGGTTTTGATACTTATACTCAAAATGTTTCGGCAACTGTACCCTCCGGCCTTCTTCAGGTATCTATCCTCGTATTTGGTAACCTTCTTGAAATTTCAAACCGAACGCTTTATTCAATCCACCGGGGGTGCGGTTGATTGTTCTCATATAATTTTCTATGCTTAAGGGAGATAACTCTTATCAGTCTTAAGGATTGAACTCCCACCTGCCAGGGAAGCAGACATCTATGTAACCAACGCTTTTTACGTGTTCAATTCTTTTGTCTGGTAGTGCTGAAAGAATTCACCCAGTCCCTTCAAATTCGCGAAATTCCTTTTTGATATAAAAATAAGGAGAAAAATTCAATTCCTAAGAGAAGAATGTCTGAAGATTGAAAAAATTGAATTCATTTTCCAAAACAACGAAGACAACATTAATATCAAGAAAGACTCGAATAAAAAAAAATATGTGAATAATAAATAGAATAAAAAGATTGATATTTATCGGAATTAATTGAGGACTTCTGATTGGTCGGTTTTACGACAAGAAATGTCAAACCTTTGTTTTGCTTTGTTTTTTTAAACTGAAAATGTTTTGTTTATTAATCTCTACCCTTTTATTCATTATATTTTCGCTGGCCGAATTTTGTTTCGTCGATCTCGACAAATATTCCTTCTCTAATAACATCTCTATCTTGTTTTATAGTTTTCACAGAAACTTGGCAAAACAGTACCAATCACTAATATTTTGGGACTAACTATCCTAAGTCTCTTCACCACTAATTCTTTGGTTACTTTATTAACCCAGGTAAGCTTCGGGATTTATTCCAGATTCAAGTTCGAATCAGCAAATCAACTGTGGTGCCTAATAGATTCCCTGAATCTACACTTTCCTATCACTACATCTATAAACTAACTTGTTATACGAATTATCATTAATTAACACTGCTAACTACACATTTTTAATCATTACCGCCCAAGCAAAGCAATAAAGCCCCTTAGACACAATGGGGTTACTGAGTGCGAAAGAATATAAGAAAAAACATTATGAAGGCACGAGAACAATCTTTACTGTTTTTTATTTCGTGCTGAGTAGTCAAGCAATGTAGAAATACAGTGTAACCCGGATATAAGAGACCCGGACATAAGAGAAACCCGGATATAAGATAGATTTTATCTGGTCCGAAATTAGAGCCATACTTACCTAAACAAAATAGACCAAACCCGGATATAAGAGACTTCTTCTCCGGGGCCCGACAACTCTCTTATATCCGGGTTACACTGTATTATTAATCCTTTCACACCAAGGAATGCTGCTCTCGGCTGCTCTCGGATTCTCTCGGATGCTCTCGGTTGCTATCGGTTGCTCTCGGCTGCTCTCGACTGTTCTAGATGCTACAAATATTACCAAAACCGGATGATGCTTCATAAACCAAACATTAATCTAAGAATTTGATCTGTGTTCTGCAATAATATCTTCAAATCGAAGCTTTCATATCAAGAATGGCGTCCATCTCTTTCAGAAATGTTTAAACCAGTCATGGGCAAAACTGTGGCCCGTTCTATCTTTCTGAATGGCACACTTACTTTTATAAGGGAAATAAACGTTTCTTAAAAGTATATTTTGTTTACTTCTCACTTGTTCACTCACACATTCTCTCATATATAACCAAATAGATAAACAATGATACAATCTTTATAATATTAAAACTCTGTGAACTTTGTTTGCTTGCTTTCTTGCTTGCTTGTGCGTTTGCCACCATGCACCCGAAGTCATATGTAGAGAGTGGGGGAAAGAAAGATGTAAATTTATTATCGTATAGGAAGGGGTAGAGAAAGAAATGGCGTGAATTGAGACCAAAAGAAAAAAATGCTCTTTCTTTCCACCTCTCTCTCTCTCCCTTTCTCTCCACCTCTCTCTTTCCACCCTCTCTCTCTTTCTTTCCACCTCTCTCTCTCCCCCTTTCTCGCCACCTCTCTCTTTCCACCCCCTCTCTCTCTTTCATTCCACCTCTCTCTCTCCCCCTTTCTCTCCACCTCTCTCTTTCCGTCCCTCTCTCTTTCTTTTTCTTTCCACCTCTCTCTCCCCCCTTTCTCCCCACCTCTCTCTTTCCACCCCTCTCTCTCTCTTTCTTTCCACCTCTCTCTCTCCCCCTTTCTCTCCACCTCTCTCTTTCCACCCCTCTCTCTCTTTCTTTCCACCTCTCTCTCTCTCCCTTTCTCTCCACCTCTCTCTTTCCGTTCCTCTCTCTCTCTTTCTTTCCACCTCTCTCTCCCCTTTCTCTCCACCTCTCTCTTTCCGTTCCTCTCTCTTTCTCTTTCTTTCCACCTCTCTCTCCCAACTTCTCTCCACCTCTCTCTTTCCACCTCTCTCTCTCTCTTTCTTTCCACCTCTCTCTTTCCACCCTCTCTCTCTCTTTCTTTCCACCTCTCTCTCCCCCTTTCTCTCCACCTCTCTCTTTCCGTTCCTCTCTCTTTCTCTTTCTTTCCACCTCTCTCTCCCAACTTCTCTCCACCTCTCTCTTTCCACCTCTCTCTCTCTCTTTCTTTCCACCTCTCTCTTTCCACCCCTCTCTCTCTCTTTCTTTCCACCTCTCTCCCACCCTTTCTCTCCACCTCTCTCTTTCTTTCCACCTCTCTCTCTCCCCCTTTCTCTCCACCTCTCTCTTTCCACCCCTCTCTCTCTCTTTCTTTCCACCTCTCACTCTTTCCACCTTCCCGTGCTTGCGCGCGTGCTTATTTATATTTCAGCTTTCTTTAAACAAACAATATTTTAAATATTTAACAAATATTTTTGCCATATTTAAAAATATTTTCAAGCGAATATGATTTAAAAATACGATTTTTTTAGACAGTAGGTTTTTTTTATTTCAACTTTCTTCAAACAGACAATTTTTTTAATGTTGAAAGCAACTCCAATGTTTTATAATCTGAAGTTCAGATTATAAAACATTGAAGTTGAACCTTCAGTGACTCAACGGATCACGGCTAATATAATATTAAAAGTCTGTGAATCGGGCGGATGTCGGCCGTCGGGCGCATAATGATTTAAGTTTTTTTACATCTCTCACTTTCCACCTTTCTCTTTCCACACCTCTATCTCTCTTTCCACCTCTCTCTTTTCACCTCTCCCTCTTTCCGCCTCCCCATCTTTCCACCTCTCCCTCTTTTCACCTCTCCCTCTTTTTACCTTTTCCTCTTTCCACCTCTTCCTCTTTCCACTTCTCCCTCTTTCCACTTCTTCCTCCTTCCACCTCTTTCTCTTTCCACTTCTCCCTCTTTCCACCTGCCCTCTTTTTACCTCTCCCTCTTTCCACCTCTCCCTCTTTCCACCTCCCCCTCTCTCCACCGTTCTCTCTTTTCCCCCTCCCCCTCTTTCCACCTCTCTCTCTCTTTCCTCCTACCCCTTTTTCCACCTCTCTTTCTTTCCACCTCTCCCTCTTTTTACCTCTCCCTTTTTTTCCCTCTCCCTCTTTCCACCTCTTCCTCTTTCCATCTCTCCTTAATCTTTCGACTCTGAATGTCGCAGGCACGGATTCGTTCGTTAGAAATAAGATAAATAGATTTAACTTAACTCAGAAGAGTGAATCTCGCAATGTCTATGAAACTCCGATTAGCCAGGGTTCTTCTCATTTATCTATTCACTACCGTATTCATACAGAAACATTAAATATAAACTAAATTTTTATTTTACTTTTTGATTGGATGCCCGGGGACTCACACCCTCTGCCCCAGCTTCTGCTCAACATAGTTGCAGTATAAACCACAGGATCATTCTGTGGGTTTTGAAAAAAAAAACACACACACATGTGCCTGAGCAGGTGTCTGCGACAGGGATTAGTTAACCACCCTAGCAGATGCATGTGCTTGGAAAACAAGTAACCAGACATTATACAGGATGTCCATAAAGTTTGTGCGCACTTTAAAATATTTATAACTTTATTTGTATTTGCAATAGAAATAATCTGTAAAAAATCTTATAAAGTTTAATGTACCTAGTTTTAAATATAGCTAAAATAACTAATGTGATTTCAGGCATTACTGTAAATCAGTTGGCAAATGTTTTCCGTGAACTGCAAAATCGTATTACCCTTTGTATTGCTAAAGATGGAGGACATGTGGAAACTTAAATAAAATTTCAATAAAACCTTAAAAAGTATAGATTTGCTTCTTTCTAATCCTTTTTACAAATTATTTCTATCTCAAATATAAATAAAGTTATAAATTTTTTAAAGTGCACACGAACTTTATGGACACCCTGTATAATTTAACTTTTTTTTTTTTTTAAGCATTTCACCCCAAGCAAGGCGGGAAGCCACTAGGACGCAAGGGGTTACAGAAAATTTAGAGCAAGATCAGATAGGAGTGATAGAAGAAAGGATGAGGATAGTGGATAGATCAAGGCAACATATTGATCCTGTCATGGTTTTCTTGTGAAATGACTTTATGGTTTTATGTTAACTTTGGTAAAAATAGTTTTGTGATTTTTTTAACACATTGACTGTTAACTCCTGATTGGCAGTTTTTATTATGATGCCAACTCCGTGTTTGGCATTTTCTGATAGATTTTCATCTGCAGGTGCCAACGAGTTTATTCGCAGTGATGTGTAGAGTTTTGGTGATGCCCTGGGGCAACTTTTTGATTGTATGCCCCAAATCTCTAGTAGGGGGAGCCTATAGAGCCTAGTACTGAGAAATGTGAGAAAGCAAGACATTTTAAATATGTAAAAACAGATGAAACTTGAAATAAACACTTTCTTAAATATAAACTAAATTTTTATTTCACTCTTTGATTGGATGTCCTCTCGATAAGGATACCTAAGGTCAATGCACCCTCTGTACGCTACTGTTTGTCAGATCTCGCAAACTGACGATACAGCGTCACAAAGAACTTTACCAAATAAAAGAAACCACAACACCTGAGGACTTCCAGAAGCGCATATATAAATAGAAGGGAAGATTATATAATCAAGATGTTGACTTTCCGCAGCGTTTCAAGCAAAATATTAGGAAGGAAACCCCCATCAATTGTAGGAAGAGCGATAATAGTTAGTGGACTTGAGGAACGTATTTACAAAAAAAACAAAAAAAAACTGCTTGAAGAGAAAGATTTTATAGATTTCAACCGGAAGTAAGGCTGACTGTTTAGTCAATGAATGCCGATGTTTCCTGTATAGAAACGGCCAATCTTACCATTACTATTGTTACTTTTTTTCTTTGTCACGAAACACTGTGCGCCTTAAATGAAAGCTATCCGACGAAGAAAAATGTACATAGAAGCAATAATTATCCCTTTTTTATACTAAAGCTCACCCAGTACAAGACTCGAGAGGCACTCAATAGAGAGGGTTACTGTCAAAATGTTTATGATGACTGAGGTGTGTGAGATGAATAAAAGAGGAAGTGGAAGGAAGTGAAGATTATGAGGATAAGGAGGATAGATAACAATTGACCCTTGACTTGAAGAGGTTAACATTGTTGTGTTCAAGGGAGCATCCAAGCGGGAGTAACTTCAAAATGAAAAAAAAAACAACTGAGTGGAAATTGTAGTGTAGAGGGGTTACTGTGATAAAGAGTAACAACAGAAAAGGGATTAGGAGTGATAGCAAAAAAAAAAATTTACCAAGAGCTACAAAAGAAATTGGGGAGAGTCATTATCGCCCACGTCCTAAAGGGTTACGGCACATAGAAGAAAAAGTTCGAGCTTTTATGTAAATCGTTGGTAGAATAGAGATTAGGGGATATAGCAAAATGAGAAAATTTACAAAGGGTTAAAATGGTCAGGAAGTTGTTGAGAGCCATGATCGCAAATATTCTGATGGGTCAAGTCACATGGAAATTCGAGTTTCTTTTAAACGCTTGGCAGAACAAGGATTGAAAAATACAACAAAATTTACTAAGGGCCATAATGGTAAGGATGTTATAGAGAAGCAAAACGAGGAAAATACTAAGGCTTACAATCGTCAGGAAGTTGTGGAGAGCCATAATCGCCCACTTCCTGAAGGGACACGGCATATAGAAGAAGTTCGAGCTTGTGTAAATCGTTGGCAGAACAGGGATTAGGAGATACAGCAAAATGAGGAAAATTACTAAGGTTTACAATCATCAGGAAGTTGTGGAGAGCTATAATCACCCACGTACTGAAGGGACACGGCACACAGATGAAGTTCGAGCTTGTGTAAATCGTTAGCAGAACAAGGATTGGAAGATACAGCAAAACAACAAAATTTACTAAGGGCTATAATGGTAAGGATGTTGTGGAGATCCATAATCGCCCACGTTTCGAAGGGACACGGCACATAGAAGAAGAAGAAGAAGAAGAAGAAGAAGAAGAAGAAGAAGAAGAAGAAGGAGGAGGAGGAGGAGGAGTTTGTGTAAACGCTTGAAAGAACAGGGATTGGTGATACAGCAAAACGACAAAATTTACTAAGGGTAACAATGTTAAGGAAGTTGTAAAGAGCCATGATCGCCCACGTCCTGAAGGGACACGGCACGTAGAAGAAGAAGTAAGTGGGCGATAAATCGCTTCTGCTTTTCCTAAGCGTTTCCGGGAAACGATTTTAATCAAAGTTTATTGGTTGTTTGCCACCAACTCTTATCGAACCCAATGCTTCCATCCGTTTGGAAAAAAACTGATGAATTGGCCAGACTCTGACCAGGAAGATCTCGTTCTAAATGTTGTTTCCGCCGGAAGTTAATGGCGAAGTCAACACTGTCATCGACCATGTTTCTTGAAATTAATCTGAGGACAAAACTCACTGTGACTAGTTTGCGAGATGAGTGTGTAGCGTAAAATACAAACAGCTGCCATTTTAAAACTGATAAGATTTTACAAAATGACTACGCATGTTGAAATAGTTTTAGTATTAAACCCAACAAATTCACTGCTCGTAAAAAACAGGTAATTAGAGGGGGTGCTATTTTTGTAAATGTTTCATTACACATTAAACCTTTCTCAAATCACGACACTTGTCAGAATTAAACATTATTTTTTATTATTTGAAAAGTGGTGGGGGTCCTGTTCATAATGTAAATACAGTGTCAAATCGATCTCTGACTTAAATGGTTACTGTACTTTGCTTTTATTTACAAATGTCAAGCCGTCCTGGGTATGACGATAAACTACATCCAACAGCAAGGCCTCCAATCATTTGCTGATGTTCCCAGGTCCACCTTGACCCGGGATGGTAGCGCCTGTCAGTGTCCCAGCTATGGGCAAATAGTTAACCCTCCAAAAGGGGTCAAAACACTATGAAAGTATAAAAATAGGTTTTAATACTTTTTGGGGAAAAAATTTTAACACCAATACATTTTTGAAAAAAACGTTCTTGTTTTGCTCGCTAGCAGTAGACCCCAGGTATACCATCGACTGAGTAATGGTTGAAGTGAGACAATGGTATTAATAACAGTGCTAATCAATAGAGTGTTGCTGTTGAAATAAGAGCGGAAAGCAGACTATGAAATGATTGCAAAAAAACAAGGTCTGTTTATAAAAAAAACTTTCAAAAACAACAGTTTTCGCAGGCTGCAAAGTCAATCTACATGGCCTCAAAATCGTTGGCTGAATGAAGGTCAGGGTGCGGTATGCCAACGTCGTGATTTTCACGGAAGAAAGCCAAACACAGTAACCAGCGGAAGCCTGTTCCAACCTGCAAACCTACCGGATTGTATCCTTCTACGTCGGTCTTTATCGGGAAACACAAAGGAGTTGACAATTTCAATCGGTAAAATTGTTGGCTGGAAGGAATCACAAAAATCTCTTGTCAGTTCCAACGAAAGGAGAAAAGATTTTCTGAATATTAAAACGGGACAATTTGGTCTTTGCTAGTGCGTCTCACAGCAAGAATTGAACTGCGATATATATATATATATATATATATATATATATATATATATATATATATATATGAAGAAATATAGTTTTAAGGTGTGCTATATTTATGGGATAAAGTGCTCAATATCAGAGATAGAGCGTATGTAAATATAAATACAAAAGTGAACATTGAAGTCAACACTGAGAGGTGACAGGCTGTTTCGTGCTGGATGGCTTGACGATTGAGTTTAGCATGAAACAGTCTGTCGCCTCTGAGTATTGACTTCAATGTTCACTTTTATATATATATATATATATATATATATATATATATATATATATATATATATATTGAACAATAAAAAATATTAAAAATTAAAATCTTCAGACACACTGGGTTTGATATATTATTATTCCTTCATTATTATTATTATTCCATTTATATTCCTCGACTAGTTTCGGCCAACATGGACATCATCCGGAGAAAAAGAATTTTCTGTTTGCTGGTAGCACTGAACTACAGAAATGAATGTCTTGATGAACTTTTGAAATGAACTTTTGGCTGTAGTTTTCATTTGTTTTTTTTGGGGGGGGGGTTAACATGAATTTTGGTCAGTCCTTGTGTTGATCAAACAGTCTCTTTAAATTGTTATTTGAGATAAGAGCTGGATGGATTCATACTGCTCTGAATTCCTTTGGTCATTTTGACAGATTTATTTGTTCCTGGATATATATATATATATATATATATATATATATATATATATATATATATATATATGTGTGTGTGTGTGTGTGTGTGTGTGTGTGTGTGAATATTAACATGCAAAGATGTGCAGCAAATGTTTCGTGGATATCGTAGTTGATCTATCTATCTATCTATCTATCTATCTATCTATCTATCTATCTATCTATCTATCACACTCTGTTCATATCTATCTATCGATCTATCTATATAGTTGATTGAAAGTCTGAAAAATTAATATTTACATTTATTATGTTGCCTCACGCCCAACGCTCAACACCAACGCTAATCATTGACGTGGTTGGTGACATGTTGGTGGTTCATAGATAGATAGATAGATAGATAGATAGATAGATAGATAGATAGGAACAGAGATAGATAGATAGATAGATAGATAGATAGATATGAACAGAATCAGATAGATAGATAGATAGATAGATAGATATGAACAGAATCAGACAGACAGACAGACAGATAGATAGATAGATAGATAGACAGACAGACAGATAGATAGATAGATAGATAGATAGATAGATAGATAGATAGATAGATAGATATGAACAGAATCAGATAGATAGATAGATAGATAGATAGATAGATAGATAGATAGATAGATAGATAGATAGATAGATATGAACAGAATCAGACAGACAGACAGACAGGCAGATAGATAGATAGATAGATAGATAGATAGATAGATATGAACAGAATCAGACAGACAGACAGACAGATAGATAGATAGATAGATAGATAGATAGATAGATAGATAGATAGATAGATAGATATGAACAGAATCAGACAGACAGACAGACAGGCAGATAGATAGATAGATAGATAGATAGATAGATAGATAGATATGAACAGAATCAGACAGACAGACAGACAGATAGATAGATAGATAGATAGATAGATAGATAGATAGATAGATAGATATGAACAGAATCAGATAGATAGATAGATAGATAGATAGATAGATAGATAGATAGATAGATAGATATGAACAAACTGTCACAAGAACATGAACATAGAAAGATTCAAAAGTTCAATTGTCCGTTCGATATATTTCAGCAAGCTAAAATCCTTATATCGAAATAGAATCAAAACAGATTTAGGTACCTCCATAGATTCGTGATACGTAAGATTTAAAATGAATTTCTAAAAATGAAAAATCTTTCTTGAAACTTTTATTTATTTTTAATTTCAAGCTAATGGAATAAATTTAAAAAATTTAAAAGATTTAAAACTTTATAATTATTCCAATTAAAATTTACAAAAATGAAAACAATTCTTGTAAAAATCCATAATTCACCGGAAATTCTCCTGACAATAGTGTCTATAATATATCTTATTCATAAAGACAACTAAAAACTTTGCAAATAATGTCTTATTTTTCTATCAGTAACAAGTGAAGATGGTGTTAACAAATGAAATAAAAAATATTTTTATCAAGATTTTCTTAAAAAAAAAATCTTTTCTAAAATAATTTCATTCATTTGTGAATAAGTCCCTAAGGGTTAATTAAAATCTGACAATTAATGGATTTTTGCAAGAATTTCCAGATCAACGTGTTTTTCACCGCAAAAAAAAGAGGCTAAAATTTTCTATATACATCTTTGGCTCAGCCGCTGACTAAGATGCTTAACCAAAACTAGCAGCATGGCCCAGCGTTGACCGTGCTTGGTTCAAAAATCGTACGACTCATACAGCAATCGCTATTCCTTGACTTAAAATATTTTTGCCCTTCCTTAACTTTGAAATGAGTGCCCTTTGCCGTGTTGCTACATGCCTTACTTCTTGCCTATCTCACACTGCGAATTTTTTCTAAGCTCTATACTAACCATTAAATCTGTTACGAAACAAGTACTAAACAAAATGAACACAAAACGATCAGCTTTAAAAAAGGACTCGTAACTGGAAAAACCGAATGAAAAAAGAATGTTAACAATACTTTTTCACACCGAACCCAGTTCTACGGAATCAGATTCAACATTGAGTTTAAGCAAGCGAATGAGCCAATTGGAGTAAAGTGCCAAGCAGATTTAAATTTTTTCCACTTGTGACGAATGCAGCTATCGATTTTTTTTTTTTTTTTGCATGCTAGCATGCTAGTTAACATTCGTGTCAGTCAGCTGTTGGCTCTCACGCTGGCCAATAGAATCTTCCTGCCTATTCGTGGCAGCCAGCTATGGGCTCTCACTCTGGCCAGTAGAAAATGATCGCAAACTACATGAAAGCTGCCGTAGAAGCATGAAAAAAAATCGATTATTTCCACGATCGATGGGAGTTGGGAAATGCAAAGTCGGTCTTGGCCTTCGAACTAACTTGGAGCATGTGCATGTAAATGCTGGTGCAAATCCGTCGAAAATTGCGGCCGTGCATTCGTTACACACACACACACACACACACACACATCCTGCTTTTTATAGATAGAGATCTCCTTCGAATTAATCCCCTTTCTGAAGCCATATATTTTATCTAGTGTCGTTTCCACTGATGGAAGCATTCCTGGAACTCCTTTTAGGGAGTGGAGAGAATAGCGAGCAGCTGCCTCAACACATTCTCTTGGATTTCCTCGACGTCAAGAAATCTTGTTTCGTTCGAATGGCATTTGATTTTTGAAAAGAAGCGAAAGTTGTAAGCAGCAAGACCTAAGGGAGTATAGTAGAATTTTGTGTTTAGCCATAAACTGCTGCAGGAGCCATGGTCACTGATGAAAGCTCTTTGGTGCGGTGAGATGACCACACTCTACACACTTTCCTTCCAAAGACTGCTATAAACAACGGAAGTGAGCAAGAACGTTATAACTTAGTGCGCATGCGCGACAGAGTTTAAAGGTCAATCTGTGCCAAGCGGCTTCCCTCGGCTTACTTTAGCTCCGTTACTATAGCAACAGTTCCGATATTTTTCGCTCAGACCTCGTATGTAAAGAAAGATAGGGAACATTTGGCAAACAGCAAGGAAACTTTCATCTCGAGAGAAGTCAGAGATGCTTTAATAAGAAAAAAATTCATAGCGACCATATTTTTGGTGTGTGGGGGTGGTATTGTAAGAATTTCCATCTGATTACTATGGAACTAATCCATTTCGAAGCTCCATGACCGTATCATCAGCGAAAACCGAAAACAAATAATGGGGTTTTGAAGAATTCTTGAAATTTCCAAATCAAAAGAAGAAAAATGAAATCTTACTATTAGGTTGGTGCAAAAATAATGACGTAATAATGTCGTTTTTTGACGTTAAAAAATACGTCAAAAAACGACATTATTACGTCATTATTTTTGCACCAACCTAATACAATCGCGTCTGGCACTAATTTTTTTTTTTTCTGCTGATCTATATTTCTGTCGTCACCTTTGTCTGGCACAAGGCCTTAATTGTGAGGCTTTTATAAGGGCTGTTGTGTCTCCAAATATAAGTCAATATTTGAATGATTTCATTAAGCACAATCAATATGATTTTTATTCATGTTAAAATTCAACAGTATGAAAATAGACTAAAACTAATAATAAAAGTAATAACGAAAAGTCTATCGAGCCAGGGGGGGTCGGATATAAACAACAATAATAAGATGGAATGCAACTAGCAATAATATAATAGTAATAATGAAGAGTGTATCGACCAAGTGTATTGGCATAAAATGCAAAAATAATAAGATGGAATACATTTAGGGATAATAATAATAATAATAATAATAATAATAATAATAATAATAATAATAAAATAATAATAAAAAAAAAAAGCTGTCAAAATACAAGGACCTTGAAATAGAAATCTCGAAAATGTGGCATATGGGAACATCAACAATCCCTGTTGTAGTTGGAGCCCTAGGACTGGTTGGAAAAGATTGCAGTAGACTAATTGCAGGGATTCCTGGTAGCCCATACCTCAAGGAGATACAAAAAATTCTTCTGGCAAGTACAGCCCACACTTTACGAAGGGCTTTATCTATGTAATTTTTTTTTTTTTTTTGTCAGTGAAAAGTGTCATGATGCCATTTCTAACCTTAGGTCCCTGGGCGGGACCCGGAAAGAAATGTGTAAACGCCAGAAATCAAAGAAAATAAAAATAATAATAATAATAATAATGGAGATTCTGTGATAAATATCCCGAAACAATTGACCATCTTGTATCAGGTTTAGAGGTACTGAAGATGTAACGCCACATGATAGATTGGGCCAATATCTGCACGGGAAGATCTACAACTTTAACGGGAAGAAAACTGTAAGAAATTATGAACCCGTTTACACAGATCGGACCTGTAATAATTTGATGGGGCTTTACAATACACACAGACAGAACAATTAACGCTAATTATGATAATAGACCACAAAAAAGGAATGTGCTTTCTGATTGACATGACAGTCCTTGCAGATTGTAATGTATCTTTGAAGATCTTCAACAAAAAAGAAACTATGAAAATACAAGGATCTTGGAGTGGAAATCTTAAAAATGTGGCTCATGAGGACATCAATAATTCCAGTTGTAGTTGGAGCACTCGGATTGATTGGAAAAGATTCCAATAGACTGACTGAAGGGATTCCTGGTAGGCATTGCCTTAAAGAAATATAAAAAAAATGTACTCGCCAGAACAGATCACATTACGAAGAGCTTTATCTATATCTAAAATATGTGTGATATTAAGGAGGGGGATACGAAAATAATCAGTGGAAAATATCACGATGCCATTTCTGACCTTAGATCTCTGGTTGGGACCCGGATGGAAATGTGTATGCAAAAGAAATCTAAGGAATCAACAACAACAATAATAATAATAATAATAATAATAATAATAATAATAATAATAATAATAATAATAAATAAATAAATAAATAAATGAATAGATAAATGCGCTAAAGCCACGATTTTACGAGGATCACAAAATCAAACCTCCTTATTAGCATAGACCCAAAGATTTAGAACAGGAAAATTTTATAAGTAACTCAGTACAAATGAGAGTGAAGGAATTTACCATGAAAATGAAAGAAATAGCGCGAAAAAAAAGTAGAATTGTGCGACTGATATTAAGAACTGAATTGAATTCTCAGAACAGAATTATGGCCATTAATAGATTTACCATCCCAAAGGTTCAATATAGTTTCAAAATCTTGAACTGGACTCTAAATGATATCAAGCGAATAGATTTTAAGACAAGAAAGCGTCTTTCTAAGCATAACATGAATCAACCAAAGACAGATACAGACCGTCTATACACAACCTTTAAAGAAGGTGGAAGAATAAAGGTCTTGAAACAATCCTGGCAAGATAAACCTTTGCATAAACGTGATAATAAAGCCGATGTTGATAAAGAAAGTTAACACTCATCGATGGTTACGAACATCTGGATTAAAGGCTGAAACGGAAGACTTTATTCTTACAGCGCAAGACCAGAATCTTTTCACTAGGAACTTTCAGGCAAATATCATACATGATAGTGTGGATCCCAAAATGCAGGTTCTGTAACAAATATCATGAAATCATAGACCATCTAATCTTATGGTGTTCTGTACTTGCGCCAGATGAATATAAAAATCGTCACGATAGAGGGGGGCAATATTTACACTTGTCAAAGTGTAAACACTTTGAAAAAGATGTTAATAAACACTTGTATGAACATCACCCAGCACCGGTTACAGAAACAGACGTCATCACAATTCTATGGGATTACACCATCTTTACAGACAGGAAGATTGAAGCAAATAGGCCGGACATAATTGTCAAAAACCGTAAAGAAAAAAAATGACCTACTAATTGATATGGCTTGCCCAGAGGACTATAACATAACAAGCAAGGAATTTGAAAATCTATCAAAGTTTAAAGACCTGGAAATCGAAATAGAAAAAATGTGGAAATTGAAAACAAGGATAATACCAGTTATAGTAGGTGCTCTTGGAATGATAAAAAAGGAACACAACAACACATTGAAAAAATCCCTGTGAATCCAAGCTTAAGAGAAATACAAAAAATTGTCTTGATAAGTAAAACCCACACACTAAGAAATACTTTGTCCACACAATGTTATTGATGTTATGGAAGTTAGAAAAACAAATGAAATGTAGCCATAACAACACACCTCTTCCTGCTTTGGGTCTTCCCGCGGACTTGGTAGGGAGTGTAACCATAGCAGAAATCGAATAATAATAATAATAATAATAATAATAATAATAATAATAATAATAATAATAATAATAATAATAATGTAATGCGTTGGTAGAAAAAGTTACTATGATAAATTAAAATAAAAAATGGAATGAAACTAGTAATAAGCTAATAGTAATATTGAAGAGTGTATCAACATAGTGTTGGGATAAAGACCAGCAGTAAGTATAACGAGTAATATAAGTCCATGTATGTGCTTCTTATATATATATATATATATATATATATATATATATATATATATATATATATATATATATATATATATATAAGTTTATTACATATTTAATTTTTATCTTCCGAGTTAGCAACTGGCTTGACCTTTAATCTGCCTTCTTTCAAAATTTGACAATTCTTAAATGTCAAATCTAGGTAAAATGATAGGGGTTCACTCAATTCTTACCTTCCTATTCCCTTCCTCTCTCTCTCTCTCTCTCTCTCTCGCTCTCTCCATCTGTCTCTCTCTATCTATCGATCTCTCCCCCTCTCTCTCTCTCTCTCGCTCTCTCCATCTGTCTCTCTCTATCTATCTTTCTCTCTCTCTCTCTCTCTCGCTCTCTCCATCTGTCTCTATCTATCTTTCTCTCTCTCTCTCTCGCTCTCTTCATCTGTCTCTCTCTATCTATCTTTCTCTCTCTCTCTCTCCATCTGTCTCTCTCTATCTATCGATCTCTCCCTCTCTCTCTCTCTCCATCTGTCTCTCTCTATCTATCTTTCTCTCTCTCTCTCGCTCTCTTCATCTGTCTCTATCTATCTTTCTCTCTCTCTCTCCATCTGTCTCTCTCTATCTATCTATCTTTCTCTCTCTCTCGCTCTCTCCATCTGTCTCTCTCTATCTATCGATCTCTCCCTCTCTCTCTCTCTCTCCATCTGTCTCTCTCTATCTATCTTTCTTTCTCTCTCTTTAGCTTAAAATTATGCTAAATTTATGGGCAAAATGTCTCAATATCACAGGTAGAACGTCTGTAAGAATCAGAGTCGGCGCTGAGATCAACACTGAATAGCAACTGACTGTTTCATGATTGAACGTAATCTTCACAGAGTATATATATATATATATATATATATAAAAGGCAGGATGTGTGTAACGAATGCACGGCCGCAATTTTCGACGGATTTGCACCAAAATTAACATGCACATGCTCCAAGTTAGCTCGAAGACCAAGACCGACTTTACATTTCCCAACTCCCATCGAGAGTGGAAATAATCGATTTTTCATGCTTCTACGGCAGTTTTCATGTAGTTTGCGGCCATTTTCTACTGGCCAGAGTGATAGCCTATAGCTGGCTGCCACGAATAGGCAGGAAGCTTCTATTGGCTAGCATGAGAGCCAACAGCTGACTAACACGAATGTTAACTAGCATGCTAGCATGCAAAAAAAAATCGATAGCTGCATTTGTCACAAGTGGGAAAAATTTAAATCTGCATGGCACTTTACTCCAATTGGCTCATTCGCTTGCTTAAACTCAACGTTAATTCTGATTCCGCAGAACTGGGTTCGGTGTGAAAAAGTATTTGTTGTTAACATTTTTTTTTTCATTCGGTTTTTCCAGTTACGAGTCCTTTTTTAAAGCTGATCGTTTTGTGTTCATTTTGTTTAGTTTTTTTTTTTTTTCGTAACAGATTTAATGTTTAGTATAGAGCTTACAAAAAATTCGCTGTAATTCGAAGTAAGGCATGTAGCAACATCAGCACGGCAAAGGACACTCCTTTAAAGGCAAGGAAGGGCAAAAATATTTTAAGTCAAGTGATAGCGATTGCTGTATAGGTCGTACGATTTTTTAATTAAGCACGGGCAATGCCGGGCCATGCTGCTAATATATATATATATATATATATATATATATATATATATATGTATGTATGTATGTATGTATAAATATATATATGTATGTATGTATGTATGTATGCATGTATGTATAAATGTGCATGTTTCATTAAAAACGACAGACAAGGTACTACGGTTAAGCTTTTTATTTAATTTTTCTTGTGTTCTGACAATAGCTTTCTTTTCTGGACAAAGGGTGTGTAAGAACTGTCTTTTATAATTCCGAGCGCTTTCGGCTATACCTTTAGCCATTAGGAAGGATGATTCAACTTTTTAGCTTAATTGAGTGTGTGCATTATGTGTATGTTTTAGTGTGTTATAGAGATGTTTTTAATTTCCGAATACGGTCAGCACATTGTGGCCTTGTTCGTAATTAATATTGTTAAGATTTCGATTTTTCTTATTTTTCTTTTTTCTTTTTTATTATTAAAGCTTTCATTATTTTTTAAACATTTTTTTACAAGTGGATAAAGTTATTATTATATTTGTGTTTTCTACTAGGTTGTTTCTAATATATATATATATATATATATATATATATATATATATATATATATATATATATATATGTATATATATATATATATATATATGTATGCATGTATAAATATATGTATGTAGGTATGTATGTATGTATGTATGTATAAATATATATGTATATATGTAAGTATGTATAAATATGTATGTATGTATAAATATATATATATATAAACTATAGTTCAAAGGTTTGAGGAAACTCCTGGTAACTTTTTAAATTGGCCTCAAAAATAGTTTTGTATTTTAAATTTGAGAAAACCATTCAACATGGTTAAAAAAAAAAGTGAGAGATGATTTTGATTAGAAATATTATGGTAAAAAGAAAAAATGCATTTTATAATAAAATTTTGCTCTCATCAAAATATCTTCCTTTAGCCTTGATTACTGCAGCACAAATTTTTGGCATTTGTTGCAAATTTTTCCTCAAAGTATAAGTTTGATAATTGATTCCATTTTTTTTCATTGAATCTTAAAAGCTCTCTTTAATTTTTTTTTTCTTTTAACCTTCTGACCATTTCTTGCCGTGCTAAGTCTGTGGGTTGCTTCAAACTTCAGAACTGTAATATATATATATATATATATATATATATATATATATATATATATATGTGTGTGTGTGTGTGTGTGTGTGTGTGTGTGTGTGTGTGATAATGTGAAGTTTTCTTGCGACGCGTTTCGTCTTTTAGGACTTCATCAGACGAGGTTTGTTTACGTTGTTGCATGTTGTTACATCAACGTAAACAGAGTCCAATCTGTGCGACAAAAAACGTCACACAAAAACCTTTTCTACTTTGTCACGCATCTTTCCTCCAAAACTGCTCTTGATATATAAAAATTCATATATCGTTATACTATATATATATATATATATATATATATATATATATATATATATATATATATATATATATATATATATAGTTAAACCTAGAGAGCCAGACAAACCTCCTAAGGTTTCACCTAAGCAGATCGTCAGGGAAAGCTGGCTTCTCTGACGATCTGCTCAGGTGAAACCTTGGTAGGTTTGTCTGGCTCTCTAGGTTTAACTAGGTCGGCTCTACTCATAGTATTGAGCACTTTATTTAGTTATTTTGCGTACTCGCATCGGGATTTTTTTTTTTTTGAGGGGGTCCTTGGACTTGCATGCTGAACTATTATTTTCGGCTAACGTACATGTTCTTGGTTCTTTCTTTTTTTTATACATTTTTCCCTTTGGTATTGGATTGTTTATTTGCAAATCAAGACACCGAAGGTTTTCCGAGCGAGTATAGTTTCTTATACTTATAAGATTTCTATTGTTAATAATAATAATAATAATAATATATATATATATATATATATATATATATATATATATGGGATAACGATATATATATATATAATTCTTAAAATGTGAATGTATGTATCTGTGTGTGTTATCGGATGTTGTTTATGCGTTTCCACAGTTTTCATCCCATTTCGATTAAATTTTTTTTTTGCTTGATAGATAATTCTTCAGTGCTGGTTTCGAGTCCAAATTGGCTGGAAAAAATTACAGCCTTGATCGAAAAAAAAAGACAAAATTTAATTTACTTTTTAACACATAAACTTTCAATCCTAGCTCATGCTGTGTGGGCGGGATTCACACCTCCACATATTGCCCATCCGTTGCTGCTGACCTTCATAATTAGCGCGTGCAGCAATGCGTGTACGTGTGGCCCTGCAACACGCGCTGTGTCACGTGATGTATCACGCGCTGATGCACGTGCATACGCATGACCTGCGGAATGCAACACCTGTTCGAGTTGCACATTGGCTGCCCGGAGCTCCTTTACACGTCTAATCTAATGTTGCCCTCTTATACTGATTACCTACGCAGTCCTAAGCTCATTGCTACCGCTTAATTACGCAATTCCGCTTCTACTTCTGTACGTCCAACCCTGCTTACACATTCCCCTTCTCTTGGCTAAGCGCAATCTCTCTAAAGTGAGGTTACCTTTTCCGTTGCATAAAGTCTACTACTACAGTTTTAAGTCGTTGTTTTCATTGTCGATTATAGCCGTTCCCAATTTCATTTTTTCTGTTGTCAGTTTTTGAGTTGCATTCACCGTAAAAATACGTTAGTTTGCTTTTTTATTACTCAAAATTTATTTTTCCAAGCTTTCCTAAAGTTATTCTAGCTTAATAATCCCTGTAACTTTACAGGGTTCCCTTCTTGTATTTTGACCACGCATTCCATTTGACAATTCATATTTTACTAAGACATGTTACCAAAGTTTGCCTAGGTCGCAAAACCGCTGCCGCTAGGTCCGCAATGCGAATAAGAGATGACGAATCATCTTCAGAACGTTCAGTCTGGTAGTCCTCACCTGGAAGTCTTCGCCTGGTAGTCCTCGCCTAGTAGTGCCCGCCTGGTAGTTCCTGCCTGGATGTCCCCAACTAGTAGTCCTCTCCTGGTCATCCTCGCCTGGTAGTCATATTCTAGTAGTCCCCTCCTGGTAGACCCCGCCTGGAAATCCACAACTGGTAGACCTCTCCTGGTAATCCTCGCCTGGAAGTCCCCGCCTGTAAGTCCCCGCCTGGAAGTCCCTGCCTGGTAGTCCCCGCCTGGTAGTCCTCGCCTGGTAGTCCTCTGCTGGTAAGTCCCCGTCTGGTTGTCCCCGCCTGGAAGCCCCTGCCTGGTAGTCCTCGCCTGGTATTCCCTGCCTGGTAGTCCCCACCTACGTAGATGGGGGTAAAAATTATTCAAGCCCCCTCAGCACTTGTCCTTATTCTTATTTAAAGATGCAAATAGGAAAACCATGAAATTTTTATAGGTAATTTTTATAGGAAATGTGGATGATCATGCCTCTCCACAGCTTCCTTTCCTTGCAGCGCTTAGCGGAGTTTTGCCTTTTGATATCAACCTCCGCCCGAGCACCGTTCAAGCTCGTCAGGTAGTCCTCGCCTGGAAGTCTCCGCTTAGTAGTCCTCTCCTGGTAGTCCTCGCCTGGTAGTTCTCGCCTGGTAGTCCCCGCCTGGAAGTCTCCGCTTATTAGTCTTCTCCTAGTAGTCCCTGCTGGTAGTCCCCGCCTGGAAGACCCCGCCTTGAAGTCCTCGCTTGGGAGTCCCTGAAAGGGTAGTGCACGCCTGGAAGTCCCCCTCCGGTTGTCCCCTTCTGATAGTCCCCCCTGGAAGTCCTCGCCTGGAATTCCACGCCTGCTATTCCCTGAAAGGGTAGTCCTGCCTGGAAGTCATCGCCTGGTAGTTCTTACCAGCAAATGCTCGCCGGGTAGTCCCCGCCTGGAAGTCATCTCCTGGTAATGCGTACCTCGTAGTCCCTGCCTGATATTTCTCACCTGGTAGTGCCGGCCCGATGTCTATGCCTGGAAGTCCTCGCCTTGCTAGTCCCCGCCTGGTAGTCCTCGTCGGGAAGTCCCCGCCCGATAGTCCTCGACTGGAAGTCTCCGCCAGGTAGTCACCTCCTGGTTGACCCCGCCTGGAAGTCCTCGCCTGCTAGTCCCCGCGGGCAAATCCCCGCCTGGTAATCCCCGCCTGGAAGACCTAACCTGGTAATGCCTACCTCATACTCTCTGCCTGGTAGTCCCCGCCTGGTAGTCCTCGCCTGGTAGTCCCAACCTGGAAATCTGCGCCTGGTAGTCCTCTCCTGGTAGTTCCTGCATGGTAATCCCCGCCTGAAATCCCTGCCTGGAAGTCCTCGCTTGGTAATCCCCGCCTGGATGTCTCTGCCTGGAAGTCCTCGCCTTGTAGTCGTCACCTGGTACGCCCTGCCTGGTTGTCCCCGCCTGTTAGTCCTCGGCTAGTATTCCACGCCTGGATGTCCTGGTAGACCTCTCTTGGTAGGCCCTGCCTGGTAGTTACGCCTGCTAGTCTTCGGCTGGATGTCCCCGCCAGGTAGTCATCTCCTGGTAGTCACCGCTTGGTAGTCCACGCCGGGAAATCATCGCCTAGTAGTCCATGAAAGGGCAGTCCCCGTCTGGAAATCCTTGCCTGGTAGTCCCCGCCTGCAAATCCCCGACTCGTAATCCCCGCCTGGAAGACCTGCCTGGAATTCCCTGCTTGGTAGTTCCTGCCTGGTAGTCCTCGCCTGGTAATCCCCGCCTGGTTGTCTCCTCCTGGAGGTCCTCGCCTGGTAGTCCACGGCTGGTAGTCCCCGTCTGGAAGTCCCTGCCTTGAAATCCTCGCCTGGTATTCGCCGCCTGCTGACAATCCCCGCCTGGTAGTCCCAGCCTGGTATTCCCCGCTTGAAAGTTCCCGCCTGGAAGTCTTCGCCTGGTAGTCCCCGCCAGTGAGTCCTCAGCTGGAAGTCCCAGCCAGGTAGTCCAATCCTGGTAGTCCCCGACTGGAAGTCCCCACCACGTAGCCATCTTCTGATAGTCCCCGCCTGGAAGTCCCCACTAGGTAATCATCTCCTGGTCGTCGCCGCCTGGTAGTCGCCGCCTGGAAGTCGTCGCCTAGTAGTCCATGAAAGGGCAGTCCCCGTCTGGAAATCCTCACCTGGTAGTCCCCGCTTGCAAATCCCCGCCTCGTAATCCCCGCCTGGAAGTCCCTGCCTGGTATTCCCTGCCTAGTAGTCCTCCCCTGGTAATCCTGGCCTGGTAATCCAGTCCTCGCCTGGTAGTCCTCGCCTGGTAGTCCCCGCCTGGAAGTCGTCGCCTAATAGTCCATGAAAGGGCAGTCCCCGTCTGGAAATCCTCGCTTGGAAGTCCTCGCCTGGTAATGCGTGCCTCGTAGCCCCTGCCTGGTAGGCCTCACCTGGTAGTCCCAGCCTGGATGTCTCCACCTGGAAGTCCTCGCCTGTAAGTCCCTGCCTTGTAGTCCTCACTTTGAAGTCCCGGCCAGGTAGTCCTCTCCTGGTAGTCCCCGCCTGGAAGTCCCCGCCTGGAAATCCTAGCCTGGTAGTCCCTACCTCAAATTTTCGCCTGCTAGTCCCAAGCTGTAGTCCGCGCCTGGTAGTCCTCTTCAGATAGTCCCTGCCTGGGAGACTCCGCCTGGGAGTCCCCGCCTGAGAGCCCGCCTGGAAGTCTTCACCTGGTAGTTCTTGAAAGGTTAGACCTCGCCTGGTAATGCCTATGTTGTCGTCCCTGCCTGGCTGTCCCCGCCTGGTAATCCCTGCCTGGAATTCCTCGCCTGGTAGATCCCGTCTGCAAATCTCCGCCTGCTAGTCCCAGCTTGGTAATTGCCGCCTGGTAGTCCTCTCCTGGTAGTCCCCGCCTGGAAGACCCCGCCTGCAAATCCACGCCTGGTAGACTCCGCCTTCAAATCTCTGCCTGATAGTCCCTGCCTGATAATCCCTACCTGGTGGTCCACGCCTAGAAGTCCCCGCCTGGAAGTCCTCACCTGGTAGTCCCTGCCTGGTAGTCCCCGCCTGGTCATCCCTTGCTGGAAGTCCTCGCCTGGTAGTCCCCGCCTGGAAGACCCCGCCTGCAAATCCACGCCTGGTAGACTCCGCCTTCAAATCTCTGCCTGATAGTCCCTGCCTGATAATCCCTACCTGGTGGTCCACGCCTAGAAGTCCCCGCCTGATAATTCCCGCCTGGAAGTCCTCACCTGGTAGTCCCTGCCTGGTAGTCCCCGCCTGGTCTTCCCTTGCTGGAAGTCCTCGCCTGGTAGTCCCCGCCTGGAAGACCCCGCCTGCAAATCCACGCCTGGTAGACTCCGCCTTCAAATCTCTGCCTGATAGTCCCTGCCTGATAATCCCTACCTGGTGGTCCACGCCTAGAAGTCCCCGCCTGATAATTCCCGCCTGGAAGTCCTCACCTGGTAGTCCCTGTCTGGTAGTCCCCGCCTAGTCATCCCTTGCTGGAAGTCCTCGCCTGGTAGTCCCTGCCTCGTAGTTCCCGCCTACGTAAATGGGGGGCAAAAATTATTCAAGCCCCCCTCAGCACTTGTCCTTATTCTTATTATTGAAATATTTAAAAATGCAAAATTCAAATAGGAAATTTTTATGGATAATGGGCTTCTTCTGATCTATGTCAAAATGTGGACGATTATGCCTCTCCACAGCTTCCTTTCCATTGTGGCGCTTAGCAGCGTTTCGCCTTTTGATATCAGCCTCCGCCCGAGTCCCATTCCGCCATTCACTCACACAAGCTCGTCAGGTAGTGGATTAGCTGCCTTACCCTGCCTCACTCTGTGAGGGTCAACTTTAATTGTTTTTTTTTTCTGACTCTCTTCGCTTCCCTCTTTGTTTTTTAACTACTCTCTTCCTCACTCTCTCACATTTCCTTTTCACTCTTTCGTATCTACCTATCCTTCTTCCTCCCTTTCTTCTTCTGTTTATTTCTTTCTATATCTCCTCTTACCTTTCCTTTTTACGTTACTCTCTTTCCATTTTTCCTTTCACTCTTTCCACCCTCTCTTTCTTTTCTCTTTCTCGCCATCTTTCTCCTTCCTGCTCTCTTTCTTTTTCTTCTTTTTCAACCAATCTCTCCTTTGCTCTCACTCTTTAGCTATTTCCTCTCCCCGTCTTACCCCCCTCTCTCTCTCTCAACCTTCCTCCATCAATTCTTCCCTCCCCCTGTCTAACATTTTTCTCCTTCTCTTCTCCCTCCGTCTTTCCCCTTTTTTCTGCGGCTTATTAGTGGACATCATCTCCTCTTTCCTTGTCAGTTTCGTTATTTTTTTCCATCTTTCCTCTCCCTTCAACTTTCTTACTCTCCTACTTCTTCACACACTCTTCCCTTTCCGATCTACATCTCTCTGTTTCTTTCATTTATTTCTCCTCTCTGTTTCTTTCTTGTCCTCTTTCTTATTACCCCTCTCTTCATTTTTCTATCTACCTCTCTCTTCTTCTTTCATTTTCCATCTCTCTCTTTCACCCTTTTTCTTCTTTCCACTCTCGTCCTTTTCGTATCTACCTCTCTCTGCTGCTTTCATTTTCCACTTCTCTCTCCTTCACACTCTCTTCCCTTCTCTATCTACTCCCCCCGTTTGTATCAGCTCCCCCTCTCCCTTCTTCTTTCCCACCTGCCTTCTTTCTACTCTTTTCCCTTCTCTATCTAATCCTCTCTGTTTCTATCATTTCCTCTTATCCTTTCCTCTTTCTATCCATCTTTCTTTCTATTCTCTTCCCTTTTATATCTACTCCTCTTTGTTTCTATCATTTCCCTCCTCTCCTTTCTTCTTTATCACCCTCCTTCTTTCTACTCTCTTTCTTTCTTTATCTACACCTCTCTGTTTCTATCATTACCTCTTCTCCCGTCTTCTTTCCCACTCTCCTTCTTTCTACTCTCTTTCTTTCTCTATCTAATCCTCTCTGTTTTTATCATTTCTCCCCTCCCGCTTCTTCTTTATCATCCTCTTTCTTTCTACTCTCTTTCTTTCTCTATCTCCTTCTCTCTGTTTCTATCATTTCCCCCTCCTCCTTCTTTATCACTCTCCTTTCTACTCTCTTACCTTCTCTGTCTACTCACTGTTTCTATCATATGCCTCCTCTCTCTCAAACTCCTTCTTCTCGATTGATCTTTATTCATTTTTCAAAAGAACTTAACAATCATTGTCTAACGCAGGTTCTGCACAATTTCGAGTGACTGGCGACGCCATCTTTATTTTTTGTTGTTTTTTTTTCTTTCTTTTCGCGTTAAGAAAAAGTTTATTTTTTTATTTTAATCCTTTTTTCTTTCTTTCGATTCACAAACAAATGTAGGCTGGACATTCCACTTAGAAGAGACTAAATAACAAAAATCAAGCTTTAATTGAGCTGTTTTTCGGTTTTCATTTATTTTTAAATGATTAGCAGTTTTTGTTTCCATTTGAAACCGAAATAAATTTTCCCATCGTCATTGTCTTTAAAATGAAGGCTAATAATAAAACTTTGCTTTTATAATGTCCGATATTGAAAAAAAAAATGTTAGCAAAAAAAGAAATCAAATTATTTTTTTTGCTAGGTCTTTTTTTTTTTTTTCAAGAATTTTTAAAGAATTGATTTTTCATTGTGTTGACATCAGTAGTAACTAACGGTTTTTATTCGAGATTAAGTGACAGCAATTCCTTTTCGATATTCCAGAACCTTCCTCGGTATCCAGCTTTATATTAATAATGCCTTCGTCATGATAGTTCGGTAGGAAATTCAGTTCTCCAGGGTTTTTTTTCATATTAAAAATTCGAACGTCTGTATTCCAAATAATAATAGAATAAAAATAAAGAAACCATGGTTTGCCTGTTAAGCAAATCATTTATATTTACAAACATATATACATGAATTCAAAAACACTCAAAAAGAAGTAAAAATATCCTTTAGTGGAGTTAAAGTTTATGGGTAGTTGGTCCACAGTCAAAGGTGAGTTTGAGAAAAGAGTTTGATCGTCAGCGATGATTAACTGACTTCCACTGTTGTTGTTTGAGCTGATTCGTTTGAAGACATATGTTTCTTTTAGCACTCGCTGCGGGCGGGTGCTATTTTGCTACGTCTTCTCTTGTGTTTAAACGGATTGAAAACAGTTGCATCTCTGCTGCTAAAAATAGAAATGTGTGGGTTTTATAATAATTTTTCCCCGAAAGTAGACACGAGAAAAATAGTTTTTCTTTTTTATGATTGGTCAAATATTTCACATGGTGATGTTAATTTCTAAACAATAGATATTTAAACGGAGTCTGTCGTATTGTGGAATATTTTCAGGCATATTTATAAATACTGTTTGTTACTGGGTAAATATGATATGTATGTAGATATGTAATTGTGTTGGAATTAGCGTTTCTTTCATCTAATTCCGTTCCTTCCCTTAATTTCCATTCCCTCCTGATATTTGCGCAGAAAAAAATTGGTGGCGTTTTTAAAGGAATTTCAAAGTAAATACTTTTTTTTAATTTTTATATAAATGGCGATTGGGACTGCGTCTATTGTGAGCGTTCCGCTTAGAAGATGCCGAGGGTAATTCTATTGTGAGCGTTCGGCTTAGAAGATACCGAGGTTGATTCTAATGTGAGCGTTCGGCTTAGAAGATGTCGAGGGTGATTCCATTTTGAGTGGTCGGCTTAGAAGATGCCGATGCTGATTCTATTGTGAGTGGTCGGCTTAGAAGATGCCGAGGCTGATTATATTGTGAGCGTTCGCCTTAGAAGATGGCGAGGCTGATTCTATTGTGAGTGGTCGGCTTAGAAGATGCCGAGGCTGATTCTATTATGAGCAGTCGGCTTAGAAGATGCCGAGGCTGATTCAATTGTGAGTGG
Organism: Acanthosepion lycidas; assembly: GCA_963932145.1. Classification (NCBI taxonomy): domain Eukaryota; kingdom Metazoa; phylum Mollusca; class Cephalopoda; order Sepiida; family Sepiidae; genus Acanthosepion; species Acanthosepion lycidas. Next base: position 2,447,349 of record OZ010613.1, on the reverse strand, counting down.
TCGGGTTAGAAGATGTCGAGGCTGATTCTATTGTGACTAGTCGGCTTAGAAGATGCCGAGGCTGATTCTATTGTGACTAGTCGGCTTAGAAGATGCCGAGGCTGATTCTATTGTGACTAGTCGGCTTAGAAGATGCCGAGGCTGATTCTATTGTGACTAGTCGGCTTAGAAGATGCCGAGGCTGATTCTATTGTGACTAGTCGGCTTACAAGATGCCGAGGCTGATTCTATTGTGAGTGGTCGGCTTAGAAGATGCCGAGGCGGATTCTATTGTGAGTGGTCGGTTAGAAGATGCCGAGGGTGATTCTATTGTGAGCGTCCGGCTTAGAAGATGCCAAGGCTGATTCTATTGTGAGTGGTCGGTATAGAAGATGCCGATGCTGATTCTATTGTGAGCAAGCGGCCTAGAAGACGGCGAGTGTGATTCTATTGTGAGCGTTCGACTTAGAAGATGCCGAGGGTGATTCAATTGTGAGTGGTCGGCTTAGAAGATGATGATGGTGATTCTATTGTGAGTGGTCGGCTTAGAAGATGCCGAGGCTGATTATATTGTGAGCGTTCGCCTTAGAAGATGGCGAGGCTGATTCTATTGTGAGTGGTCGGCTTAGAAGATGCCGAGGCTGATTATATTGTGAGCGTTCGCCTTAGAAGATGGCGAGGCTGATTCTATTGTGAGTGGTCGGCTTAGAAGATGCCGAGGCTGATTCTATTATGAGCAGTCGGCTTAGAAGATGCCGAGGCTGATTCAATTGTGAGTGGTCGGGTTAGAAGATGTCGAGGCTGATTCTATTGTGAGTAGTCGGCTTAGAAGATGCCGATGCTGATTCTATTGTGACTAGTCGGCTTAGAAGATGTCGAGGGTGACTATATTGTGAGCGTCCGGCTTAGAAGATGCCAAGGCTGATTCTATTGTGAGTAGTCGGTATAGAAGATGCCGATGCTGATTCTATTGTGAGCAAGCGGCCTAGAAGACGGCGAGTGTGATTGTATTGTGAGCGTTCGACTTAGAAGATGCCGAGGGTGATTCTATAGTGAGTGGTCGGCTTAGAAGATGCCGAGGGTGATTCAATTGTGAGTGGTCGGCTTAGAAGATGATGATGGTGATTCTATTGTGAACGTTAGGCTTAGAAGATGACGAGGGTGATTCTATTGTGAGTGGTGGGATTAGAATATTCCGAGGCTAATTCTATCGTGAGTGGTCGACTTAGAAGATGCCGAGGCTGATTCAATTGTGAGTGGTCGGGTTAGAAGATGTCGAGGGTGACTCTATTGTGAGTGGTCAGCTTAGAGAATGCCGAGGGTGATTCTATTGTGAGCAGTCGGCTTAGAAGATGCCGAGGCTGATTCTATTGTGAGCGTTTCGCTTAGAAGATGCCGAGGGTGATTCTATTGTGAGCAGTCGGCTTAGAAGATACCGATGGTGATTCTATTGCGAGTAGTCGGCTTAGAAGATGCCGAGGGTGATTCTATTGTGAGCGGCCGGCTGAGAAGTTGCCGAGGGTGATTCTATTGTGAGTGGTCGGCTAAGAAGACGCCGAGGCTGATTCTATTGTGAGCGTTCGGCTTAGAAGATGCCGACGGTGATTCTATTGTGAGCGTTCGGCTTAGAAGATGCCGAGGGTGATTCTATTGTGAGTGTTCGGCTTAGAAGATGCCGAGGCTGATTCTATTGTGACTGGTCGGCTTAGAAGATGCCGAGGGTGATTCTATTGTGAGCAGGCGGCCTAGAAGATGCCGAGGGTGATTCTATTGTGAGCGTTCGACTTAGAAGATGCCGTGGCTGATTCTATTGTGAGCGTTCGGCTTAGAAGATGTCGTGGGTGATTCTATAGTGAGCGTTCGGCTTAGAAGATGCCGAGGGTGATTCTACAGTGAGCGCTCGGCTTAGATGATGTGAGGTTGATTCTATTGTGAGTGGTCGGCATGGAAGATGCCGAGGCTGATTCTATTGTCAGCGTTTGGTTTAGAAGATGCCGAGGGTGATTCTATTGTGAGTGGTCGGCTTAGAAGATGCCGAGGCAAATTCTATTGTGAGTGGTCCGCTTAGAAGATGCCGAGGGTGAATCTATTGTGAGCGTTCGGCTAAGAAGATGCCGAGGGTGATTCTATTGTGAGCGTTCGACTTAGAAGATGCCGATGGTGATTCTATTGTGAGCGTTCGGCTGAGAAGATGCCGAGGGTGATTCTATTGTGAGCGTTCGGCTTAGAAGATGCCGAGGGTGATACTATTGTGAGCGTTCGGCTTCGAAGATGCGATGGTAATTCTATTGTGAGTGGTCGGCTAAGAAGATGCCGAATTTGATTCTATTTTGAACAGTCGGCTTAGAAGATGCCTAGGTTGATTCTATTGTGAGTGGTCGGCTTAGAAGATGCCGAGGCTGATTCTATTGTGAGTGGTCGGCTTAGAAGATGCCGAGGCTGATTCTATTGTGAGCAGTCAGCTTAGAAGATGCCGAGGGTGATTCTATTGTGAGCGTTCGACTTAGAAGATGCCGAGGGTGATTCTTTTCTGAGCGTTCGGCTAAGAAGATGCCGAGGCTGATTCTATTGTGAGCGTTCGGCTTAGAAGATGTCGAGGGTGATTCCATTTTGAGTGGTCGGCTTAGAAGATGCCGATGCTGATTCTATTGTGAGTGGTCGGCTTAGAAGATGCCGAGGCTGATCATATTGTGAGCGTTCGCCTTAGAAGATGGCGAGGCTGATTCTATTGTGAGTGGTCGGCTTAGAAGATGCCGAGGCTGATTCTATTATGAGCAGTCGGCTTAGAAGATGCCGAGGCTGATTCAATTGTGAGTGGTCGGGTTAGAAGATGTCGAGGGTGACTATATTGTGAGCAGTCGGCTTACAAGATGCCGAGGCTGATTCTATTGTGAGTGGTCGGCTTAGAAGATGCCGAGGCGGATTCTATTGTGAGTGGTCGGTTAGAAGATGCCGAGGGTGATTCTATTGTGAGCGTCCGGCTTAGAAGATGCCAAGGCTGATTCTATTGTGAGTGATCGGTATAGAAGATGCCGATGCTGATTCTATTATGAGCAAGCGGCCTAGAAGACGGCGAGTGTGATTGTATTGTGAGCGTTCGACTTAGAAGATGCCGAGGGTGATTCTATTGTGAGTGGTCGGCTTAGAAGATGCCGAGGGTGATTCAATTGTGAGTGGTCGGCTTAGAAGATGATGATGGTGATTCTATTGTGAACGTTAGGCTTAGAAGATGACGAGGGTGATTCTATTGTGAGTGGTTCGATTAGAAGATACCGTGGCTAATTCTATCGTGAGTGGTCGACTTAGAAGATGCCGAGGCTGATTCTGTTGTAAGTGGTCGGCTTAGAAGAAGCCGACGGTGATTCTATTGTGAGTGGTCAGCTTAGAGAATGCCGAGGGTGATTCTATTGTGAGCAGTCGGCTTAGAAGATGCCGAGGCTGATTCTATTGTGAGCGTTTCGCTTAGAAGATGCCGAGGGTGATTCTATTGTGAGCAGTCGGCTTAGAAGATACCGATGGTGATTCTATTGCGAGTAGTCGGCTTAGAAGATGCCGAGGGTGATTCTATTGTGAGCGACAGGCTTAGAAGACGCCGACGGTGATTCTATTGTGAGCAGTCGGCTTAGAAGATGCCTATGGTGATTCTATTGCGAGTAGTCGGCTTAAAAGATGCCGAGGGTGATTCTATTGTGAGCGGCCGGCTGAGAAGATGCCGAGGGTGATTCTATTGTGAGTGGTCGGCTAAGAAGATGCCGAGGCTGATTCTATTGTGAGCGTTCGGCTTAGAAGATGCCTATGGTGATTCTATTGTGAGTGGTCGGCTTAGAAGATGCCGAATTTGATTCTATTTTGAGCAGTCGGCTTAGAAGATACCTAGGCTGATTCTATTGTGAGTGGTCGGCTTAGAAGATGCCGAGGCTGATTCTATTGTGAGTGGTCGGCTTAGAAGATGCCGAGGCTGATTCTATTGTGCGCAGTCAGCTTAGAAGATGCCGAGGGTGATTCTATTGTGAGTGGTCAGCTTAGAGGATGCCGAGGGTGATTCTATTGTAGGCAGTCGGATTAGACGATGATGAGGGTGATTCTATTGTGAGCGTTCGGCTTAGAAGATGCCGAAGGTGATTCTATTGTGAGCGTTTCGCTTAGAGGATGCCGAGGGTGAATCTAATGCGAGCAGTCGGCTTAGAAGATGCTGAGGCTGATTCTATTGTGAGCGTTTCGCTTAGAAGATGCCGAGGGTGATTCTATTGTGAGTGGTCGGGTAGAAGATGACGAGGCTGATTCTATTGTGAGTGGTCGGCTTAGAAGATGCCGGCGGTGGTTCTATTGTGAGCAGTCGGCTTCGAAGATGCCGAGGGTGACTCTATTGTGAGTAGTCGGCTTAGAAGATGCCGAGGGTGATTCTATAGTGAGCGTCCGGCTTAGAAGATGCCGAGGGTGATTCTATTGTGAGTGGTCGGCTTAGAAGATGCCGAGGCAGATTCTATTGTGACTGGTCGGCTTAGAAGATGCCGAGGGTGATTCTATTGTGAGAAGGCGGCCTAGAATATGCCGAGGGTGATTCTATTGTGAGCGTTCGGCTTAGAAGGTGTCGAGACATCTTCTATTGTGAGCGTTCGACTTAGAAGATGCCGAGGATGATTCTATTGTGAGCGTTCGGCTTAGAAGATGCCGAGGGTGATTCTATAGTGAGCGTTCGGCTTAGAACATGCCGAGGGTGATTCTATAGTGCGCGTTCGGCTTAGATGATGTGATGTTGATTCTATTGTGAGTGGTCGGCTTAGAAGATGCCGAGGCTGATTCTATTGTGAGCTTTTGGTTTAGAAGATGCCGAAGCTGATTCTATTGTGAGTGGTCGACTTAGAAGATGCCGAGGCTGATTCTACTGTGAGTAGTCAGGTTAGAAGATGCCAAGGCTGATTCTATTGTGAGCTTTCGGCTTAGAAGATTCCGAGGGTGATTCTATTGTGAGTGGTCGGCTTAGAAGATGCCGAGTCAAATTCTATTGTGAGTGGTCGGCGTAGAAGAAGCCGAGGGTGATTCTATTGTGAGCAGTCGGCTTAGAAGATCCCAAGGGTGATTATATTGTGAGCAGGCGGCCTAGAAGATGCCAAGGGTGATTCTATTGTAAGCGTTCGACTTAGAAGATGCCGAGGATGATTCTATTGTGAGCGTTCGGCTTAGAAGATGTCGAGGGTGATTCTATTGAGAGCGTTCGGCTTAGAAGATGCCGAGGCAGATTCTATTGTGACTGGTCGGCTTAGAAGAGGCCGAGGGTGATTCTATTGTGAATGGTCGGCTTAGAAGAAGCCGAGGGTGATTCTATTGTGAGTGGTCGGCTTAGAAAATGCCGAGGCAGATTCTATTGTGACTGGTCGGCTTAGAAGATGCCGAGGGTGATTCTATACTGAGCGTTCGGCTGAGAAGATGCCGAGGGTGATTCTATTGAGAGCGTTCGACTTAGAAGATGCCGAGGATGATACTATTGTGAGCGTTCGGCTTAGAAGATGTCGAGGGTGATTTTATTGAGAGCGTTCGGCTTAGAAGGTGTCGAGACAACTTCTATTGTGAGCGTTCGACTTAGAAGATGCCGAAGATGATTCTATTGTGAGCGTTCGGCTTAGAAGATGTCGAGGGTGATTCTATTGAGAGTGGTCGAATTAGAAGATGCCGAGGCTGATTCTATTGTGAGTAGTCAGCTTAGAAGATGCCAAGGCTGATTCTATTGCGAGCTTTCGGCTTAGAAGACGACGAGGGTGATTCTATTGTGAGTGGTCGGCTTAGAAGATGCCGAGGCAAATTCTATTGTGAGTGGTTGGCGTAGAAGATGCCGAGGGTGATTCTATTGTGAGCAGTCGGCTTAGAAGATCCCAAGGGTGATTCTATTGTGAGCGTTCGGCTTAGAAGATGCCGAGGGTGATTCTATTGTGAGCGTTCGGCTGAGAAGATGCCGAGGGTGATTCTATTGTGAGCTTTCGACTTAGAAGATGCCGATGGTGATACTATTGTGAGCGTTCGGCTTAGAAGATGCGATGGTGATTCTATTGTGAGTGGTCGGCTTAGAATATGCCGAGGGTGATTCTATTTTGAGCAGTCGGCTTAGAAGATGCCGAGGCTGATTCTATTGAGTGGTCGGCTTAGATGATGCCGAGGCTGATTCTATTGTGCGCAGTCAGCTTAGAAGATACCGAGGGTGATTCTATTGTGAGCGTTCGGCTTAGAAGACGCCGATGGTGATTCTATTGTGAGCGTTTGGCTTAGAATATTCCTAGGCTAATTCTATCGTGAGTTGTCGACTTAGAAGATGCCGAGGCTTATTCTGTTGTAAGTGGTCGGCTTAGATGAAGCCGAGGGTGATTCTATTGTGAGTGGTCAGCTTAGAGGATGCCGAGGGTGATTCTATTGTGAGCAGTCGGCTTAGAAGATGCCGAGGGTGATTCTATTGTGAGCGTTTCGCTTTGAAGATGACGAGGGTGATTCTATCGTGAGTGGTCGGCTTAGAAGAGGCCGAGGCTGATTCTGTTGTAAGTGGTCGGCATAGATGAAGCCGAGGGTGATTCTATTGTGAGTGGTCGGCTTAGAGGATGCCGAGGGTGATTCTATTGTGAGCGTTTCGCATAGAAGATGCTGAGGGTGATTCTATTGTGTGTGGTCGACTTAGAAGATGACGAGGGTGATTCTATTGTGAGTGGTCCGCTTAGAAGATGCCGAGGGTGATTCTATTATGAGCAGTCGGCTTAGAGGATGCCGAGGGTGATTCTGTTGTGAGTGCTCGACTTAGAAGATGCCAAGGGTGATTCTATTGTGAGCGTCCGGTTTAGAATATGACGAGGGAGATTCTATTGTGAGCGTTCGGCTTAGAAGATTTGATGGTGATTCTATTGTGAGTGGTCGGCTTAGAAGATGCCGAGGGTGATTCTATTGTTAGCGTTTCGCTCAGAAGATGCCGAGGGAGATTCGTTTGTGAGTGATCGGCTTAGAAGATGAGGTGGGTTATTCTATTGTGAGTGGTCGGCTGAGAAGATTCCGAGGGTGATTCTATTGTGAGCAGTCGGCTTAGAAGATGCCGAGGCTGATTCTGTTGTGAGTGGTCGGCTTAGAAGATTCCGAGGCTGATTCTGTTGTGAGCGTTCGGCTTAGAAGATGCCGAGGGTGATTCTATTGTGAGCGTTTCGCTTAGAAGAGGCCGAGGATGATTCTGTTGCAAGTGGTCGGCTTAGTAGAAGCTGAGGGTGATTCTATTGTGAGTGGTCGGCTTAGAGGATGCCGAGGGTGAATCTAATGTGAGCAGTTGGCTTAGAAGATGCCGAGGGTGATTCTATTGTGAGCGTTTCGCTTTGAAGATGACGAGGGTGATTCTATCGTGAGTGGTCGGCTTAGAAGAGGCCGAGGCTGATTCTGTTGTAAGTGGTCGGCATAGATGAAGCCGAGGGTGATTCTATTGTGAGTGGTCGGCTTAGAGGATGACGAGGGTGATTCTATTGTGAGCGTTTCGCTTAGAAGATGCTGAGGGTGATTCTATTATGAGCAGTCGGCTTAGAGGATGCCGAGGGTGATTCTGTTGTGAGTGCTCGGCTTAGAAGATGCCTAGGGTGATTCTATTGTGAGCGTCCGGCTTAGAAGATGCCGAGGGTGATTCTATTGTGAGGGTTCGACTTAGAAGATGCCGAGGGTGATTCTATTGTGAGCGTTCGGCTGAGAAGATTCCGAGTGTGATTCTATTGTGAGCAGTCGGCTTAGAAGATGCCGAGGCTGATTCTGTTGTGAGTGGTCGGCTTAGAAGATTCCGAGGCTTATTCTGTTGTGAGCGTTCGCCTTAGAAGATGCCGAGGGTGATTCTATTGTGAGCGTTCGGCTTAGAAGATGCCGAAGCAGATTCTATTATGAGTGGTCGGCTTAGAAAATGCCGACAGTGATTCTATTGTGAGCAGTCGGCTTAGAAGATGCCGAGGCAGATACTATTGTGAGTGGTTGGCTTAGAAGATGCCGAGGCTGATTCTATTGTGAGCACGCGGCCTAGAAGAAGCCGAGGGTAATTCTATTGTGAGCGTTCGACGTAGAAGATGCCGAGGCTGATTCTATTGTGAGTGGTCGGCTTAGAAGATGCCGAGGCTGATTCTATTGTGCGCAGTCAGGTTAGAAGATACTGAGGGTGATTCTATTGTGAGCGTTCGGCTTAGAATATTCCTAGGCTAATTCTATCGTGAGTTGACGACTTAGAAGATGCCGGGGCTTATTCTGTTGTAAGTGGTCGGCTTAGATGAAGCCGAGGGTGATTCTATTGTGAGTGGTCAGCTTAGAGGATGCCGAGGGTGATTCTATTGTGAGCAGTCGGCTTAGACGAGACCGACGGTGAATCAATTTTGTGTGGTCGACTTAGAAGATGATGAGGGTGATTCTATTGTGAGCGTTCGGCTTAGAAGATGCCGAGGGTGATTCTATTGTGAGCGTTTCGCTTAGAAGAGGCCGAGGATGATTCTGTTGCAAGTGGTCGGCTTAGAAGAAGCTGAGGGTGATTCTATTGTGAGTGGTCGGCTTAGAGTATGCCGAGGGTGATTCTATTGTGAGCAGTCGGCTTAGAAGATGCCGAGGGTGATTCTATTGTGAGCGTTTCGCTTTGAAGATGACGAGGGTGATTCTATCGTGAGTGGTCGGCTTAGAAGAGGCCGAGGCTGATTCTGTTGTAAGTGGTCGGCATAGATGAAGCCGAGGGTGATTCTATTGTGAGTGGTCGGCTTAGAGGATGCCGAGGGTGATTCTATTGTGAGCGTTTCGCTTAGAAGATGCTGAGGGTGATTCTATTGTGTGTGGTCGACTTAGAAGATGCCGAGGGTGATTCTATTGTGAGGGTTCGACTTAGAAGATGCCGAGTGTGATTCTATTTTGAGCAGTCGGTTTAGAACATGCCGAGACTGATTCTATTTTGAGCAGTCGGCTTAGAAGATGCCGAGGCTGATTCTATTGTGAGCAGTCAGCTTAGACGACGCCGAGGGTGATTCAATAGTGAGTGGTCGGCTTAGAAGATGATTAGGGTGATTCTATTGTGAGCATTCGTCTTAGAAGATGCCGAGGGTGATTCTGTTGTGAGTGGTCGGCTGTGAAGATTCCGAGGCTAATTCTATCGTGAGTGGTCGGCTTAGAAGATGACGAGGCCGATTCTGTTGTAAGTGGTCAGCTTAGAAGAAGCCGAGGGTGATTCTATTGTGATTGCTCGGCTTAGAGGATGCCGAGGGTGATTCTATTGTGAGCAGTCGGCTTAGAAGATGCCGAGGGTGATTCTATTGTGAGCGTTTCGCTCAGAAGATTCTTAGGGTGATTCTTTTGTGAGTGGTCAGCTTAGAAGATGACGTGGGTGATTCTATTGTGAGTGGTCGGCTGAGAAGATTCCGAGGGTGATTCTATTGTGAGCAGTCGACTTAGAAGACGCTGAGGCTGATTCTGTTGTGAGTGGTCGGCTTAGAAGATTCCGAGGCTGATTCTATTGTGAGCGTTCGGCTTAGAAGATGCCGAGGGTGATTCTATTGTGAGCTTTCGGCTTAGAAAATGCCGAAGCTGATTCTATTATGAGTGGTCGGCTTAGAAAATGCCGACAGTGATTCTAATGTGAGCAGTCGGCTTAGAAGATGCCGAGGGTGGTTCTATTGTGAGTATTCGGCTTCGAAGATGCCGAGGCTGATACTATTGTGAGTGGTTGGCTTAGAAGATGCCGAGGCTGATTCTATTGTGAGCAGGCGGCCTAGAAGAAGCCGAGGGTGATTCTATTGTGAGCGTTCGACTTAGAAGATGCCGAGGCTGATTCTATTGTGACCGTTCGGCTTAGAAGATGCCGAGGATGATTCTATTGTGAGCGTTCGGCTTAGAAGATGCGATGGTGATTCTATTGTGAGTGGTCGGCTTAGAAGATGCCGAGTGTGATTCTATTTTGAGCAGTCGTCTTAGAAGATGCCGAGGCTGATTCTGTTGTGAGTGGTTGGCTTAGAAGATGCGATGGTGATTCTATTGTGAGTGGTCGGCTTAGGAGATGCCGAGTGTGATTCTATTGTGAGTCGTCTGCTTAGAAGATGACGAGGGTGATTCTATTGTGAGTGGTCGGCATAGAAGATGCCGAGGGTGATTCTATTGTGAGCAGTCGGTTTAGAAGAGGCCGATGATGATTCTGTTGCAAGTGGTCGGCTTAGAAGAAGCCGAGGGTGATTCTATTGTGTGTGGTCGGCTTAGAGGATGCCGAGGGTGAATCCATTGCGAGCGTTTCGCTTTGAAGATGACGAGGGTGATTCTATCGTGAGTGGTCGGCTTAGAAGAGGCCGAGGCTGATTCTGTTGTAAGTGGTCGGCATAGATGAAGCCGAGGGTGATTCTATTGTGTGTGGTCTGCTTAGAGGATGCCGAGGATGATTCTATTGTGAGCGTTTCGCTTAGAAGATGCCGACGGTGATTCTATTGTGAGTTGTCTGCTTAGAAGATGACTAGGGTGATTCTATTGTGAGTGGTCGGCTTAGAAGATGCCGAGTGTGATTCTATTTTGAGCAGTCGGTTTAGAAGATGCCGAGGCTGATTCTATTTTGAGCCGTCGGCTTAGAATATGTCGAGGCTGATTCTATTGTGAGCAGTCAGCTTAGACGACGCCGAGGGTGATTCAATAGTGAGTGGTCGGCTTAGAAGATGATTAGGGTGATTCTATTGTGAGCATTCGTCTTAGAAGATGCCGAGGGTGATTCTGTTGTGAGTGGTCGGCTGTGAGGATTCCGAGGCTAATTCTATCGTGAGTGGTCGGCTTAGAAGATGACGAGGCCGATTCTGTTGTAAGTGGTCAGCTTAGAAGAAGCCGAGGGTGATTCTATTGTGATTGGTCGGCTTAGAGGATGCCGAGGGTGATTCTATTGTGAGCAATCGGCTTAGAAGATGCCGAGGGTGATTCTATTGTGAGCGTTTCGCTCAGAAGATTCTTAGGGTGATTCTTTTGTGAGTGGTCAGCTTAGAAGATGACGTGGGTGATTCTATTGTGAGTGGTCGGCTGAGAAGATTCCGAGGGTGATTCTATTGTGAGCAGTCGACTTAGAAGCTGCCGAGGCTGATTCTGTTGTGAGTGGTCGGCTTAGAAGATTCCGAGGCTGATTCTATTGTGAGCGTTCGGCTTAGAAGATGCCGAGGGTGATTCTATTGTGAGCTTTCGGCTTAGAAAATGCCGAAGCTGATTCTATTGTGAGTGGTCGGCTTAGAAAATGCCGACAGTGATTCTATTGTGAGCAGTCGGCTTAGAAAATGCCGAGGGTGGTTCTATTGTGAGTGTTCGGCTTCGAAGATGCCGAGGCTGATACTATTGTGAGTGGTTGGCTTAGAAGATGCCGAGGCTGATTCTATTGTGAGCAGGCGGCCTAGAAGAAGCCGAGGGTGATTCTGTTGTGAGCGTTCGACTTAGAAGATGCCGAGGCTGATTCTATTGTGAGCGTTCGGCTTAGAAGATGCGATGGTGATTCTATTGTGAGTGGTCGGCTTAGAAGATGCCGAGTGTGATTCTATTTTGAGCAGTCGTCTTAGAAGATGCCGAGGCTGATTCTGTTGTGAGTGGTTGGCTTAGAAGATGTGATGGTGATTCTATTGTGAGTGGTCGGCTTAGGAGATGCCGAGTGTGATTCTATTGTGAGTCGTCTGCTTAGAAGATGACGAGGGTGATTCTATTGTGAGTGGTCGGCATAGAAGATGCCGAGGGTGATTCTATTGTGAGCAGTCGGTTTAGAAGAGGCCGAGGGTGATTCTATTGCGAGCGTTTCGCTTTGAAGATGACGAGGGTGATTCTATCGTGAGTGGTCGGCTTAGAAGAGGCCGAGGCTGATTCTGTTGTAAGTGGTCGGCATAGATGAAGCCGAGGGTGATTCTATTGTGAGTGGTCGGCTTAGAGGATGCCGAGGGTGATTCTATTGTGAGCGTTTCGCTTAGAAGATGCCGACGGCGATTCTATTGTGAGTTGTCTGCTTAGAAGATGACTAGGGTGATTCTATTGTGAGTGGTCGGCATAGAAGATGCCGAGGGTGATTCTATTGTGAGCAGTCGGTTTAGAAGAGGCCGAGGATGATTCTGTTGCAAGTGGTCGGCTTAGAAGAAGCCGAGGGTGATTCTATTGTCAGTGGTCGGCTTAGAGGATGCCGAGGGTGAATCTAATGTGAGCAGTTGGCTTAGAAGATGCCAAGGGTGATTCTATTTTGAGCGTTCGGCTTAGAAAATGCCGAAGCTGGTTCTATTGTGAGTGGTCGGCTTAGAAAATGCCGACAGTGATTCTATTGTGAGCAGTCGGATTAGAAGATGCCGAGGGTGGTTCTATTGTGAGTGTTCGGCTTCGAAGATGCCGAGGCTGATACTATTGTGAGTGGTTGGCTTAGAAGATGCCGAGGCTGATTCTATTGTGACCGTTCGGCTTAGAAGATGCCGAGGATGATTCTATTGTGAGCGTTCGGCTTAGAAGATGCGATGGTGATTCTATTGTGAGTGGTCGGCTTAGAAGATGCCGAGTGTGATTTTATTTTGAGCAGTCGTCTTAGAAGATGCCGAGGCTGATTCTATTGTGAGTGGTTGGCTTAGAAGATGCGATGGTGATTCTATTGTGAGTGGTCGGCTTAGGAGATGCCGAGTGTGATTCTATTGTGAGTCGTCTGCATAGAAGATGACGAGGGTGATTCTATTTTGAGCAGTCGTCTTAGAAGATGCCGAGGCTGATTCTATTGTGACCCTTCGGCTTAGAAGATGCCGAGGATGATTCTATTGTGAGCGTTCGGCTTAGAAGATGCGATGGTGATTCTATTGTGAGTGGTCGGCTTAGAAGTTGCCGAGGATGATTCTATTGTGAGCGTTCGGCTTAGAAGATGCCGACGGTGATTCTATTGTGAGTTGTCTGCTTAGAAGATGACGAGGGTGATTCTATTGTGAGTGGTCGGCATAGAAGATGCCGAGGGTGATTCTATTGTGAGCAGTCGGTTTAGAAGAGGCCGAGGATGATTCTATTGTGAGCGTTCGGCTAAGAAGATGCGATGGTGATTCTATTGTGAGTTGTCTGCTTAGAAAATGCCGAGTGTGATTCTATTTTGAGCAGTCGTCTTAGAAGATGCCGAGGCTGATTCTATTGTGAGTGGTTGGCTTAGAAGATGCGATGGTGATTCTATTGTGAGTGGTCGGCTTAGGAGATGCCGAGTGTGATTCTATTGTGAGTCGTCTGTTTAGAAGATGACGAGGGTGATTCTATTGTGAGTGGTCGGTTTAGAAGAGGCAGAGGATGATTCTGTTGCAAGTGGTCGGCTTAGAAGAAGCCGAGGGTGATTCTATTGTGAGTGGTCGGCTTAGAGGATGCCGAGGGTGAATCTAATGTGAGCAGTTGGCTTAGAAGATGCCGAGGGTGATTCTATTGTGAGCGTTTCGCTTTGAAGATGACGAGTGTGATTCTATCGTGAGTGGTCGGCTTAGAAGAGGCCGAGGCTGATTCTGTTGTAAGTGGTCGGCTTAGATGAAGCCGAGGGTGATTCTATTGTGAGTGGTCGGCTTAGAGGATGCCGAGGGTGAATCTAATGTGAGCAGTTGGCTTAGAAGATGCCGAAGGTGATTCTATTGTGAGCGTTTCGCTTTGAAGATGATGAGGGTGATTCTATCGTGAGTGGTCGGCTTAGAAGAGGCCGAGGCTGATTCTGTTGTAAGTGGTCGGCATAGATGAAGCCGAGGGTGATTCTATTGTGAGTGGTCGGCTTAGAGGATGCCGAGGGTGATTCTATTGTGAGCCTTTCGCTTAGAAGATGCTGAGGGTGATTCTATTGTGAGTGGTCGGCTTAGAGGATGCCGAGGGTGATTCTATTGTGAGTGGTCCGCTTAGAAGATGCCGAGGGTGATTCTATTGTGAGCTGTCGGCTTAGAGGATGCCGAGGGTGATTCTGTTGTGAGTAGTCGGGTTAGAGGATGCCGAGGGTGATTCTATTGTGAGCGTTTGGCTTAGAAGATGCCGACGGTGATTCTATTGTGAGTTGTCTGCTTAGAAGATGACGAGGGTGATTCTATTGTGAGTGGTCGGCATAGAAGATGCCGAGGGTGATTCTATTGTGAGCAGTCGGTTTAGAAGAGACCGAGGATGATTCTGTTGCAAGTGGTCGGATTAGAAGAAGCCGAGGGTGATTCTATTGTGAGTGGTCGGCTTAGAGGATGCCGAGGGTGAATCTAATGTGAGCAGTTGGCTTAGAAGATACCGAGGGTGATTCTATTGTGAGCGTTTCGCTTTGAAGATGACGAGGGTGATTCTATCGTGAGTGGTCGGCTTAGAGGATGCCGAGGGTGATTCTGTTGTGAGCAGTCGGCTTAGAGGATGCCGAGGGTGATTCTATTGTGAGCAGTCGGCTTAGAAGATGCCGAGGGTGATTCTATTGTGAGCGTTTCGCTCAGAAGATGCCGAGGGTGATTCTTTTGTGAGTGGTCGGCTTAGAAGATGACGTGGGTGATTCTATTGTGAGTGGTCGGCTGAGAAGATTCCGAGGGTGATTCTATTGTGAGCAGTCGGCTTAGAAGAATCCGAGGCTGATTCTGTTGTGAGTGGTCGGCTTAGAAGATTCCGAGGCTGATTCTATTGTGAGCGTTCGGCTTATAAGTTGCCGAGGGTGATTCTATTGTGAGCGTTCGGCTTAGAAAATGCCGAAGCTGATTCTATTGTGAGTGGTCGGCTTAGAAAATGCCGACAGTGATTCTATTGTGAGCAGTCGGCTTAGAAGATGCCGAGGGTGCTTCTATTGTGAGTGTTCGGCTTCGAAGATGCCGAGGCTGATACTATTGTGAGTGGTTGGCTTAGAAGATGCCGAGTCTGATTCTATTGTGAGCAGGCGGCCTAGAAGAAGCCGAGGGTGATTCTATTGTGAGCGTTCGACTTAGAAGATGCCGAGGCTGATTCTATTGTGACCGTTCGGCTTAGAAGATGCCGGGGATGATTCTATTGTGAGCGTTCGGCTTAGAAGATGCGATGGTGATTCTATTGTGAGTGGTCGGCTTAGAAGATGCCGAGTGTGCTTCTATTTTGAGCAGTCGTCTTAGAAGATGCCGAGGCTGATTCTGTTGTGAGTGGTTGGCTTAGAAGATGCGATGGTGATTCTATTGTGAGTGGTCGGCTTAGGAGATGCCGAGTGTGATTCTATTGTGAGTCGTCTGCTTAGAAGATGACGAGGGTGATTCTATTGTGAGTGGTCGGCATAGAAGATGCCGAGGGTGATTCTATTGTGAGCAGTCGGTTTAGAAGTGGCCGAGGATGATTCTGTTGCAAGTGGTCGGCTTAGAAGAAGCCGAGGGTGATTCTATTGTGAGTGGTCGGCTTCGAGGATGCCGAGGGTGATTCTATTGTGAGCGTTTCGCTTAGAAGATGCTGAGGGTGATTCTATTGTGTGTGGTCGGCTTAGAAGATGACGAGGGTGAATCTATTGTGAGTGGTCCGCTTAGAAGATGCCGAGGGTGATTCTATTGTGAGCAGTCGGCTTAGAGGATGCCGAGGGTGATTCTGTTGTGAGTGCTCGGCTTAGAAGATGCCAAGGGTGATTCTATTGTGAGCGTCCGGCTTAGAAGATGCCGAGGGTGATTCTATTGTGAGGGTTCGACTTAGAAGATGCCGAGGGTGATTCTATTGTGAGCGTTCGGCTTAGAAGATGCGATGGTGATTCTATTGTGAATGGTCGCTTAGAAGATGCCGAGTGTGATTCTATTTTGAGCAGTCGGTTTAGAAGATTCCGAGGCTGATTCTATTTTGAGCAGTCGGATTAGAAGATGCCGAGGCTGATTCTATTGTGAGTAGTCAGCTTAGACGACGCCGAGGGTGATTCAATAGTGAGTGGTCGGCTTAGAAGATGATTAGGGTGATTCTATTGTGAGCATTCGTCTTAGAAGATGCCGAGGGCGATTCTATTATGAGTGGTCGGCTGAGAAGATTCCGAGGCTAATTCTATCGTGAGTGGTCGGCTTAGAAGATGACGAGGCGGATTCTGTTGTAAGTGGTCAGCTTAGAAGAAGCCGAGGGTGATTCTATTGTGAGTGGTCGGCTTAGAAGGTGCCGAGGGTGATTCTATTTTGAGCGTTTCGCTCAGAAGATGCCGAGGGTGATTCTTTTGTGAGTGGTCGGCTTAGAAGATGACGTAGGTGATTCTATTGTGTGTGGTCGGCTGAGAAGATTCCGAGGGTGATTCTATTGTGAGCAGTCGGCTTAGAAGATGCCGAGGCTGATTCTGTTGTGAGTGGTCGGCTTAGAAGTTTCCGAGGCTGATTCTATTGTGATTCTAGTATCAGCCTCGGCATCTTCGAAGCCGAACACTCACAATAGAACCACCCTCGGCATCTTCTAAGCCGACTGCTCACAATAGAATCACTGTCGGCATTTTCTAAGCCGACCACTCACAATAGAATCAGCTTCGGCATCTTCTAAGCCGAACTTAGAAGATGCCGAAGCTGATTCTATTGTGAGTGGTCGGCTTAGAAAATGCCGACAGTGATTCTATTGTGAGCAGTCGGCTTAGAAGATGCCGAGGGTGGTTCTATTGTGAGTGTTCGGCTTCGAAGATGCCGAGGCTGATACTATTGTGAGTGGTTGGCTTAGAAGATGCCGAGGCTGATTCTATTGGGAGCAGGCGGCCTAGAAGAAGCCGAGGGTGATTCTATTGTGAGCGTTCGACTTAGAAGATGCCGAGGCTGATTCTATTGTGACCGTTCGGCTTAGAAGATGCCGAGGCTGATTCTATTGTGAGCGTTCGGCTTAGAAGATGCGATGGTGATTCTATTGTGAGTGGTCGGCTTAGAAAATGCCGAATGTGATTCTATTTTGAGCAGTCGTCTTAGAAGATGCCGAGGCTGATTCTATTGTGAGTGGTTGGCTTAGAAGATGCGATGGTGATTCTATTGTGAGTGGTCGGCTTAGGAGATGCCGAGTGTGATTCTATTTTGAGCAGTCGTCTTAGAAGATGCCGAGGCTGATTCTATTGTGAGCTTTCGGCTTAGAAGATTCCCAGGGTGATTCTATTGTGAGCGTTCGGCTTAGAAGATTCCCAGGGTGATTCTATTGTGAGCGTTCGGCTTAGAAGGTGCCGAGGCTAATTCTATCGTGAGTGGTCGGCTAGGATGATGCCGAGGCTGATTCTGTTGTAAGTGGTCGGCTTAGAAAATGCCGAGGATGATTCTATTGTGAGCGTCCGGCTTAGAAGATGCCGAAGGTGATTCTATTGTGAGTGGTTGGCTTCGAAGTTGCTGAGGCTGATTCTATTGTGAGCAGTCGGCTTAGGAGATGCGAGGGTGATTCTATTGTGAGTGGTCGGCTTAGAAGATGTCGAGGGTGATTCTATTGTGAGCGTCCGGCTTAGAAGATGCCGAGGCTGAGTCTATTGTGAGTGGTCGGCTTAGAAGATGCCGAGGGTGATTCTATTGTGAGTGGTCGGCTTAGATGATGCCGAGGCTGATTCTATTGTGATTGGTCGCTTAGAAGATGCCGAGGGTGATTCTATTGTGAGCGTTCGGCTTAGAAGATGCCGAGGGTGATTCTATTGTGAGAAGTCGGCTTAGAAGATCCCGAGGTTGATTCTATTGTGAGCGTCCGGCCTAGATGATGCCCAGTGTGATTCTATTGTGAGCCGACGGCTTAGAAGATGCCGAGGGTGATTCTATTGTGAGTGTTCGGCTTAGAAGAGGCCGAGGCTGATTCTATTGTGAGCAGTCGGCTTAGAAGATCCCGAGGGTGATTCTATTGTGAGCGTTCGGCTTAGAAGATGCCGAGGGTGATTCTATTGTGAGTGGTCGTCTTCGAAGATGCTGAGGCTGATTCTATTGTGAGCAGTCGGCTTAGAAGATGCGAGGGTGATTCTATTGTGAGTGGTCGGCTTAGAAGATGTCGAGGCTGATTCTATTGTGAGCGTCTGGCTTAGAAGATGCCGAGGCTGAGTCTATTGTGAGTGGTCGGCTTAGAAGATGCCGAGGGTGATTCTATTGTGAGTGGTCGGCTTAGATGATGCCGAGGCTGATTCTATTGTGATTGGTCGCTTAGAAGATGCCGAGGGTGATTCTATTGTGAGCGTTCGGCTTAGAAGATGCCGAGGGTGATTCTATTGTGAGAAGTCGGCTTAGAAGATCCCGAGGTTGATTCTATTGTGTCGGTTCGGCTTAGAAGGTGCCGAGGGTGATTCTATTGTGAGCGTTCAGCTTAGAAGATGCCGAGGGTGATTCTATTGTGAGAAGTCGGCTTAGAAGATCCCGAGGTTGATTCTATTGTGAGTGTTCGGCTGAGAAGATGCCGAGGCTGATTTTATTGTGAGCGTTCGGCTTAGAAGATGCCGAGGGTGATTCTATTGTGAGCGTTCGGCTTAGAAGATGACGAGGCTGATTCTATAGTGAGTGTTCGGCTTAGATGATGCGAGGTTGATTCTATTGTGTGTTTTCGGCTTAGAAGATGCCGATGCTGATTCTATTGTCAGCGTTTGGTTTAGAAGATGCCGAGGCTGATTCTATTGTGAGTGGTCGGCTTAGAAGATACCGAGGGTGGTTCTATTGTCAGTGGTCGGCTTAGAAGATGCCGAGGCTGATTCTATTGTGAGCGTTCGGCTTAGAAGATGCCGAGGGTGATTCTATTGTGAGCAGGCGCCCTAGAAGTTGGCGAGGGTGATTCTATTGTGAGTGGTCGGCTTAGAAGTTGCCGAATGTGATTCTATTGTGACTGGTCGGCTTAGAAGATGCCGAGGCTGATTCTATTGTGATTGGTAGCTTAGATGATGCCGAGGGTGATTCTATTGTGAGCAGTCGGCTTAGAAGATCCCGAGGGTGATTCTATTGTGAGCGTTCGGCTTAGAAGATGCCGAGGCTGATTCTATTGTGAGTGGTCGGCTTAGATTATGCCGATCGTGATTCTATTGTGAGCGTTCGGCTTAGAAGATGCCGAGGGTGATTCTATTGTGAGTGGTCGGCTTAGAATATGTCGATCGTGATTCTATTGTGAGTGGTCGGCTTAGAAGCTGCCGAGGCTGATTCTATTGTGAGTTGTCGGCTTAGAAGATGCTGAGGCTGATTCTATTGTGAGCGTTCGGCTTAGAAGATGCCGAGGGTGATTCTATTGTGAGTGGTCGGCTTAGAAAATGCCGAGTCTGATTCTATTGTGAGTAGTCGGCTTAGAATATGCCGAGGGTAATTCTATTGTGAGCGTTCGGCTTAGAGGATGCCGAGGTTGATTCTATTGTGAGCGTTCGGCTTAGAAGATGCCGAGGCTGATTCTATTGTGAGTGGTCGGCTTAGAAAATGCCGAGTCTGATTCTATTGTGAGTAGTCGGCTTAGAATATGCCGAGGGTAATTCTATTGTGAGCGTTCGGCTTAGAGGATGCCGAGGTTGATTCTATTGTGAGCGTTCGGCTTAGAAGATGCCGAGGGTGATTCTATTGTGAGCGTTCGGCTTAGAAGATGCCGAGGCTGATTCTATTGTGAGTGGTCGGCTTAGAATATGTCGATCGTGATTCTATTGTCAGTTGTCGGCTTAGAAGACGACGATGGTGATTCTATTGTGAGTGGTCGGCTTAGAATATGCCGAGTCTGATTCTATTGTGAGTGGTCGGCTTAGATGATGCCGAGGGTGATTCTATTGAGAATGGTCGGCTTCGAAGATGCCGAGGTGATTTTATTGTGAGTGGTCGGCTTAGAAGATGCCGAGTCTGATTCTATTGTAAGAGGTCGTTTTAGAAAAAGCCGAGGGTGATTCTATTGTGAGTGGTCGGCTGAGAGGTTGCCGAGGGTGATTCTATTGTGAGTGGTCGGCTTGGAAGATGCCGAGGCTGATTCTATTGTGAGCGTTCGGCTTAGAAGTTGCCGAGGGTGATTCTATTGTGATTGGTCGGCTTAGAAGATGCCGAGGGTGATTCTATTGTGAGCAGTCGGCTTAGAAGATGCCGACAGTGATTCTATTGCGAGTGGTCGGCTTAGCAGATGCCGAGGGTGATTATATTGTGAGCGTTCGGCTTAGAAGATGTCGAGGCTGCTTCTATTGTGAGCGTTCGGCTTAGAAGATTGCGAGGGTGATTCTATTGTGAGCGTTCGGCTTAGAAGATGCCGAGGCTGATTCTATTGTGAGTGGTCGGCTTAGAATATGTCGATCGTGATTCTATTGTGAGTGGTCGGCTTAGAAGGCGACGAGGCTGATTCTATTGTGAGTCGTCGGCTTAGAATATGCCGAGTCTGATTCTATTGTAAGTAGTCTGCTTAGAAGATGCCGAGGCTGATTATATTGTGAGCGTTCGGCTTAGAAGATGTCGATCCTGCTTCTATTGTGAGCGTTCGGCTTAGAAGATGGCGAGGGTGATTCCTTTGTGAGCGTTCGGCTTAGAAGATGCCGAGGGTGATTCTATTGTAAGCGTTCGGCTTAGAAGATGCCGAGACTGATTCTATTGCGAGTGGTCGGCTTAGAATATGTCGATCGTGATTCTGTTGTGAGTGGTCAGCTTAGAAGATGCCGAGGCTGATTCTATTGTGAGTGGTCGGCTTAGAATATGTCGATCGTGATTCTATTGTGAGTGGTCGGCTTAGAAGACGACGAGGCTGATTCTATTGTGAGTCGTCGGCTTAGAATATGCCGAGTCTGATTCTATTGTAAGTAGTCTGCTTAGAAGATGCCGAGGCTGATTCTATTGTGAGTGGTCGGCTTAGAATATGTCGATCGTGATTCTATTGTGAGTGGTCGGCTTAGAAGACGACGAGGCTGATTCTATTGTGAGTCGTCGGCTTAGAATATGCCGAGTCTGATTCTATTGTAAGTAGTCTGCTTAGAAGATGCCGAGGCTGATTCTATTGTGAGTGGTCGGCTTAGATAATGCCGAGGGTGATTCTATTGAGAATGGTTGGTTTCGAAGATGCCGAGGGTGATTCTATTGTGAGTGGTCGGCTTAGAAGTTGCCGAGGGTGATTCTATTGTG
Source organism: Acanthosepion lycidas (assembly GCA_963932145.1). Taxonomy (NCBI): domain Eukaryota; kingdom Metazoa; phylum Mollusca; class Cephalopoda; order Sepiida; family Sepiidae; genus Acanthosepion; species Acanthosepion lycidas. Next base: position 2,426,440 of record OZ010613.1, on the reverse strand, counting down.
AGTGGTCGACTTAGAAGAAGACGAATGTGATTCTATTGTGAGTGGTCGGCTTAGAAGATGCCGAGGGTGATTCTTTTGTGAGTGGTCGGCTTAGAAGATGATGAGGGTGATTCTATTTTGAGCGTTCGGCTTAGAAGTCGCCGAGGGTGATTCTATTGTTAGTGGTCGGCTTAAAATATTCCGAGGCTAATTCTTTCGTGAGTGGTCGGCTTAGAAGTTGCCGAGGCTGATTCTGTTGTAAGTGATCGGCTTAGAAGAAGCCGAGGGTGATTCTATTTTCAGTGGTCGGCTTAGAGGATGCCGAGGGTGATTCTATTGTGAGCAGTCGGCTTAGAAGATGCCGAGGTTGATTCTATTGTGAGTGGTCGGCTTAGAAGATGCCGAGGGTGATTCTATTGTGAGCGTTTGGCTTAGAAGATGCCGAGGGTGATTCTGTTGTGACTGGTCGGCTTAGAAGATGCCGAGGGTGATTCTATTGTGAGCGTTCGACTTAGAAGATGCCGAGTGTGATTCTATTGTGATTGGTCGGCTTAGATGTTGCCGAGTTTGATTCTATTGTGAGTGTTCGGCTTAGAAGATGCCGAGGCTTATTCTTTTGTGAGTGGTCCGCTTTGAAGATGCCGAGGCTGATTCTATTGTGAGTTGTCGGCTTAGAAGATGCCGAGACTTATTCTATTGAAAGTGGTCGGCTTAGAAGTTGACGAGGGTTATTCTATTGTGAGCGTTCGTCTTAGAAGCTGCTGAGAGTGATTTTATTGTGCACGGTCGGCTTAGAAGATGCCGAGGGTGATTCTATCCCTTGTATCTGTAAGCATCGTTTGTCCCTATGTTAACATGTTCACTCCCTACCATCCATTGGCATTAACTTTTTACGTAGGTTAATTGCGATTTCCTTCTACCCTTTGTACATTCCTATGAGTGTTAAAATTTCCATGCCCCATTTCCTCATAATGTGGTTCCATCCAAATATTTTGTCCGTCATAAATAAAAGATGCGGTCTACATAGGAAATGCCTACATTGATTCTGTAGCATCTCATTTTTAATTTTTAGAATCTTTGCTATAATTTTACTTTTAAGAATCTGAATAGAATCTGGAAATTCTAACTTAGTAATACACAATGCCCTTCTAGTAATACACATTTCCCTTCTAGTAATACATAATGTTTTTGTAATAATATACAATGCCTTTTTAGTAATAAACAATACCCTTCTATTAATTATTAATGCCCTTCTAATAATATATAACGTTTTTCCAATAATACACAATGCACTTCTAGTAATAGACAATGCTTTTCCAGTAATACACAATGATTTCCCAATAATACACAATGCCTTTCAATAAAAAAAACAATACCTTTCTAGTAATACACAGTGCATTTCCAATAATACACAATGCCCTTCTAGTAATAAACAATGTTCTTCTAGTAATACCCAATGCTTTCCAAAAAATGTAGAATGCCCTTCTAGTAATACACAATGCCATCCCAGTCTCAGTTACACTGTATCACCTTTGGATGCTGACTGGCTTTCTGAGTAGCTGACGGTGAATCATTTTCTTTTCCGTAGGACATTCTTCGCTCCATATTGCTGTAAACAATCCATTTCTTATCGCCGAGGCAGAATTTCTTTAATTTAAATTTTATTGAAAAATTTCATTTTTTTTCACTTTGGGTCTCTATTATATTAATTAATGTATGACGTTATATCATCAAAATGACTCGTCAGGCGCTTCAAGAAACGAAAACTTTCAGTGGCATCAGCAGACAAAAGATCCTCATGAGTTATCTTGTCAGCTGCTGCAGAAGATAATTTTTTGAGAGGAGAGCATTTGTGTTAGTTTTCTCTTTAGCCTCTTCAGGAGAAAATTTCTTGCTAGTTATCTCGTCAGCCGCTTCAGAGGACAGCTTCAGGAGAAAGTTTCTTGCGAGTTATCTCGTTAGCCGCTTCAGAGGACAGCTTCAGGAGAAAGTTTCTTGCGAGTTATCTCGTTAGCCGCTTCAGAGGACAGCTTCAGGAGAAAGTTTCTTGCGAGTTATCTCGTCAAGCAGTTTGGTAGACAACTCTCTCGAGTAAAGCGCACGAGGAAGCCTAAAATTCTCGCGATTAGATTCAAACAAAGAACAAAGATGTTTAAGCGTTTGCCATGGCAACGTTAGAAACAGCGGCCGGTAATTACTGGAGACTTTCAGCGGACATTCGGAGGTTTGTATCGATTAAAAGCCGCTTCGTAAAATAAAAATAAACAACAACAAAAAAAAAGAGAGGCTCACAGAAAATGACGACAAAAATAACTCAAAATCAAATCACGCGCGAACGAGATCTCGAGAACGTGATAAAGAAACCGTTAAATGGTTTCTTTCCTACCGAACAAATCGATTTTTCTTTCACTTGACATTGGCAATTAAGTAAAAACAGAGAAAAAAGAAGGTCTTTTATTTACTTTGAAAACGAACTTTTTTTTTCTGTTGTTTCTTTTTTCCTTTAAAATCGAAAAAAAAAAAATATGTAAGTAGATGCCATTTAACGAGAACAATAATTGGATGGTGATAATGAGATTGGAAGTAGAAACGATTTAACAAAATTCAGATTGTATTGTTTCTTCGGAAAACAAACATCTTGTGACTGTTTTAAGGAACTCTTATGAATCGTATTCTAATATCAAATAATATTTTTAACTGAGCATCTGAAGGCCGTTGAATAAAACGAACGTATCCGCCAGTCTCTTTGCTGTTGTTTCAGCGGCAGCATTCGCTTTGGATTGACCAACTTATTCGAGAATGACAGCTGGAAAATTTCGCAAGGAACAAAGAAACTGAACTGTCATGTAATATCAGTCCCCCTATAGGGCAGTGGATTCTAAACAATACTCTCCTCGCTGATGGCAACAAAAAATTGGTTCTATACGTGGAGTATTTTTATTTCTCGCACTTCTCTATAGGATTTTTTATTTAGTAAAAAAAAAAAAAAAGAAAAAACTACGAAAAAAATAGTCCAAACAAACATTTGAGGTTTAATTTATTACGCCACACAACAAAAACGGATGACACGATCCAAGTTTAAAAACAGACGATAAATTTATTGTTAGCCCATAAAAATGAAAGAATTACACAAATGAAGTATTAGGTTTGTGCAAAAATAATGACGTAATAATGTCGTTTTTTGACGTTAAAAAATAAATCAAAAAAACGACATTATTACGTCATTATTTTTGCACCAACCTAATACAGTGTGTGCCAAATGATGGCCAATAACATGCATGTCAAATAATGAATGCAAATGAAATATGCCGTTTTACAATAAAAATTATAACGCTGCATAAGGTCCTCAGAAAAGAAAACTATATTTCAGTCAGTTATATGCCATGCGTGCTACATACTTAAGCGATCATCTATCTTTCGATACATGACTGACGAGGCAGATTTTTTTCCTGCAGTAGGTTACCATCTCTTTCTGCGGTATACTAGTTGCCGTCCAAGGCTATAGAACCCAGTCTGTCCTGCTATTTACCCATAGCTGGGGAGAGAAGAGGATTCATACCTTTCTCAAGGGTATTAGCACGTAAGTGAATGTAATGGATTCGACTGGAATTCGAACTCGGCTCTCCGATTCCTCAATCCAAGCCGCAATCCATTATATAAAATGGAGAGAAGGAGAAAATATATATAATAAATGCGAATGTCACCTTTTTAACTTTACTCCCAGACGCTGTAGCTCACCATATACCATTTTGGAATCAGGTCGACATGAATTTTTGGATTACCAAGTTTTCATTACTGCTATTGTTTACGGCGATTTTTTACGTGATTTTTTGCGAAATTTTTTTTGTACGATAACAATTCTTATGACTTGGAAATAAATTTGGGAATATTCGAAATTAATTGCAAAATCCATCAAAAGTCACCCATGAAATAAAAATACTTATTTATTCGGAAAGTAAAGACCTACGTACATCAAATTGTCTTTAAATTGGCGACAGAGGAATTATCGTTGAATGTTTAAAAAGTAAGCTTAAATATTTATTCAATACTTAAATACAGTGATCAATTTTGAATTCTGTAGTTTATTGCTGCCTATCGCATTTACTCCTCCCTACTTATTGTGATGTAGGCCCGATAGGGCCGCTTTTCAGCTAGTCTCCGAATAGTTTTCAAATAATTGATACAATTTTCGAAGCAAAGTTCGTGGTAACAGGGAAAAATAGAATAATCACACAAGCAGAAGGCTTTTCTTTGATGTGGGAGAGACTTTGATGTTCTTTTCAGTTTTCGTCTGGTGGTTGTCTAAATTCTTTAGCGTTGTTTTTCTTTCTGGACCGTGGCGACCTGGTTTCCTGCAGTAGCTGTTCTTCGTCTCCGAAAATGAAATCCAATGGCCTCTTTAAATAACCTACAGGTAGGCTCCAAATACACTTCTCGGAATTTGGAGGGAAACCCTTTTATTGGTTTCGGATGAAAAACCAATCACCTCCCACCAATTAAAATGTACCAAAAATATTCAAAAAGTTAAGCAAGAGCCCAACGGAGCGTCTGCTTTCTCTCTGAAAGGCAGAAAAATGGACGCTTAAGCAGCTTAAATTTCTTATATCTTGTCTATGGAACTGCCTTCTATTTTCTTGCTTCCCTGTCACCTACAATCTTCAAAAGTTTAAATGCAACGTCAATTGCCATCTTCTGTCTTCCTTTTCTTTTATTGTCTTTTCTACACGCTAAAGTCTTCTCATTCTCAGTCACTCCCAGTAACCCCCTTTCGTCTTAGTGGCATTATCACCTTACCTGGGGTTAAATGGTTAAAAAATGGAGGGAGATGTTAAGAAAACTTTGTACTGCACATGTGAATAACGTTTTAATGAAAGTGGAAACGAAAAGGCGCTTATGTGTAGAATCAGAAAAAGGCGGTTGAAAATTCTGGGACATGTAATAAGCGAAAAGAGGGTTTGGAGAATTTGATACTCACAGGGCATATTGATGGCAAGAGGAAAAACTACCAGGCTCGTGTAAATGAATGGCAGAAAAGGAACTGATATTGATTGACTCATTCCTATTTAACGGCTTATCAACCTTTTACATCTTATTTAAAGTCAGAAAATACTTTTTTTTTAGATTGTAATTTTTTAAGATAATAATGGTTTATAAGACTTGTATCAAAAAGTCTTAATTAATTAACACATAGCTGAGGGAAAAGAGGTGGATTCCTACCTGATCAGAATTTGATAAACAAGAAATTATATTGTGGCTATAAAATGGGGAATCAATTCTATATTACAATCAATATATAAACTGACCCCTCATTTATGGCCACGGTAGTTTCTATACATTTCTATTCCAGAGAATGTAAATAAAACTAAAAGACATGCCTGTATAGCTAATCAGTATTTCATTGATTGATTGATTCGTTTTCTATGGCTTATCAACAAAGAAGAAATTATAATGCGGATATAAAGTGGGGGACCAATTCTTTATTACAATCAATATATAAACTGATCCCTCATTTTGTGACCACGGTAGTTTCTATACATTTCTATTCCAGAGAATGTAAATAAATCTAAAAGACATGCCTGTATAGCTAATCAGTATTTCATTGATTGATTGATTCGTTTTCTATGGCTTATTAACAAACAAGAAATTATAACTTTGGATATAAAGTGGGGGATCAATTCTATATTACATTCAATATATAAACTGATCCCTCACTTTGTGACCACTGTAGTTTCTATACATTTCTATTCCAGAGAATGTAAATCTAAAAGACATGCCTGTGTAGCTAATCAGTATTTCATTGATTGATTGATTCGTTTTCTATGGCTTATCAACCCTTTGCCGGTTATTGAAAGCCAGAAAATATTTTTACATTCTAAGAATTTTTTTAGATGACTTTACTAATTAACCCATAGCTAGGGGATAAAGGTGGATTCATAGCTAAGCAGTATTTGATAATCAAAGAAATTATAATGTGTATATGAAGTGGAGGATAGATTCTATATTACAACCAATTTATAAATGGATCCCTCAATTTGTGGCCACGTAGTTTTTAGATGGCCAGATTGTTTTTTTTTAAGATAATGATTCAGTGATAACACCCTTACTAATTAACCTATAGCTGGGGGAGAAGGTGTGCATTCATACCTTTCCAAACGGTATTTGCGCGTAAGTGAATATAACGAACCAAACTGGAATTGGAACTCCGCTCTCCGATTAACAATTCCGAGCCATTATCCATTACACCACCCGCACATCCAAGATTACAGCCCCTGTCATTTCCAAGTGGTCGCTCATCTGGTTACTGACCAGGCTCAACGTTGCTTAACTTCAGTGTTCGTACGTGAACCGGAATAACCAAGATGGTGAAAAGATGAACATTACTAAGAGTTATAAAGGATAGGAAGCTGTCGAGAGCCATGATCGCCAACGCCCTGAAGGGACACGACACATTGAAAAAACTTCTCTCTCGCTTTGATCAGATTAAGTTTGACGTTGAAGTTAGACTTATAAAGAGTAAGGCACTGCTTGCCGTTCCTCTATTACACAAAACTTGGATAGGTAGCTATTGAGGACAAATTAGTACACATTTAGTATATTCCCTATGTCTGCATTGCTAAAATGGTACAACAGAAAGGTCACTATTTGTACACATGTTTCCAGTGCAAAGACGTTGTCACAAACTGACTGAGGGATTAAAACACCGGATGTTTTTACTCGGGGTTGACTTCCGAAGCTTTTTCCTATGAGCGGCTACAGCCTCAGTACAGTGGAAATTTTAAATGACTTTGCCTTCATTTCGAAAGACTATCGGCTTAAATTTGGGAACCCCGTCTGACCGAAGTCCGAAGCAACTCCAGTTTAAACTGTCAGTAGCCCTTTTTTCGCATTGGGAACGATTACGCCAAACTCTCTCTCACGCTCTCTCTCTCTCTGTCTCTCTCTCTCTCACACACACACACACACACAAGTTCATCAAAGGATTTCACCCATACAAAGTCTGTATATACAATGTGCGATGGATAAAATATCGTCTAAATGACGCAAAAGTGAAAATAACACTGACATCTCTTTTTATCAGACATATTTACCAAAATGAAACAAAAATATCTTGAAATACTAAAGAGTAAATTTATTCAATAAAATCGCCATTGGCTTCAACCAGAATGACTTCAGAGCCTCCTGCAACTCTTCTGGACAGTCTCTTTGTTTAAGTTGGTGAATGCTGCCATAATCCTTGCCTTCAGTTCATCTTTGGTTTTACAAGGAGTTTTGGTGGTCTTTCACTCAATTCTACCCCAAATATAATAATCAAGGCAGCTGCGTTCTGGGGAGTTAGATGGCCAGATGTAAGGGGTGACGTGGTCGCAGAAATAATCTAACAGCCATGACTGGGTTCTTATGCTTGTGGAGTATGGTGCAGAGTCCTGTTGCCAGACATAAGGTCTTCCAGCAGCAACTCTCTTGACTCTGGGTAGCATGGTCTTGCTGTAGGCCTCTATGTTGAGCCTGAGGCTCTGTGGGGAAGTGAATGAATGCTGAACGTTGTCATCACTAGTGATCACTCCAAGCACCTACGTAATCACCATTTAGACTCATACAACTCTTTCCGAATCCTCTGCACTGTCTTCAGATTGACACCCAAACACTGTGAAATCTTCATATTGGAGCGTCCGGAGCGAATGCCAGGCAATACAGTATGTCGTTTCCAAATTTCTGGAGGAGTGAATTGCATCATGCTTCTCTTTTTGTCATAGACGGTGCCCAACTGACCCTACTATAATGTGCAGTCAACAAAATCAAAAACAAGCAACGCGCATGCATGAAATTAAAAATATAAAAGGGCGATAATTTACCCATCGCACCCTGTATTTGTCATAAAGATCATTTACGTGTTTTGGGAGAAGTCCACCTTTCGTCAAATACAAGAGAATTTATTTAATGCTGACCAAGGTAACGTGGAACAGTATGAGACAAAAAGTAGATTCTAGACAAGTTGTGACTCTTAGACTGAAACGAAGATGGAAGAAAACAGACGATTTATAAAGAAGAATTTCTCTTTCTAGTTTCAAGAAAGCAGGCGACATTCAGCCAGAGGGTCACTCCTTTGCAACATCATAGAACAGACGACGATTTCGTTAAGAAAACATATTCAGTTACTTGAAAACTGAAGTTTTTGAAGAAAGCCGAAATTAGATAATTACATTACCCTTTGCTTGGGTATATCAATTCTTTTCAGAGACAAATATTATGAGATATATTTGGCCAAGATACATGGCAAATATTTGAAAGAAAATTGAAGATATGCAAAAATCTATTCTTGTAATGAGAAAAGAATTGGGCTATCCGTGTCTAAGAACCAAACAATAATAATTTTATTTCTTTGCAATATATATATATATATATATATATATATATATATATATATATATATATATACAGATAGATAGATAGATAGATAGATAGATAGATAGATATAAGTGTGAATATAAACTAAACAACGAGATATTAGCAACTGTATATGCGTGCGATAGCGTGCATACGCAGATAAGTAAGTAAATAAATATTTATTTAATTTAATTGATGGTGCAAACAAAATAGTGCTCAATATAGTTAAACAGAGCTATGAAGTATATATTAATAAATACACATATACCTACGTGTGCAACTTAAAGTTTCATGATTTCCCAAGTCGTCAGGCACAAATGGTAAATGAACCAATTAATACGGCAGTTTTTTTAAAATAACATTATGTGGTTCATTTGCCTTCTAATCGAAGCAACACAACAGACGAAAAAATCCTCTATATATTCAATTCTACAATTATAGAACAAACGCTATTCCCTCATTTGATCTTTGAATCATTGAACACTGATAACAAATGTTAAAAGTTTTACTAATTAACCCCTAGTTGGGGGTGAAGAGGTGAATCCCTATCTTTCTCAAAGGTATTTGTGCGTAAGTGAATATAACGAACCCAGCTAGAATTGGAACTCGGCTCTCCGATTAACAATTCCGAGCCATTATCCATCACACTCTCTGTATATCCAACCTTACAACACTTGGTATACCACAAATGGTCACCAATCATCAATCGAGGTACTGACCAGACTCGTCGTTGCTTAACCTTGGTGATTGTACAGAAATCGAAGGAACTGAGAGAGATGGTGAAAAGACAAGTACGCCATTTATAATAAATAAAATAACTCCATGAGTAATCCCTCCCTGGGCCTCAGATAGACCCCCTAACACTAACGCAACAAAAATACACAACCCACAATTATCTATGGCATCCGTCGGTCTTGAGAGACCTTGGATCTGTGTGCAAAGAGTTATGGCTCCGCTGTTGATAGCGGGAAACATCTGTTATATTTCCTCTCCAGGGCGCGGGCCTAGGCAGGGTTTGATGAGAGATCGGTAGCTACCCATGCAGAATGTATCCCCTCTGCAGGCCACCCTGATGTTGCCCAAGGGAAAGACAGAGGTCAATTAAAATTTTGCACCGGTGTCATCACAGGAATTGCTAGAACGAAAAGAAACATGATTGCCTAATCATGTATCACGTATGATACTTAACTGAGTGAAATACAAATTAAAATATTTATTTAATAATAATATTGATAATATTATTACCTCATCATTTTATATAATGAACTGCTTTTTAAGAAGAATCCAACGATTTTATGGGTGGTTAAGTATACGTTAAAAGTCGGTAGATAGGAATTTGAGAAGTCGTGAACCATTTTGAGATATTTTGGTTCGATTATCAGCAAAGAAGGCTCCAGAATACAGAAGTTATTTCAAGAGCAGCCCAAACAATGGCAGCTGTCGTAAAAATGAAAACCATTTGGAAAGACAAGAACATCCGCCTGGAATCAAAGATCAAACTGTTGCGCGCATCGGTCTTCTCCGTCTTCCTTTACATCTGTGAATTTTGGATATTAACAGTAGAATTACAGCGAAGAATAGAAATGAGATGGTACAGAACCATTCTAGGCATCTCCTACGTAAACCACTTCAAAATGGACTCCATCGGGCAAGAAGTAAACGCATTGGAAGAAGAAAAAATTCTTCCAGAATACAGAAGTCATTTCAAGAGCAGAACAAACAATGGCAGCTGTCGTAATAAATGAAAACCATTTGGAAAGACGAAAACATCCACCTGGAATCAAAAACCAGGCTTTTTGCGCGCATTGGCCTTTCTGTACACCTGAAAGTCTTGGACATCAACAGCAGAATTACAGCAACAAATCTAATCATTAAATATGAGATGCTAAAGAAACATTCTTACGGAGCCAAGATAATAAATGACAAGGCATGAAAGACACAAGCAAACAAGAAACAGGTCGGATGGAAGATCTCATAACCACATTCAAGAAGAGAAATTTGAAATAGCATGGCCAGATCACAAGGGCCAGCAATCTTTCGACTACAATTCTACAAGGTACGACTTTAAGCAAAAGAGAAGGTGGGGGAAGGGGCAGACAACGTCACTGAATGGAATGGAATATTATTCGCAGAGACTCGGATAATAGCACGCAACCGAGACAGGGTGTCAGATCAGGGGAGTGGAGTGGCTATGCCAACGGTCAGACGCGGCCTGTCCAATGATTAGGGAAACGTTATTCGAGACAACCGTGAACAGTACGGGTAAAATGAGGCGGTGCACTATCCTGTTGGAAAGACACTACTCGTCTGATTTGTAAGGGTATGTTATCAATGGCAAACTCTTGCAGCATTTGTAAGTAAGCATTTACAGTCACCGTTAGAGTTGTAAAGAAATAGGGGCCAATCACACCCTGTGATTTCTTCTGGTTATGGGGTATGATAAAGGATCGTGTGTATAGCAAAAAAGTTAGAAACATCGAAGAACTCAAGGACAGAATAAAAGGTGTAATATCAAACATTCCCCATGAAATGTGTGTCAAGGTACTCAATTGTAGTGTTGATCGCTCGTTTTTGTGCATCAATCATTCTGGTGAACAGGTGGAGAATGTTCAGTAAACTCTGAATAAATGATTTCTCTCATACTAGTGTTAACATAATTTTGACTCACCCTGTATTCAAAATATACCTCGCCCCATGACGAAACGAAGTTCAAAATTCTTTATTTCTTAAGCCTGACTTTACACAAATGAATTTGTCTAGAATTGACAGCAGACTTTTCCTTTGGGGGAATTTAACAACAAGGGACTATGGTATTTCAACCCATCAACAGGGATAGGCTCTGTTTGATTGCCTACTGCAGTGCCTTCTTGTGATTAAGACATTGAAAGCTAAACCCTGATTATTTTGCCGATATATTCAAATATTTATCTTAGATATGTAAATAAAAAGAGATCACCATGGAATTTCCAGGTTATCTTGTTAGGCAGTAAATAAATAAACGCAAGAGAATGAAAAAGACATGCTCAAACTGGTTGTGTCTCGTTAGCTTTTGCCAATGTTTGATTTTAATCAATTTACCGTCCTTTGACGTCGGGGTTAAAAAAACATGGCGTCAACCAGAAAGTGTCCTTCCAAAATCAGACGATCCGCTTCAAATTGATTGCAACTTTTTTTTTTACAAGTGGATTCACTCCAAACAAACAATCAATGACGTTTGTTCACAATGAAAACAATGCAAGAACAAGGACAATCAAAAACAAAACGAATTAACAATACGTTAAAAATGAAAACATCGGAAAGGTCAGTTGCTCATTCGATAAGTTTGATGGAGATCGCTTTTATCAATGTTCCTCCAATATAAGCCTCGAGAGCAACTAAAGGTAGGGGGTTACTGAATGATTGATTGAGTAATTCGTTTTCACTGGCTTTAAATAACCCACAAAGAGTTATTTAAAGCCAGAAAATATTTTCGATTGTAAGAATTTGGGGGCGATAATAATGATTTAGTGACACAAGTCTTACTAATTAACCCATAGCTGGAGGGAGAAGAGGTGGATTCAAACCTAATTTGAGTCCGTTAAATGGGAAATAAACAGTTTTCGAAATATTACAATTATTATTATTATTATTATTATTATTATTATTATTATTATTATTTCCTTTGGTTTCTGGTTTCTCATTCCCTTCCGGGTCCAGACAGAGACCTAAGGTCAGAAATGAAAGCCTGACATTTTTCACTGAGCATTTTCGAAAAAAAATCACACATATATTATTATTATTATTATTATTATTATTATTATTATTATTATTATTATTATTATTATTATTATTATCCAATATGTATTATTGCGGTGCGCGTGAAGAAATTTGTAAGTTGGACTGGGAAATTGCCTTCTTCAAGTTACAACACGTAAAATTAACCATGAACAAGTCTGAGCCGACCAATAAAAAATACGATGGAAACAATTATGGAAATAATCTTGTCCGAGGCAATGTTCGCAAGCTTTTATGTTTTTATTATTAGAATATTCTTCTTAAGAAAGAATTTAATCTGGAGGGTAACGCTGGTAAAAAACTTCACTAGGTAAAAAAAAGAAATGAAAATTGCTCTAATACAAATCACGCTAGGATGTGTTTTGTTGCTGTAACAACAAAAAAACATTTTTTTAATCACTTCACGCCAGACAAGGCTAAGACGCAATGGCTTACTGAATGTGAGAGAATATGAGAAAAAGAAAACAGGAATCCTTCTACTTTATATATCGTAGGCGATCATGGCTCTCCACAATTTCCTGTCCTTTTTCTTATTTCTCCTAAACTCTTTTCCGCTAGTCAATTAATCAAACTCACTATATCGGGTGTTGTTTTTCTCTGTCCCTGTTCTGTGAGTATCATACTTTCTAAGCCCTCTTTCCTCATCATGTGCCCTAGAAATTTCAACTGTCACTTCCTGATAAGTTTCCTTTTTGCTCTAAAACTTCGTCGTTGCTCACATATTCGGTCCATTATATTCTCAGCATCTTTCTGTAGAACCACATTTTTCTTCTTTCAAGCCTTTTCCTTATCTTTGAGGATATTTGTTCGGCATGCACTGCCATATAGAAAGACTGATAACAATTGTGTACCCTTTTCTTTGCTTCTAACGAAATTTTCCTGCTTAGTTTTTGTAAAGCATCTTTCGCTATCCCAATGCATCTTCGGATTTCGGTGCCACATTTCTCTGTTTAAACACTTTTCAGATTTTTTGTACTTCTTTGATTTTGGTATCCCCGATTTGTAATCTGTATTTTGGGCTGTCACTTTTCCTAACGACCGTACATTCTGTAAAAAGACAACAGATAACGATTGACATTGCATTTAAATTTGTAAAGAGCAAAGTTGACATGAAAACAAATCACAAACCGAAATCAATTAATCATAGATTTCCATTAAATGAGATAAGTTCAGCCCCGTCGCCAAGGTGGGTGGGGGTGGAGGACTTATGTCTTCTAATATCATTTGCATGACTCCCGCCCTATGAGAATTATGTGAACTAATTTTAGTATGAAAATTCTTATTGGCAGTCCTCGGACAAAAGCCAGCCCCACCCTCAAAACAATCTGGCCACGTGCCTGTATCTCTGTCTCTATTTCTGAGATGAAGTATTTTAACTATTTACATTGTTCAGACTGTTGTCCTCATCTTGAATGCCATATTCACGGAGTTTCGGCCGTTATACGCTCTAACCTTCTTCAGGATCTATCTATATTTTTGAGATGAAGTGTAACTGTTTACACTATTTACATTGTTTGGAATGTTGTCCTCATATTTATTGCCATATTCAAGACGTTTCGGTCGTTATACGCTCTGGCTTTCTTCAGGATCTGTCTATATTTCTGAGATGAGATAATGTAGCTCTTTACAATATTTACATTGCTGGAATGTTGTCCTCATCTTTATTGACATATTCACGACGTTTCGGCCGTTGTACGCTCTGGCCGTAGTCTGGATCTGTCTATATTTCTGAGATGAGGTATTGTAACTGTTCACATTGTTCGGACTGTTTTCCTCATCTTGGTTGTCATATTCACGATGACTCGGCTGTTGTACGCTCTGGCCTTCTTCAAGATCTGTCTATACTTCTGAGATGAGGCATTGTAACTGATTACGCTATTTACATTGTTCGGACTGTTATCCTCATCTTTATTGTCATATTCACAATGTTTCGACCGTTTTACGCTTCGTTCTGTCTATATTTGTGAGACGAAAAAAGAAAACTCATGTTGAACGAGGAGAAAGAGACTTCAAGCAAGATAAAAATTGAGGGGCAGGAATGTAAAATAGTGAGCCAATTCAAATATTTACACTATTTAAATTGTTCGGACTGTTTTCATATTCGTTGCCATATTCACGACGCTTCGACCGTTGTACGCTCCGGCCTTCTTCAGGTGATTGTAATTTCGAACAGAACCCTTTATTTCCTCACAGGTTAGATTTCCTAGTTCCACGTGGCACGCCTCTTCCGGATATCTCAGCTTCAGTTATTTCCTTTTAATATCACAATTCTTCAAGGCTATATTACCCAGTGGATAAAAGCATTGTTTGAAGTAATCCAGTGACTTAATCCAGTTCAATACCTGTAGAGGTGAATAAAAAACTTATAGGGTTGAGTTATTAAAGGGAAATAAGTGAGATATCCGGAAGAGACACGGCACGTGGAACTAGAACAATCTACACCGGTAGGCGAAATAAAGGGTTCGGTTCGAAACTCCAATGACCTGAAGAAGACCGAAGCGTACAACGACCGAAACGTCGTGAATATGATAACCAAGATGAGGATAACAGTGTAAATAGAGCCTGTATCTGTTTAATATAAAATGGTGTCCAATGTTGTCAGTGTTGGTGGGTGTTGATGAATGCTCGATGCCCATGACTTCAACTGAGATTCAGATCTTGATTAAAAGTTTCGTAGTTAAAATTGTAAAGATTCACTTCATTTTAGAAAAGAGATTAGAATTTGAACAGAATGGGGGAAATTCATTCAACTCAGGCTGTAGTTTCAGAAACATTTACACTAGGTAACTCCACTATTCTCGTTAAAAAAGGAGTATACCATAATGTAAGACTTGATAAAAACAAAGTTTTATCGTTAAAATATTTATGTTATTATTAAGAGGAAAGACCAAAGGATTTTTTTAATTATTTTATTAAACTGTTTAATCCTTTCTAGCATGTTCGAAATTTTGGTTTAAAATCTTGATGGGAGAAGGGCAAAGATTACGGTGGGAATTTTAGCGTCATTTTTCCGGTAAAAACACATTGATTTAGAAATTCTTGCAAAAATCAAATAATTGTCGGATTTTAATGAAATTTTCAGAACTTATTCACAAATGCCTGTGTAGCAATATATTTTATACGTAGCTTTATATCTTTTCGGGCATAGGCTATCATAGTTTAGAAAACAAAAGTTCTTACTCGGGGGTGGGGGATACTGGTACTAGTACGAACTCGTCTTAACCAACCAAAATAACCCCACCAAATCGAAACTACCGGTGACCAATATAGTATACCAAATCCAATGCCCGGTACAAGACTGCGTTATTTGTCAAAAACCAATTTCCTATATTGAACACATCACCCCCTCCTTAAGTAGGCGTCTTACATGCCACCTTTCGAAGCAGAGTACGATTAATAAACATTTATTAAGTCATAATTTAAGGAAACTTTTCAAATCGCATAGCCGTACACAACTCATAATTAGTGAAGCATTGCTTATTAAATATTATTCGACCGCTATCAATCTTACACTATTTAGATGAAGATAGCGTTTAAAAAATTTTCTAAAAATAGAAGTCATGCACAGATCAACGGGTCATGCATAGCACGTGACCGCCAAAAAGCATACACTACCGGCTGAACATAGTTCACACACTAAAACTACTATGTAGAAACTGCACACAGAAATTCACCATCCGAAAACAACATCCTCGATAATGGCTACAGAGTTAACCGAATGCGTTCGGAACTGTTATAACTATATATTAGATTTCTGGCGTTTTGTCTATTTATTATTGTTTCTAAATTACTAGTGCAGCTGTAGCTTAATTTAATTGTGCTTTTATTAAATATCTTATGTAATTCAAAATTTTTGGGGAAGTGGTTAGTAAGTAACTTGAAAAATAATTTTCCTATATTTCATTTTACCTCTAAGTTGAAAGGTGGGGGTAATTTTCTTTTTCTTTTCCTGGAATTCTTCTTCATATGTTGTTTAATTTGAGGTTTAAATTCTAGTTTGGTTTTGTGACCCTTGACCTTTAAGTTCTTCTCATATTCTTTCTTTTTTATCCTCAAAAATGATTTTCCTAGAAGAGTTTCTTGATAACCTAAATTTTATTCCTTTGGGGATGTGCCTTATTATGCCCACAGGGTGGTTAGATCTAATACCCACCTATTTTAATTTTGCGTTGCGTTTCATGTATGGAGAGACACTGCCAGCTTGAAGATTTAATTCTACGTCAATAAGGTTGGAACCAAAGTAACAGATTCAACTGACATCCTGAATTTTAAAGCATATATATATATATATATATATATATATATATATATATATATATATATATATATATATATATATATATATATATATATATATATGTGTGTGTGTGTGTGTGTGTATATTTAAGAAATTCATTGAGTCTAGAAGAAACCTCAACAGAACGCAGAAAGCACTGGACGGCCGTTTTGTCCTATATTTGGGACTCATCAGCAGTGCGCATCCACTATCAAGAATTGAAACCCGGACAGCTACATTGATAGGCAAACGTCATACCAACTGTATTAACGGGCCTCGGTGGTGACGAAGAGGTAGCGAACTAGACTCAATATTGCGCCGCTCGTTCACGGTGGGGGAACTCATCCAAGTTCCTTTACCCATAGAACTGTGCCTCCGAGAGCCACGACTGCCATCACCAAGCCGCTCCACCCAGAGCATTAGAAGCTGATTCAAGCAAGGATATGCAAATGATAGAAATTAAGGAGGATTTGAGTAATTCATCGAGTCTAGAAGAAACCTCAACAGAATGCAGAAAGCACTGGACGGCCGTTTCGTCCTATATTTGGGACTCATTAGCAGTGCGCATTCACTACCGAGAATTGAAACCCGGACAGCTACATTGACATACATATACATACATATATATATATATATATATAAAGAGAGAGAGAGAGAGAGATTATACTATAGGTATATTATAACTGTTGTCCCTTCTTTATATAACACGACCGTTACGCCTTGCCAATACCTCATAAATAATGGCCTATTGTGTTTTGATCGCGTGAAAAGCGGGAAAGCACGCAACAGAGACGCTACTTAGTTTTAGTGAAAGAAAGAAAAAAGAAAAAAGAAAGAAGAAAGTAAAAAAAGAAAGTAACCTCCTTAAATAATAGACACAAAATTAAAACAGGAAAGCCGTGAAATTCTATATATCCTTTTTTCTTTTCTCTCCCTTACCTTCTTTTTGCCCTTTCTCTCCTCTTCTTAAATCCATTCTTTCTTTCTTTCTTTCTTTTACTACTTCCATTTTCTCCTTATTATACCCTCTCTTTCCTTATCTCCTTTCTCTCTCGTTACCTCCGTTTATCTTTTTTCTCCTTATATTCATTCTTTCTTTCTTTCTTTCTTTTAGCGCTCTCTTTCTCACCTTATTATACCCTCTCCTTCCTTTTTTTTTCTTCTCTCTCCTCTCATTCCTTACCGTCTTTTTACACTTCCTCTTCTCTTCTTATATCTGCTCTTTCTTTTTTTCCTTATCTCCTCTCTCTTACTCTTTCTCGCTCTCTCTCTTTTTATGCCTTCTCCTCTCGTTGCTATGACCGACTAACAATGGATAATCAATTAGCAAACAAAAAACTCGATTGAGTGAATTGTGTTATTTTCTTCACGATTATGAGTGCATTCAACCCGAATTTCAAATCTGATGTCAATAGTTCATCAAAAACTGCAATTCAATAACCAACACGGCCCTTCATCATGATGTGCTTCAAGGGATTCTGTATTCGTTGCAAGGCACTAACAGGCATAACAAAACTGTTCATTCTACGTTTTGTCGAAGGGTAATAATGCTTATCTCGCAAACCGTTGTTCTTAAGTCACAAATTCACTGGATGCTCCCCGCCATTGTTTAAGCCTGGTGTGAAACTAAGTTGTACTGATGGAGTTTTTTTTTTTTTTTTTTTTTTTTTATAAAATTAAACCTTGGTAAACCAATGCTCTGGGTGGAGCGGCTTGGTGATGTTTAACAAGCTCGTCTCTTAAACGATTCTTAATATAATGAGATTTTCACAAAACACACTGTTATAGCCTTGTGTCAGATTGAGGAAATTTCACACACACACACACACATATATGGAGAGAGAGAGAGAGAGAGAGAGAGAGATGGAAGAGAATTAATTTAAGTAAATATTTGGTCCCTTAGCTGATTAATGTTATCTTGACCATTATGATTCCAAAGTTTTGTAGACAGAGCCGTCCGCCCACTCATCAGAGTAATCAACAACTGATATATATATATATATATATATATATATATATGTATACAAATAAATATATACATGATAAATACAAATGTTAAGAGAGAGAATCCCATTCAAGACATTACTGGATAGGGAAAAACTTCAAAGTTATTAAAATAAATGAAATTATTTTAAAATCTTGTTCTTTTTGTTGTTTTATTTTCAGATTTTGTATGAATTTAAATTATTATAACTTGTCTCGACCCACGGGTGGTGTAATGGATGATGTAACATTTCTTTTCCTTAGTAAAATTTCTGTTTTCTAATTTTTCCACACCAAATAACCCCTTGTGTCTTAGTGGCTTTACAGCCTTGCTTGGGGTGAACTCGATTAAAAAAGAAAAAAAACAGACATACCCCAAGTTCGACGACCACCAAATTCTCCAGACCTGAGACCCTTAAGACTTTTTCTTCTTTCAAAAAACCAAATTCCACTGAAAAGAATAAAATTTCAAGATGTCTAGGAAATCCCAGAGAATGCGACGAGGCAGTTCCAGGAATGCTTTCATGAGAGAAAACGACACTGGGTAAAGTGTGTGGCTTCAGAAAGGGCCTATTTCAAAGAAGATTAACTGCCGAATTAATATGTGTTGATGTTTTCTTTTTATAGCACTAGTCCCGATAGTTTTTGATCAAACCTCGTATATATATATATATATATATATATATATATATATATATATATATATATATATGGCACGTGGCCGAGTGGTTAGCATTCTCACCATGGTCGATGTTATCGTACTGGAGGGGTCGATCAAAGCGTGCGGCATCATTGGAAAGTGCCTGAAAACCATACCACGGAGCTATCGACGGCAGCTTGCTAGCACGAAGTTACAAGTCATCGTGGCCGAGGACTTGAGCGTGCTGGCCTTTTCCAAATTGTTGATCACACTAGATAACATTCCCAGAAACATAGTTGCAATATAAACGACAGGTGGGCTTTGTGGGTGTTGAATAAACGCAAATGCGCCTGCAATACTGATTGGCTAGGCTAGCTAGTGGCCAGAAATACTATATATAGAGAGACAGAGACAGAGAGACAGTGAGAGGGAGGGAGAGATATTAGATAGATAGATAGATAGATAGAAAGAAAGAGAGTGAGAGAGAGGGGGAAAAGCGTGTAAATAAACAATCTTCAAACACATCTCTGTAAATTTTGAATAAATTTTATTATTGAATATTTGTTTTCTTTCAAATTGAATGAAATGAATCACAAACATCCTCGCAAAACAAAGTCCCACAAAAACTATTTAGTTTTTGTTCTTTACAACACACAGAATAAATTGCGTTAGTATGAAAAAAAAAGCACACATATATATATATATATATATATATATATATATATATCTGTGCGCGTGTATGTGTGTATGTGTGTGTGAGAGAGAGAGAGAGAGAGAGAGAGAGTGTGTGTGTGTGTGTGTGTGTGTGTGTGTGTGGATAGATGGATATAATTCGAGTTCATTAAAAGTCTACAACTGATATTCGATGTATATTTGAATTTATCATTTGATGTCTTGTTTTGGTGACTGTTGTATGTTTTCAAAAAGATTTTTTTTTAATTAGAATTGCTTATCAAATCCAAATTCAGTGAAACTAAATCGTCTGCTGGCTTTTTCATTCAATCAATAATCTGGTTATTCGGATTTGTTTTCGGGTTTTTGTGTTCAATATATTTGATGGAAGCTTATTTTTCTTATTTTGATCTCGCTATCTACCGCTTATGTCGTGCGCATGCGCGTCGGCGTGTACGCATGCGTGTCGGCGTGTACGCATGCGTGTCGACGTGTACGCATGCGCGACATTTTTCCATATAATAAACATTGAAAGGATATCCCATTTTTGTATTTTAAAAAATACTTGACTTTGTACCAAATGAATCCACTCCATAATGTTACTTATTTTCTTTTGTGATGACAAACGCAACGTTGCCGTTCTCCATTACGAAACAAAACAAACTTAATGCTATAATGAGACCAAATAGATTTCGAGTTGAGTTTTTTTTTTTATAGTTATCATACTTTGTTGCTTTTTTTTTATTATTAATCTCTCGCTAAACCTTTAACTTAATAAACTGAGATAAAATACAGTAATATTAGGTTGGTGCAAATATGTCGTTTTCTCACATATGTTACTATGTGAGAAAACGACATTATTTTTGCACCGACCTAATAGAAATTTTCTATTGTTTTGTCGCTTTGTCGGTTTTCACATTTGACTATATATTTGAATGCTCAATATTAAATTTAAATATTTTTTTCATCAGAATGATAATTTAATATTTGTAAATGTTTTTATTACTAATTTATTTAATAATAACTAGTTAGATCTTTTCTGTTAATTAACCCCAAATAATGTAAAGTAAAGTTACTTATCGCAAATATTAGTTCACCCCAAAAAATTATAAATTTAAAATAATTTTTTTTTTAATTAAAATTTTGGCACGGGTTACGGTTAGGAATTTTTTCACTATAAAAAAAAGGAAGAAAAAAATTGTTTTTTGTCTTGTTTATTGGGGTTGGCGTGAATATAGACCTCACTCTTAGAAATAGCGCGCCAGAGTCGCCTACATTTGGGATGACTGTCATCCCAACCGGAGTGCAAGAGAAAGGCCTCGCTCTGGGAGAATTTGGTGTGAATTTTAGTAAATATAAATTCTTTTTATTTTGGAATGAATTAACAGAAAAGATCCCAATTAATTTATTCTCGGTCTTTGGTAGAAAAAAATCTTTGTAAGATAATGTCCAAATTCAATATTATATATGTTTCCGAGGTCTATCCAAGTAATATGCTTTAATAAATTCACTCCAGGCAGTCTTATACCATTAAAATATATGGGGTTCCTGAGTGTCAAGGGGTATGAGAAAAAGAAAAAAATATTAAGGACAGGTAACAATAAATAAAAGAACAGAAATTAAGAAGACAGAAGATAACGATTGACATTGCATTTAAACATTTGAAGGTTAAAGTAGGCTGGAAAACATGGAACCGGAAGAGAGTTACAAACTGTTAGCCTAGAACTTACGTTTACATCTGGCCATTTCAACTGTAAAATGATCAGATCTTGTCACCACTAGGCGTAAAAAATTTCGAAAACACAAACTTAGGAACGAGAACAATAGAAGAATAATCAGGAAGACAGTAGATAACGATTGACATTTCATTTAAATTTTTGAAGATCAAAGTTGACTGGAAAGCAAGAATCTGGAAGAGAGTTCCGTAAGAGAGAGAAAAAAACTTACGGTTACATCTAGCCATTTCAACTGTAAACTGATGAGACCTTATTGCCAATCTAGTACTGCGCTTAAATTCATAAAATCTAGGTACCAAAGAGAAAAGCTCATCAGAACAATCACCATGGAAGTATTTATTGAAAAGGCAGAGGGAAGCTACGTTACGGCGGTAGGGAAGTGACTGAAGCCGAGATGCCAGGTCAGTACCAATAACATTGCCGAGTCTTCTTTGGATTTTATCAAGAATCTCTCTATATATAGCAGAAGCACACGAAGAGATGTGGCAGCAGTGTTCAATGCATGGATTAAAGATAGACTTAGATAATAGATTTAAATATGAGTGTCCAGTGGTAACAAAAAGAACACATAGATAACATGAGAAAGAAACGGTTCTGGAACCCATAATGAAAAAAGAGGGCTTGGAAAATTTGATACCCATAGGACAGATTGAAGACAAAAGAGATAGAGGAAAACGGCATATTACCTACCTAACGAGTTTAAATGAATGGATGTTGGAACAAGGTTTAGGAGAGATAGCAAAAGGACAACATTTATTAAGATCTACAAAAAATAGGAAATTGTGGAGAGCCAAAAACGTCTTGAAGGGGCACGGCACATAGCAGAAGCAGAAAAAGAAGCGTGTGTAAATGGTTGACGGAACAGGGATTAGTAGAGATAGCAAAAAGACAAACTTTACTAAGAGCTACAAAAGACAGGAAATTGTGGAGAGTCATGGTCGCCAACGTCCTGAAGGGACACGGCACATAGAAGAATGGGCTTATGTACATGGTTTGCCAAACAGGTAATAAGAGATTGATCGCCAACGTCCTGAAGCGACATGTCACATGGCAGAAGAATTGTCTCTAGAACTTCGTCATTTCTCACATGTCCAGTCCATGGTATTCTCAGCATCCTTCTGTAGAACCACATTTATGTTTTCTCAAGTCTTATCTTCATCTCTGAGGAGATTGTCCGGCATTCACTGCCATATAGGAGGACTAGTATTACATAAGTTTGGTACTCTTTACTTTGTTTCTAACCGAATTTTCCTGTTTCTTGATACTTTGCTTAGCTTTTGGGAGGCACCTTTCGCTATCTCAACGCGCCATCGGATTTCGTTGTCGCATTTTCCATTCTTTGTTAAATCATTTCCCAAATATTTAAATTGTTGCACTTGTTTTTTTCGGCATTTCCTCTTTGTAATTTGCATGTTAGGTTGACCCTTTTGCTGACCACCATGCATTAGGTCTTCTTGCAATTGACAGTTAGTCCTTTCTTCTCGCTTTCCTTCACTACCTTCTTTAATTTATGGGTTTATCATTTTATACAGAATTTGAAATTTTGATCTTTAATATAAAAAATTATTTTTCTCTTCTTAATATTAAATTCGCCAATTTTGAATGTTTTAAATTTAATTGAAAAATTAATATTTTAGTCTTGAAGATGCAAGAAAGATTTTGAAATCTTGAAAAGATGCAAGCTTAGAATCGCTGTTTTATTGTGAAAGTGATCTACACAGCATCGCCATCATTTTCTCTCTCTCTCTCTCTCTCTCTCTCTTTCCCTACCCCTTCTCTCTCACTCTCTCTAATGGACTTCCTCTTCAGAACGTAAGCGATCATATCTCTCTACGGATTCCTTTTCTTTTTTATATGTGAATTGCCATGTATTGTTGGGAAAGATAGTGGAGTAGTTCCCAGTTGCCTCCTCCACGGTTCTGAGTATTCCTTCTATCTGACTGGTTGCCACCCAAGGCTAAGCATCCCAGGGTACCCTACTATTTAAACCATAGCTGGAGAAAGTGAATGCAACAGACTGAAATTAAACTCGGCTCAACGATTTCACTTTCTGCGCCGATGCAATGTCTTATTGAACGAAGCCAATGATAATTACACTAATATGATCATCGGTAGGATAGAGTGCAGGGAAGCTCGAGTACATGCCTTCCTGAAAAGCGTTAATTAAATTTACAAGGCGGGAGACGGATGAAAAAGGATGGGCTAAGGTCACCGTACACATTGATTTATAAAGATTTATTATACTTTTTTTTTTTATATTTTTACCAAGAAACATTTTTAATTTATTTGCAGGACGATGCAATTTCACAGAATGTCCCCTGAAATGATTCAGTTATTCGTTTACCAGCTTGACGACATCCAGTCGTTAATTCCACCTTCTTCGGACTTTTCGAAAATTAAATTCCAGCAAATGTTGCTGGACATGAAGAAGTCACACTCTTTCGGCCATGCTATACACAAGGCTAGCATCGAAAGGCCGCTTACATCTATTAAACAATTCAAGTCGCTTGCAACTTCGATGAAAAATGGCAGACGTCGAAACTTAACAAACAACGATATGAATGTATTGACTCAGCATTTAAATCAATTAGAATGTCTTCTCAATTTAAAAAGCTATTTTGATGATCGGATATTTGCATTCATCTTAAAAATTACATCTCAATGGCAGATAACAAAAGAAAAACTGCAGAAATCAAAAATGGCCGACAGAAACCGGAAGTGCTTTCAAGATGATTTTCAGAAAGTAAACTGCTGCTCACCCACAGATGATGATATCAAAGAGATGATAATTTGTTTAAATCAAATTCAAGCTGTTGAATTAAGATGGGCCAATATGATTGACTGCTCAGAATTGAATCTAGCGTTCTTCGAGAAATCAACCAAAAAGGAAATCCTAACTCAAAAAGAAAGGTCGCCGTTCGAACTCATTTGCTATGTCTTACCAGATTTAGCGAAAAAAATCGAAAAGTGTGTCAAATTTTCGAGAAAATGGCTGGAATTCGTATCGTCCGAACATAATAACCAACATGTTTTCCCTGGAACCGACAGTCGGGAAAAAATACAAGATATGTGGATGAAAATTATCGAGATTGAGGAAACCATTTTGAAGGACGAACAAAAATTACGTCGTCTCCAAAAGGAACTGAAACGGCTAGCATATAAAGAAGTTAGGTACGTCATGCTAAAAGACGACTACATGATGACAGCAGACAAACTAGAGAAAGTGCGTAATGACTATAGCAATGCTCTTCTGGAAAGACATTCTTTGAATTTGAAAATTCAGAAAGTACCTAATTTTTCAGAAGAAACCGAAGTGATAACGAAATTGTCCAATGTGGGCGACAGGATAAAAGCGTCTCATAACGATATGAAGATGCTTAAATATTCCTTTGCCTTGCTCCAGGAAGACATGACGCTGGAAGCGAGCATGCGCTCTAGCTACATCCGTTTTGAAGAAAACGTCAAAGAGATGATGTCGGAGCTTCAACTGCAGATTGAAGAAAAGAAGAAGGAAAAAAGAAGGTTGGATAAGGAATTGATTTTGTTAAAAGCCAACAGTAAGTGGTTTGAATCGGAATATGGAAATGAACGAACAGAAGACGCCATTGACGAAGATGACAAAATAAAGAACGAAAAATATTCTTTTGGACGGGTGAAAAATACTGGTGTCGAAGGTGAACCTGGAGTGATGTCTTTCAATCAGAAAGTTGCAAGAATTGATAAGAATGGTGGCGTTTCTCGGATTCCTATTCTAATTCAAAATGCAAATTTGCACAAAACACCACAGAGTACGCATGCGCAGTTAGAACTAAAACATCGAAACACGCAAAATCAGAAACACAAAACTGAAATAAATGACAAGCAGAAGACTAGAATTCCAAAACTGATGATTTAATTTTAATTTTTTTAATTTTTAATTTTTTAAATTTTTATTTTTATTTATTTATTTTTTTGAAAAATAACTAAGTATTTTAAAAGTATACTATGGAGAGGCCAAAATTTATTTTTTCCGGTTTCATTTTCTTTAAATTAAAATAACGAACATATATTTATACGTTATTTTTATACAGACAAATATTTAAGTAAATGCTGTTTACAATAAACAGTATTAACAACATTTACCGGTCTGAGTGTCCGAGAAATTTCATAGAAAATACGTCTCTTCCGACAGGAATCGAACCTCTATCCTACACGGAACCGTCATATAGCCTGGCGTGCTACACCATTTAGCTACAGAGGAAGCGTCTGGTTAGCAGGGTCGAAGCATTAACAACGAACATCTGGAAAATAAATATTTCACTACGGACACTTGCTACATTATCTTTATCTTCATATAAGAAAAACTGAATAAAAAATTTATAAAATTTCCTTTGTCCGTCACATTTAATAAAGCAGATATAAAAGAAAGTTTGCTATGCCATCTGTGCCTGACGATTTGCTTTGGTTTGGTTTGGTTTGGTTTGGTTTATTTAGTTTTACGGCATATCAACCTCAATGCCGACAACATTTTTTTTTATTGCTGGTAATATTTTGTTTTGTCAAAAATCTGTTTCTGGTAATATTTTTCCTTCAAAATTGTATTGCTGGTAATATTTTTTTCAAAAAGTATTGCCAGTAATAGTTAACTATATGCCCATAGCTGGGACCCTAACAGGTGCTAGCACCCGGGTCAGAGTGGACCTGGGAACACCAGCAATTAAGAGGTGGTTCCACACTCCTCAAAACCTCCTGATCTGAAGCCTTGCTGCTGGATGTAGTTTATCGTCTTACCCAGGACGCGGATGTAGTTTAACGTCTTACCCAGGACGTCTGACGATTTGGAAAACCATGAAACTTTAAGTTGTATTACAAACGTAGGTATATGTGTATTTATTAATATATATATATATATATATATATATATATATATATATATATATATATATATATATTAGGATATTACATCGAAAACATGTCCAAACCGCAACACAATTCCAGACGTGTTTCGATGCGTATCAAATGCTTCTCATCAGGCGATTTAAATTACTTTATTCAATTATCAAAATTTTCTTCAATAAATTTAAGGATTCATTCAGGGAGACGAAATTTAAATGATTAATTTAAGAAATAAAATTAAACTCACGCATGCGTAATCAGGAAGATGGGAAATGATAAATGAGGAATTCTGGGATATAAATATGTTAAAGGCAGGAAAATATTTGTTGATCAAAAAGCAATCTTAAGTAAAATTAAATTTTGACAAAACTCTATAGCAAGATTCCTCAAATAGAAACCTCCAAAAGAATTTGGTTTAGCGGGTGGAGAAGAAAACTTGGTGAAGAATTTCTTTTCCATTTTCAACAGAGCTTTATGAACGTCAGGTGTTTGTCTCCAGACAAATATGCGAAAGCTGACGTCATCAAATGTTTTTTGCTATTGTCCACAGACAAAAACCAAAATTTCGACCTAGGTTCGCTCTCCTTATTTAGAATGCCGGCGCGTCACAACCTTCTTTTTGGTTGTCATAAAAGCGTTAATACTCTTTTGACTTAATTAAAATACGTACTGACATTATTTACATTATTCGGACTATTGTCCTCATCTTTGTCGCCATATTTATTACAACGTTTCGACCGTTGTACGCTCCGGCCTTCTTCAGGTGGTTGGAATGTCGAACATAACCTTTTATTTCTTTCATTGAAGTAGACTGTTCTAGTTCCACGTGCCATGTTTAATGGATGTCAGTTGTTAGTTATCTCCTGTTAATTCCCCTCTACCAAGTTCTCCACTGCCTTAACCGGGTATTGAACTCACACTGTTTGGGTCATGCCACTGGATCTAACCAATGCTTTTATCCACTGTGCCATGTGAACAGGAGATAGCAAGTCATCGTGACCGAGGACTTGAGCGTGCTGACCTTATTAAACGCGATCTTTCCTAGAAACTGTAACTAAGGCGGGTGTGAATGAAATTGTTTTTTTTTCTTTATTTTTTGTTTTTTGTTTTTTCAGTGAAAGAAAATATTAGGTTGGTGCAAAAATGATGTCGTTTTCTCACATAGTAACATATGTGAGAAAACGACATCATTTTTGCACCAACCTAATAACTTAAATGGTAAAAATCGATTTTTTCCTATTCCTAAAAGAATGAATAGAAACGTTTTTTCAGCAAAAATTATGAATGTTCAAGATTAAATACTGACTTTAAATCTTTAAAAAAAAATCACAAAAGTAGGGTAACATCCTTTTTCAAATGACCATACCGACCATAGAATTAAAGACAAACACGGTTATTTAAGCTGTACATAAACATTAGAGCGAAGTGAACATTATGATGAGGAGCTATTCTGAAAGTCATTTCAATTTAAAGACTTATTGACGAACGTGGAAAAAATGAAAATTGCAAAATGTTACTTTTTATCCCACCGGCGGGGGGAAAAGTAACAGACAGTGGGGCACAATGTAGCATGGTGGGATAAATTGTAACAACTAAAATTAGGACAATGAAAACCACTCCGGTATCTGATTTACGTTTCAAATCCAACTTTA
Organism: Acanthosepion lycidas; assembly: GCA_963932145.1. Lineage (NCBI taxonomy): Eukaryota > Metazoa > Mollusca > Cephalopoda > Sepiida > Sepiidae > Acanthosepion > Acanthosepion lycidas. The sequence continues at coordinate 2,398,468 of OZ010613.1, read as the reverse complement.
TTTAACTTTAACAAACATAAAAATAAAATTTACAAACAGTACAAATACAAACAAGGGATAAAACCATCTTACTATAATAATACACAATCTACAAAATAAGTAAAATTCTTCTTACATGCATCGATTTTGGATATACTGTTCTCTTCGTTTATTTATCGTTGATATCCAAGCAATGAGGCGAGAAAAGGACAGCAACACTTAAGAGAAAATAACACAAGAGTTCATTGCGGTATGAAATGATAATTTCACCCCTAATTCCGCGTATTACTTCTTATCCCGTGTGTTACTTTCTGTCTCTACTGAAATTACCAGTGCCTTCGTGAGGCAATTCTTAATCTAAACAGTTTTTTAGTCATTTAACCCCAAGCAAGGCAATAAAGCCATAAAGAGGTTACAGAGTGTGAAAGAAAAAAAAAATGAATTATTACGGAGCGAGAACAATAAAAGAGGAATCAAAAAGAAAGATAACGATTGACCACGCATTTAAATTTTTGAAAGTTGGCTGGAAATTAAGTAGCCGGAAGAGAGTGGCACGGGAGAGAAGTGCGAGAAAAGAAAATATCAGCAGAACTTAAGGTTATATCTAGTCAATTCAACTGTAAATATATAACATTACCTGCCAACAGGGTCACATCCTTGGTCATGATCACCAATTAATATAACGCCTTTTGGCCGCTACCTACACCCGGAGGTGTAACCCTCGTTTAGTAGTCCGGTCCTCATGGTCTTAGGACGACGTTTTAACCACGGGCCTAAATCTGCGCTGATTAATGCTGACGATGGTCTAAGCTGGCTGTTGATCGCTGGCTGCTTCGATCCACATCACCTCAGATTCCGAATGTTAAGTTTTACCCGATTTTAATTTATGTCCCTACTACGCTGAAAAATAAGTATGCTATTTGGGGCCTTAATAAAGTTGCCAAATTTGTCAACTTTATTATGCCTCTAAATGAGGCCAGAAATTCTTCTTTTTTTGTTGTTTTTTTTTTAAAGTAAGGTTCACCATGTAGCGGCTCGGATTGAGGAATTAGTCCTCATGTTCGACAGCATCGCTCTGTCATTGGATTAAAAAAAAAAACCCCAATAAAACATGATATAAACATGGTACTTATAATGGTTGTACTCTAAAAGATTTTTTATCCCCTGACCCGCAGGGGCATCATGTGTACTGCAGCTACAGTAGAAATTGGGTTTCTTGAAGCCCAACCCTCTCCAGGCCGGTTTGAATTCAAAGTTTTTCCTTCTCTTAGACCGGTTGCCATCCAAAGTTATAGAACCCAGTCTGTCTTGCTATTTACCCATAGGTGGAGGGAGAAGAAGAGGATTCATACATTTCCCTTTCACGTAAGTGAATGTAATTGATCCGACTGGAATTCGAACTCGGCTCTCCGATTCCTCAATCCGAGCCTCTATCTATTACTCCACCGATTACTACCTTTAAGTTAAGGTGAGGTCGTCGATTAACCTCTCGGAATATCTGTTGTTTCCCACTGATGCGAATCTAGACGTTGGTCGCGGTGCGTCTTGTTCCAAACATCTATCGGGTCCGAAGTAATTCTCTAACTGTACCAAGGGCATTAACTCTCTTGATTATCCGCTAACAACGCCAAGGATCGGTGGTAATTTCCGTCAATTATCTGATCGCTGTTTCCAAAGCTATTAATTTGTGCTGTCTCCGATATGAATATCAAATCTGTCTTTTACTTTTCGTTTCTTGGAGACAGCATACGTCATTGTCATAACAATCAACGTCCCGAGTAAGTAATTCTTGTTTTTATTATTATTATTATTGAGTTCGTCTCAAGGCAAGGCATCAAAGCCCCTAAAACACAATGGGTTAATCAGGAGGACAGTAGATAGCGACTGACATTACATTTAAATTTTTGAAGATTAAAATAACTGGAAAGCATGGAGCCGGAAGGGAGTTCCATAAGTAAGGCAGTAAAGCCACTAAGACACAAGGGCTTACAGGGTGTGGAAGAATTAGGAACAGAAACATTAATAATGGGCAAGAAGAGGAAAAAGTAATCAGGGGGACAGTAGATAGCCATTGACATTGTATTTAAATTTTTAAAGATTAAAATTAACTGAAAAGTATGGAGCCGGATGGGAGTTCCACAAGCAAGGCAGTAAAGCCCCTAAGACACAATGGGGTTACTGGATGTGGAAGAATTAGAAAACAGAAACATTGCTAAGGAGTGGGAACGCCAGAAGAGTAATCAGTAGGACAGTAGATAACAATTGACATTGCATTTAAATTTTTAAAAATTAAAGTTGGCTGAAAAGCATGGAGCCGGAAGGGAGTTCCACAAGGGAAAAGTGCGAAAAAAGAAACTGTTAGCATATAACTTACGGCTACATCTAGCCGACACGGCTGTAAAAGTGACCTAGCCGCCAATCTAGTACTGCGCTTAAATTCCTAGGGTCTCAGTACAATAGAGGATATAAATATTTTTTTTTTTTTGTAAAATAGAAAACTGTGGCACAAGACCAAAGGGGGTTTAGGTTGATCTTCATTTGTCTTATAATCAAAGAGCGTAAAAAATAAGAAGCAGAAGAATCAAGAAGACAGTAGATAATGATTGACATTTCATTTAAATTTTTGAAGATCAAAGTTCGGCTGATAAGAAGCTGGGAGAAAGTTCCACAAATGAGAAGTGCGAGAAAAGAAACTGTTAGCATATAACTTACGGTTATATATAGCCAGTGGTAGGATTCAGCAAGTTCGCACGGGTTGCAAGGACTACTACGAACATTTTGATGATCTTGTACCAACCAAAATACATTAATTTTATCTGTAGAGACCTTAATTGAATTATATGTATATAAATTTGTTGTTTCACTTTACAATTTGATTTTCTTGTTTTACACCCCTCTTATGATGGGCTATCTAACTATCAAGGCCAAATCAAACTGTTTCAAAACTCATACACTTCACTATAACTGATAATCCACTATAATACAACATACTGAAAACTGAAAGTAAGCTAGTTTAGTTAGTTCAATCCTCATTGGAAAATCCAAGACTGTCAGTAAGAACAAATAATATGCAGATATATATTGGGGTTAGCCAGGTTCGGCAAAGGATCACTGTAATTGGACAAACAGCGGAGAATGAACTAGCTCATTTGCTGAGAACATAAATCTGAAATTACACTGTATTTTTATGATCATTGGAATTATTGGAGAAGCATTGGATTAAGGGCATTGACAAGGAAGAGTATTATGTCAAAAAGAAATATCTCTTGAATAAAATAAATAGTTTTTACACCCATAAACTACAAACATTTGGATTCACCTACGTTTGGATCCGATAAAGAGAAGGTGCCGAACAATTTGTAACCCAACACAGGTCTCGAAATCTGATGAAACCATTCGTCTGTGATTCGAATATTGCTGCCACATCTTCCCCGGTGCTTTTGCTCTATATTTAGAGATTCTAATATTATAGATATAGATATATATGTCCGTGTGTGTGCCTGCGTGTGTGTGAATCTTTATGTTTGTGTGTGTATGTGTGTGTTAATTTTAGTGGATACTCGTATTTGAGTAGGTACTCCGTTTATTTATTGAACAGTATATTTGTTTATTTTCACCTACCGACCTGAATGTTAGAGAAATCGTATTAAAGAAAGATTTGGGCTCTTGGGTCGGATGTAAACACAGAAAACAGGGTTCCTATAAAGATCTACATGTTCTAGCTATTTTTAAATTTTTCCATTTCAACTTAGGAGTTTTATTAGCATCTTCTAAACTCAAAAATATTTAGAAAGTAATGTATTATTTCTATAAGTACTATTAGTATAGGACAAGATATCTTAAAAGAATTTTTAGTACTACCAATATAAAATTTTTCAACAGTCGGATTCTCTATTGTAGAAATAGTACTTAGATAAACAAGAGATTTAGTCAAACATTTGTTTGGTAATGGATATTGGTCAGAATTCCTACAATTACATTGGTTAGTATTATCAGCAGTATTTATCTTGAAATGTACATTATGATCCAAATTTTTAAATTGACTTAAAATTTTATTATTGTGTAATTTTATAATCTTCTCAACATTATCGGTGCAGTTATAACATAGTTTTAATGTGTTTCTGTCAAATATTTTACTAAGAGGGTTATTTTAGGGAAATGTTTATCACTTAAATGGAGGAAATTCTGGCCCAACCTAGTACTGGCCAATTCGTTAAATGAGGGCATATACCAAATGATTTTCTTATTTCTATTTCTTTTATTTAGACCACTATCATCATATTTTCTAAACTTTAAAACAGTGTTATAAACACCGCTATATTTATCAAACACATCTTTGTCAGATGATTGGTTGCTAATCTTACGTTCAATATACGAAGGTATATGTTTGATTACAGATGGAGAGTGATTACAATTGGGGTTAATATATATTGGGTTAGCATTATTATTCATATAAGGTTGAAATAACATCATTAACAAGATTTAGATCATCAAGAAATTCTACTTGTTTAACATTAGTAGTTACCTTAACCTTAAGATTTAAACATTTTAATTCTCCATGAATCGTTTTCCATAATTTATAAACCTTAATGTTAGTAGAACGTTTTGCTATCATAAGGCTATCATCTCTATATAATCCTATGTTATCGACATTAACATTATCATAAGCACTATGGTTATATAGGATAAATAAACCCACCAGGTCAGAAGACTCTGCAGAATCTAATGATCCCATTGAAATATCAGTATAATCATTAGAGTTCTTAATCCACTGTTCTTTATTGTGGATAAGGACAGATCTTCTACAGTTGACTATAATATTTATTTTTTCACTGGAGATGTTAGAATATTCTTTGGCAATACATCCTTAACATTTACGTTGATATATATATATATATATATATATATATATATATATATAAATTTGTGTATTTAGGTAGTAATCCTTCTTTCATGCACATTTCCTGGAGTACGACAGACAAAGTGCTTTGATTTAGTTTTTTATACAATTTCTCGTGCGATCTAATAATTTTCTTCTTTTCAAATGATAAATTATATAAAAACTGTCCGAATGTTCTTTTTTCCGAGCGCTTTCGGCTATACATTTAGCCATTTTCAAGGATGAAATATTTTAACTGTTAAATAAGAAATAGTTTGTTGCATGTATGTATTTATATAATGTTTTCATTTTTCAGAACATGGTGACGGTATTATGTCCATGTTCATAGTTGATATTATTGAGTGTTTTCTTTTTTATTTGTTTTTATTAATAGGGTTTCCATTATTTTTAGCCTTTTTTTCTTTTTGCATGTAGATGATGGTATTATATTTGTGTTGTTAACAAGTATTTTACGAATAGGGTCAGGTAGGTTTCCATAATTATTTAAATGAGATCTAGCAGATCTCATTTTAATATTCATTAATATTAACAGATCTATGGTCGGAAAGGTGTCTTTGGGTGAAACATGTTGTAGTGTGGCCTATATAATTATTTACGAATTTTGATTGATCAGGAATGCAATTCCTTGGGCATATAAATTCTTAAATAATATTTGCCCTATTTAATTTTGTTCTAAGAGGGGAATTATTATTTTTAACTATAAGGTTAGAGGTTTTAAATTGTTTGTAATAAATAATTAATCTAATTTTTTTGCTATTGTCAACTGGTGTTATGCATTTTTTTATAATGTTCTTAATTCTGTATTCATCCTGTTTATAGTTTTCGTTCATCTGATTTTTATAAAAACAAATTAATGTTATTGTTTATGTTTCTATTCTCGTCGTTGCTATTAGCTACTTTAGACAGAAATCCAACAATTGATTAGGAAATCCGTATTTAATAAGCGTTTGTTTTACGTTGTTTAATTCTTTAAAGAAAAGCGTGCGAGAGGATGAATTCTCGTGCTCTCTCATGAAGACTTTTTAATAACATTATATCTAAAAGGGCATTCACTAGAGAAATTAAGATGGCAAGAGTCTTTACTAGTTGTTTTTTTATAAACAGAAGTTTTAAAAGTATTATTACTAAAATCGACCAGAACATCTAAGAAAGGCCGTTCATTTTTTTCATTAAGTTCATAAGTAAAATTTAAGACGGAATATATATATATATATATATATATATATATATATATATATATATATATATATAATTATTTATTTAAAAATATGATTCCAACACGCTACATAAGAGTTCTCATGTTTCAAAACAAGAGCCGAAAACTTCACTATAATTATTTGAATTAAATTGAATTAAAGTACTGAGCTCTGTTCCATCTTCAAGCGAAATTTTTTGGGAATAACTTATTTCTGAAATTTACGCGTTTTATAAGCATATTCATTATTGAAATCAAAATTTCTATGGTAACGGCTAGAGCAATTGTTTAAAGAAAAAGGGGCGTAAGGTGTTAATAATTTGTATCAATATCTCAGTTACATTCACAGATGTCAAGTCAGGGTAAGGTTGGGGTGTCTAAATTTAAAGCGGAAGATGACATCGTCTTGTCTGTTTAAGCGTCTATGGAGATTTATTTTTTATTTTTTTATTTTATTTTTTTCTGAAAGGGTTTTGTGTATATAAAAACTGTCGTAAATCGCTAACATTTGTTTTTTGACGACTTCATAAAGCGTTATCTTTTTTGTGGGGCATTTAAACTATTTATTAGGACTATGGAATTTAAAAATTGTTTTATTGTTTGTTTGTTTTTATGCTAATTATTCAATGCAAAAATTTGATGATGTCGGCAAAAAACCGTTAACTCTTGTCTATTGTTTAATAGATTTTTATTATTTAGAAACTTAATAATGTGTAGTTTTTCATGATAATAATAATAATGCGTAGTTTTTCATGTGTAGTTTTTCATGTATATATATATTTTTCATGTTTATATATATATATATGTGTGTGTGCGTGTGTGTGTGTGTGTGTGTGTGTGTGTAATTACTGCTTTTAAACTACAAATTGATTTTTATTTATAATAATAACCTATGAACAATAAATATATTAAAACAAATGTCGGACTTAGTCTATTTCATAATATATAACGTCATTTGTTTACGTCTAGATACGCTTCGAGCAGATGTGAGCGTTCGAGTGAAATCATGGGAAATTTGTAGTTTAAAAGCAGTAATTCGACCTTACTAACCACACGCTTCCTCTGTAGCTAAATGATATGTGTGCGTGTGTGTGTGTTGTGTGTGTGTGTGATAAATTTTAGTCGCGTGTGAAACGAAATTACGTGCTCAAACGCCACCTATTGAAAAACGCGGCGATCTCCAATCCAGTCCCTTTGAAAATTATTTTGATTTCTAATTTGTGAATGAAACATGACAGGTTACAGCTTATCCGCAAAGGTGGTGATAACAAATTTTGAAAATACCAATGTTTATTTTTTTTAATATCGTTGGTAATTTGTTAGATGAGTGCAAAAGTAGTTTCGAAAATGTGCCATGTTGTTTTTTGTTAATAACGTCACGGTGACGTCACGATATCACGCACACCAACCGTCAGCCATTTTTCTTTCTTTGTATTTTTCTTTTTTCTCACTCGTTTTCTCATGTTGTTGACTCTGATCGTCTGTCAATTGCCGGCTGCAAAATGTCGTCGCCAACCTAAGGCTTCGTTTTGTTTTGTTTTCGCAATTCACAATGGCAAGCATTTTCCCAGAAATAGATTGAGATCGACAGAAAAAAGATAGCCGCTATTTTGTTTTTGATTTTTCGCCTTTTATTGACGGAATCAAATGTCGTCTCACGTGAAAAACTCTTCACCACAACAATGAATAAACACTGGCATTATGAAGGCCGAAATCCTAAAAGGAGAGAGAAAATTGTCGCAGAATAGTGCCTCTCAGGCTAAAAGACTTGCAGTCTCAAAGAATAGACTCAAAGAATTCTGAAGGAATACACTAAATTTTCCTCTAAACAATACAGGAAAATTTGACGTGTGACTTTGGAATTAACCCAATCCTTGGCAGGTCATTTGGAAGTTCAGGAATAAGTGATGGTGGCTTTTTGACCGTCAACTTTAAAATAATGTTACGGGAGCAAGTTAGGGAAATTGATTAAGAAAAATACCAAAATTTTCTTTCGAATAATTTTTATATTCTCAAATACTTTCAATTTCATCTGAGACCATCTTAAGGGGGTTAAATTGTCTGTGAGTTCAAAATATTTATCTTTATTTCAAATCAAAATTCACGTGTTTTTTCCGCAACAGTGTAAGGGAGCTAACTTTTTATTTTATTTATTTATTATATTATATTATATTATATAATCTTATAATTCTTTCCGGGGTAGATTGTTCTAGTTTCACGTGCCATGCCTCTTCCGGATGTCTCAGTTATTTTCCTTTAATTCAACTCTCCAAGTTGGGCTATTGGGCCATGTGTCCTTGAGGACAAATGGCCTAGTGAATAAAGGCTTTGGTTAGAGCCAGCGGCTAGACCTAAAGAGTTTTGAGTTCAGTACCAGGCTAGAACAGTGGTAAACCAAAAATGGGAGAGTTGAGTTAAGGGAAAATAACTGGTACATCCGGAAGAGGCATGGCACGTGGAACTAGAACAATCTACTCCGGTGGTCGAAATATATGGTTCGGTTCGAAATTCCAATCACCTGAAGAAGGCCGGAGCATACAACGACCGAAACGTTGTGAATATGGCAAATGAATTGAGGATAACAGTCCGAATAATGTAAATAATGTAAGTAATCATAATACTTCATCTATATAAACAAGTAAGCCTTCTCGTCATCGTCGTTGTTTTAAAACCAACATACGTTTTAACATTTTTATCAGAGATACAATCTCCTAAAGGACATTTAAATTTATATACAATGTTGGCCTTTTGCAAGTTGACGGAGAAGAATTGCTTTTGACAACTTGGTGGGTTGTGTTAAATTTAATACAGTATATAATTTTTTTTTCTACTTGGATCAGTGGTGGATATATTAGTGTTTACTGTTTATTAGTCTTTTTAGATTTTTTTCCTCATACTTATAATTGGAATGCCATTTGATTACTATATAGTAATTTGATATGTTTAGAGTTATTTGAAGATATATTTATTTTTGTTGATGTTTATACTCCTAATAACTTGTCCAATTTCTTAATCAACGCTGTAATTAGGAAAGTCATTATTAATGAGGGTTAGTTTAATATTTTTTTAATTCAGTGTAAAAATCTTTCTTGTTGAAGAATTTGATTTAGCACGATTTATTAAGATTCGTATGATAGTTATTTTGTAATAGTTCCTAAATTTTTGAAGCAGCAAAAATTATATATATATATATATATATATATATATATATGTGTGTGTGTGTGTGTGTGTGTGTGTGTGTGTGTGTGTGTGTGTGTGTGTGAAAATATATAGAAAATAGGAAAGAACTGGTTAGGTAAATAATCCAAAGTTCTTTAGTATTTTTGTTATTATTTTTAAAAAATAGTGCTCGATACAAAAGTAGAGCATAAATATAATTATTTATTTAAAAATATGATTCCAACACGCTACATCTTACTTAAATTCAATTTAATTCAAATAATTATATTGAAGTTTTCGGCTCTTGTTTTAAAACATGAGAACTCTGATGTAGCGCGTTGTAATCATATTTTTAAATAAATAATTATATATATATATATATATATATATATATATATATATATATATTATAATATAATAAATAAAATTAAAAAGTTGTCTCCCTTACACTGTGGGGAAAACCACGTGATTTTTTAATATGAAACCTAGAACACTGCATAACGCACTAAAACGAACAGTTAAAATGTTTTGAATTTACAGAAATACATAGACACATTCACAGACAATTTACCCCCCCCTGAAGATTGTCTCAGATGAGATTGAAAGTACATGGGAAAATAAGAATTATTTGAAAGAAAATTTTGGTATTTTTCTTAATCAATTTTCCACAGCTACCAAGAAATTAATCCGTGGACGTTAAAGGATCGAAACCAAAATAAATAGGCATAATATATCTAAATTATTTAACAAAGCCTGTTTGAATATATATATATATATATATATATATATATATATATATATATATATGCTCCTGAAAAATCTATTTGGGTTGAGCTCTCAAGGGGAAAGAAAATGTGAGTTTGTAAACAGTAATATGGCTGATAATGCAAGACTCTTCGGTAAAGCGAATCGAAACCTTTCGGTCACTGTGTGTTTATCTAAAAATAAATACGCTTAAAATTCACCTTCTTCCCTGCTGTGCGCCAACGGGATAAAATCTCCGACTGACGCCAATTCAGCCGAGTTTCGATTCTAGCTAGAAGCAACCGGATATCTAGCCACACTGATGAGCTGAGAAACAGTCTGTCTGTGAATACCCTTAATATAGGTTTGGGCTCCCGTTTTTGAAACATGAGAACTCTTATGTAGCGAAGGAATCATATTTTTTTTAAATAGTTATAATTTAAGCTCTACTTCTGTATGGAGCACTGTTTTTTTTTGTTTTTTTTAAATAAAAACAAAAATACTAAAGAACTCCGGATTATTTACTTAACGTGTTCTTTCCTATTTTTCTACATACCTCCACACACACACACACACACACACACACACATACACACACACACACACGCATACATACATATATATATATATATATATATATATTACGAATAAATAAAATTGTTATTGTTTGGCTCATAGACACAGATAGCTTGTGTCTGAAAAGAGCCGATATACTCAAGCCAAAAGTCATTTAATTATCTGATTTCGACTTTCTAACTTGATATGTTTTCTTTCTGAATCATTTCTTGTTGAAATCGTCGTCTGTTCTATGATGTTGCCAAGGAGTGACCCTCTGGCTGAATATCGTCTGCTTTCTTGAAACTAGAATAAGAAATTCTCTTCTTTATAAATCGTCTGTTTTCTTCCATCTTCGTTTCAGTCTAAGAGTCACAACTCGTCTAGAATCTACTTTTTGTCTCATACTGTTCCACGTTACCTTGGTCAGCATTAAATAAATTCTCCTGTGGTCGTCCACTGCGAGGCTAATCATGGAGAGACAAATCTCCCGAATTGAATTTTCGAAACCAACGCCTTGCAGTACGTTCATCCACAGCACTATCCCCAATCGCTTGACATATGCGGCGACTTGATGCAGCTGCTGATAAGCCCACTTGAAGTCGTAAAGCAAACCGCCCTAGACACTTCCATCCTTCTCACAGCTGTCCGGCTTATAACTGATGGCCGAGCACGGTGCGTATGTTTTTTATAACGTCTGGTGTTCCTACTTCCGGCTGTTCGAATTGATACATGCATTTCGTATATATTTCAACTTCATTCAATGACTAATCAAAAAACGGACAGAACTTTTTTGGTTACCTTGTAGTTACTTTAAATTTTTTAATTTATCCGTTGTTGTCATGGAATTTTTTTGCAAAACAAGCGTCCCAATATAAGGTAGAAACGTAAAATAGCATTGAATGTTATATGCACTTTAATATGTTGTTGCTGTATTCGTAATGAATTTTGTTGAGTGTTGGTTGGTTCTTTTTGATATAGAGGACCTCGGGAATTTTAAGTTTTTGTTTATTATTTTCATGGTTGAGTATATTGGTGTTGTCAACAAGTATTTTCCTGTATTTCATAATACAGGAAAATACTTGATGGACAAGATTGTATTTTTGGATGTTGTACAACAGAACTTTTATCCGACAAATGAAGTGTAAGACGTCTTGATAATGTTGTGGTCGTCAAACCAACATGTACTTAATTTTTTATCAGAGATACAATCTCCCAAAGAACATTTAAACTGGTATACCGTGTTGGTCTTTTCCAAAACACTAGTTGACACAGAAGAATTTAATGCGTAGGATTAAGTTGGTTGTGTTAAATTTAGTATAAAATATAATTACTTTTATTTTTTTATTTGGATCAGTGAGGAATATATTAGTACTTATGAGATTTTTTAGGATTTTTTCATCAGGATAAAAATAAGGAGACACAATATGTCTATATTATTCAATGAAACACACACACACATATATATTAAGACATTTATATGTTTATACATTCTTTTTTAGAGATAGACATAAAAATGTCTTAAAATAATTGTCGGACTTTGTACATTTCATAATGTGTGACATTAATTTGTTTACATTTGGATACGCATCAAGTAGATATGAATGTACGTGAGAAAATCATGGAAAATTGTAGTTTAAAAACAGTAAAATCGACACCGCTAACCGAACGGTCCTCTGTGGCGAAATCGATAAAAGCGCATCAGGCTATATGATGGTTCCGTGTAGGATACAGGTTCGATTCCTGTCGAAGAACGCATTCTTTCTATGACAATTTCTTGGATATTCAGGTCAGTAAATGGTACTGTTTAAACAGAGCATTTACTTAAATGTTTTTATCTATAAACATAAAAATTATTGTTGGACTTTGTCCATTTCATTTTTTTTTTTTATATATATATAAAGTCCCACAAAAATATTTTGTTTTTTCAACACACAATAAATTGCTTACACTATTTACATTGTTCGGACTGTTGTCCTCATCTTTATTGTCATATTCACGGCGTTTTGGCAGTTGTACGCTCCGGCCTTCTTCAGGTGATTGCAATTTCGAACTGAACACTTTATTTCGTCCACCTGGGTTCTAGTTCCACGTGTCATGCCTCTTCCGGATGTCTCAGTTATCTTCCTTTAATTCAACTTTTCAAATTTTTTGTTCACCACTACAGTGAATAAGAAGCTACGGCTAAAATAAATTTAGTCCAAAAAAAAAAAACACCCCCAAAAAACAACAACAAACAAACGGTGCAAATAAGCCACGAGTGAGTATAAAACCTAAAAACAATTCCTTCCGACCCACCTATGAGGCAGAGAGAACGAAGAAAGTTCTCCTCCTGTCGGCACAAAGTCGGTCGGTGAAGCTTGATGTAAAACAGCTTCTAAAAATGGTAAACGTTTAAACGGCCAAGCCTTTATATAGAACCTTAAACGCTCCGTCAATATATTCGGAAGTGCAATCAGGGTTATTAATTAAATGAAGCCCAATGGTTGACTCACAAACTCACAGTTACTTGCCCCTCCTTATACTGTATAGGCAGGCACGTGTTGTCCAATCCGGGTCGCCAACTGTAATTTGGTTCGCCTCACATCATCGGCCTCGCACCGACATTTAAATTGATATAATTTAAACGGAACTACTTTACAGGTACCTCAAACCATCCTTAGCGAAAGACAGGAACACCTGAATAGCTTTAAATAAAACGTGTAGCTTGACAGAAGCAAAAAACAACAACAAGTCATGCACGCCGATAACTTATCAGCAAGTGTCTGACTCAACTTACACAACCATGGTAGTTTTAAATAGACTGGACAAAGATCTGGTCCCAGAGCTTCAGGAGCCTTAAAACGCTTAACCTTACGTTCCACAGTACGTTTAACAACATTCTCCGGGCAATCATTATCCAGGATAATATTGTAAATGTTCAACAATTCCTCCAACAACCTACAAAGTGATCATATATATATATATATATATATATATATATATATATATATATATATATATATATATATATATTATTATGAAATGGACAAAGTCCGACAATTATTTTAAGACATTTTTATCTTTACATTTGATACGCCATGAGCAGACAAGAATGTACTTGAGAGATTCATAGAAGATTGAAGTTTAAATACAGTAAATTCGACCTTGCTAACTGAACGCTCCTCTGTGGCCAAATCGGTAAAGGCACGTCAGGCTATAAGACGGTTCCGCATAAGATACAGGTTCGAATTCTGTGAAAATTTCTCGGACATTCAGGCCGGTAAATCTTGTTTAATACTGTTTATTATAAACAGAGCATTTACTTAAATATTTGTATCTATGAAAAAGAACGTATAAACATAAAAATGTCTTAATATATTTATATATATTAGGTTGGTGCAAAAATAATGACTGTTTTTGACGTTAAAAAATACGTCAAAAACCGTCATTATTTTTGCACCAACTTAATATATATATACACACACACACAGAAGGTGTAACAGGAAAATTATCCAAATCGTGTAACAGCATAAGATAATTGTCCATCCCACAAAGTTTCTTTTTGCCAGGTTTTCTGATAAGACGTTTAGCCATCTTGGCACCATTTGTCATAAGATCACTCAGTCCTATCGTAATAGTACCAACTGGAAGTCTGCAAGGTTTTTATAACCCTACTGTACTCTACTTTGAAAAGTAAGAATGTATTTAGCTCTAAGTTGAAATGATGATCCCTCTTGCTGTTGTGACATCCTGATCGATTTTTCCTCTCTACTCTTCCCCCTTTTTTAAAACTTATTCACCGTTCTCTTGATGGTTCTTGAATGGACTGTGAAAATTGAAGCCAGAGTATGAATGGTGATACCAATACTGAAGGCCTGAATGATCTTTTTCATCTCATCATTGCTCAGTTGGGAAGACATAGTGGGACTGACACAAAAGGATTCTGCTAAAGATCAGTTCCTAAGGAAGTGTTGTCCAAAAGATTACCTAGGTCCTTAAAAGAAAAAAAAACATAAAAAAATGAACGCCAAATTGTGTTTATTTAAGTCGATCTATTTATTCTGTGGTATCAAAACATCATTCATATATATATATATATATATATATATATATGTATGTGTGTGTGTGTGTGCGTGTGCTTGTGCGTGTGTGTCTGTGTGTGTTATGGAAATAAAAACGGCAAGACGAACTTTATCATTCATGATTAAAAAAAAAAAAATTGACCAGCCGACCAGTTTCGCCGTCACTCAACAGATCTGAAATCGTGGGAAGACTAAATATTGCAATATAAAATACAAAAACATTAGAAGCATGTGATAAAATAAAGGTGGAAAGATCAGATAGAAATAATGTCAAGCCCTAACAGGCATTCCCTCTGTTTACAGAGGTAGGGCTACTCGGACCTGACATAGATAGTTTCCAATACCTTTAAATGTAACACAGAATGAGCATGACTAACGATGGAAAATGAGTCAATGCTGAAATTGGTAGCACAACTTGGATTGTTTATAAGGTGCTCAACAATGGCGGAAGCGTATGTGTTCCTGATCTTGTTATCAGATTGGAATATACCATTCCTAATTTTTGCGGGTACGTGCTGATTTATTCTACCTACTAGTCGGCTCCGTAACTACATCCAAATCGGTATATCCCATTATTAATATAGTGGGGAGACAGAGCGTCCTTTCGAGCAGACATCCAAGGAAACCTGATAGAGAAAACATTGGCGGAAAAATAGAAATTTTTAACTGTTGAGCTGATTTGTTTGGCAAATTTACCACTTATTGAACCCAACCAGGACGAACGCAAATACATAGGGCATTTAGAAGCCGTACTCTGTCTAAGTTTAGAGAAATTTGAGATTTTCTTATTCATGACCGACTTAATAATATTCAATGGGTACCCATTATTAGCTGGAGCCTTAGTAATTGTTTTCAGCTCTTTATCTAACTTAGATTCTGAGCAGATCATCAAAGCTCTATGTGTAAAGGTACTAATAAGGTTTTCTTTGCGTTTGTTAGGGCAGAATACATCCCCTCGAATGTATAGTCCGGTAAAGTCGCTCTCACAGACGCACCGTCGCCTCTCTCTATCTGTTTTACAAATACTTTCATGGTAATTGCTCCGAGGAGCTGCATTCGCCGGTTCACAGACTTCATGAATTCAAGCGCCCTACGAGGCTGGCATCCCGCTCTCACCCTTTCACTGTTGAAACTATTAAATGTAGCCGTCTCTTCTACTCCAATATCTTCATATCTCGCACCTCTCGTCTGTGGAACTTCTCTATTCCTGTTTCCCTGAGAGCTATAATCTCCAACTATTCAAATGTAATGTCAATTGACATCTCCAGTTGCCTTGATCTATCCACTATCCTTCTCCTCATCCTTTCTTCTATCACTTGCTCCAAATCTTCTGTAACCCCTTGCGTCCTAGTGGCTTCCGGCCTTGCTTGGGGTGAAACGCTTAAAAAAAAGGTTGGATTACGATAGATTAATGTAATGTAACAGGATGGTGCTTTAGTTACCAAAACATCCAAAAATGATATAATGATAATCAGGTCATCCCATAAGTTCTGTCCTAATTTTGAATAAAGAAAACAAGTGACCAAATGTTACATTTAATTACAGATTCAATCAACAATGTATTTTCCCTGATTATCTATGACTTCCTTCCTTCTATTAACAAGCTTACTAATTCCATTACTGTAAAATTCTTTTGGCTTTGATTTGAAGAACTCACAAATGTCAGTTTTAACATCTTCCTGTTTTACAAAAGCTGTTTCTTCCAAATGATTCTGTAAGCTACGAAACAGATGGTCGTCTGAAGGAGCAAGATTGGGAGAATAAGGTGGATTTTCTCCTAACCAAGTTTTTCGATCTTTTGTGACGTGATTCTTGCTGTGTGGGGTCGCGCATTGTCCTGATGAAACATCACCCCTTTTCGATTCACTAGAGCAGGTCTTTTTTTCCTCAAAGCTTGGTTCAAACACTCTAATTGCTGACAGTATATTTGAGCATTAATTGTTGCATTAGGTGGTAAGAATTCAAAGTGGATTATTTCTTGGCGATCCCACCAGATTGAAAGAACCTTTTGCCCATGAAGTTCCCTTCTCGGTGATGGCTGGGGTCTTTCCCCTTTACCAAGCCACTGTCTACGACGCTTAACATCATTTCGATAAAAGATCCAGTTTTCGTTGTCAGTCACAAGTCTGTACAAAAAAGGTGAAACAATTTGGCGAGAATGGAGAGAAGAGCAGATGTCAACTCGGGATTTGAGGTTGTTTTCAGACAATTCATGAGGCACCCATTTTCCAAGTTTAGGAACTTTTCCAAGTTGACGATGAACAGTTGTATGGTTTGAACTGAGAACCACTGCCAATTCCTCAACTGATAAAGCAGGATTTTCTTCAAGGGCTCCTTCAAGAATCTTTTCATCAAACTCAACTGGACATCCGGTTCGATCTTCATCTTCAAGGGTGAAATCTCCACCTCTGAATTTTGCAAACCATCTTCTGCAAGTTCTTTCATTCACACATTCCTCTCCATAAACTGAGTGAATGTTTCTAGACGCTTCGGCTGCTGAGTTTCCTTTCTTGAACTCATAAAGCATTATGTGCCTCAAATGATTCTTGGGTACTTCCATGTTAGCAGGGTTTTAATCAAACAAAATTTAATTTTATTGTTCTCTGAAATAAAATTTGACCAGTTTAAATGCATCTAAACATAAAAATAATGTTCAGCTCCATTAGACATTATAAAACACTCTTTAAATTTCGTTCATTTTAACAAAAAGTTAAAATTCGGACAGAACTTATGGGATGACCTGATAGTTTCAATTTCTATTGTAGACCTTAATCCCGGATGCATACCATGAAGAAGTGAAAAGAAAATTTTTGCCTCCATTATATTTTCAAAGAGGCAAAATATGTCCTCAACATATCGATGGTACATTAGTGGTTTAGCAGTTTCAGAAAATAAACGATTTTCACGGAAACCAACAAAAATATTCGCCAACGTAGGCCCCAGGAGTGAACCCATAAAAACCCCGTCGATCTGCCTGTACATTGTGTTATTGAAACTGAATTCAACAGACGCCACGGCAAATTTTAGCAACTCAACAAAAATGTTTTCAGGAATTGCAGGTGGAGATAACCGGTTGCGATATAGCAAACCCGTACAGATATCTATTGTCTCTGAAATAGGGACATACGTAAATAGGTTGTTGATATCGAACGAACACATAAATTTATTAGTTGAATTACAGTTGTGAATATCTCTTGCAAAAGAAAAAGAATCTTTTATGCAATGACAACTGTAATATTCTAATACAGGTTGTAATAGTGATTTTCTAAGCCCGGCTTAGATGTGGCACAAGGTTGTAAGTATGGGGCACCCAGTGAGGATCGAACTCACTACTCAGTCGTAATTGATCTAGCAAGACAAGCTTTCTAACCATTACACCACGTCAAGGTTTCAATTATGCGTCAAGCCATTTGGCAACCTTCTGTTGAGTTGTTCCTACCATAGACAGAATTGGTCTTAATGGGGTACCTGCCTTATGGGTTTTAGGCAAACCATATGAACGGGAATGAATTGAGCACGAACGTCTAATTTCGCAAGCTATATCAGAAGGTAGGAAACCACTTTTTACCCATTTGACTAATTTTCTCTGAAAGCTATTTTCTACTGTCACTGTTGAATCAAAACTGTCCACAGGACCTAATTTGATAAATTTTAATGTATCATTCAAGATTGCCATCATTTTATCAACGAAGTCAGATTGATTGTGTACAACTCCAGAACTTTGGTCAGGTCTAGTGATTACTAACGATTTATTCTGACGCAGTAATTTAATATATATATATATATATTCTCTGGTATCAATATATTTTCTAAACAAAAAAAAATTAACATATATATATTTCTTCTTTTCTCCTCAGTAATTTTATAGTTGTAAAATTAATAGCGAATAAATTTTAAATTTTGATTTTGTAATTAGCAGTTTTAAATTTTAATATTAAATTTTATCATATAATTTAGTAATTATTCGTTGGAATAAATTCTTTTTTAATACTACCCATATTTTAAAAATCTGAATAGATATTATAACATGACTTCGTTATCAAGCTTTTTGAATTTTCCTATACTTGTGTTTTGATTGGTCCATCTAGCCTTTGTAACAACGTTTTCCCCTTGCGAAGGATTGTTAATTAATTTGAAACTTCTAAAACCATTTATTTTACATTCAACATCATCACTTGATAAGACACCGAGGGTGTTGAAACAAAATGGCTATTTTTGTAGTGATTTTATAACATATTTATGTTATAAATTTTTTAAATAAATAATTATATATATATATATATATATATATATATATATATATATATATATATATATATATATATATAAGTGAAGATTCGAGTCAACATTCAGGCGCAACAGGCTGTTTCATGCTAGACACAATCGTCAGGCCGTGAATGTTGGATTTTTTTCTCGACTATTTATATGTATGGGTCAGTGGTGCATTGTGGGTAATCCATTCTGGAGGTTATTTTAGCGGGAACTGCTTGTTTATTTATTTATTTGGGTTCATTTATTTTACCTGTTTTTGTTTTCATTTTTTATTTCATTTATTTATTCTTTTCGGTTTTCGATGTTTTATTAACGTAGTTAATTAACTTTTGGAGGGGATTTGTTTAGGTCGCGTATTTAATAGTTTGTTTTGGTCTGGGGAGATAAAGCTATTTATTCGTCCAATTTTTGGATTGATTGTCGTAGTCTATTCTGCTCTTTTGGCCGGGGACAGTTTTTAATGTTTTTATTATTTTATTTATTTATTTATTTGGATTGATTAGTTTTACTTGTTTTTGCTTATTTATGTTTATTTTTATTAGTTCTAACGGTTATTTTAGCGGGAGCATTTGTTAATGTATTCATTTGGATTAATTTTTCTTATTTATTTGCTTATTTTTTATTTACTCTATTCGGTTTTTGATTTTTGAGTACCGTAGTATGTTTTTTATCGTTATATAGCAGTTATAGCTATTTTTTCGTCCAATTTTTGGATTGATTGCTGTAGTCTCTTCTAGCGGTTATTGGTTTGTTAATTTGTTTATTATTTGCTTGGGTTAATTTATTTTACTTGTTCTTCATATTATTTTGTTTATTTTTATTTATTCTTTTCAGTTTTCTATTTTTAAGTAACGTAGTAAAAATTTGTTTTCGTGTCTACATTTTGAGATGAGCTCAGATCGTTTATTTAGTAATTTATTCCTCCAGGCAAAGTTTACCAAAATAAATTACTAAAAAAACAAAAAAAAACAGGTTATATATCATTCGCAGACAGTACTGTTCCGCTGTATGACAATTTTTTCAGTGCGACTAGACAAACGAATGCCTCAAGCCCGGATCGAAACCTAACCGATTTGGTGTCAGTCAGAGCTTCAACCACACACACACACACACACATATATATATATATATATATATATATATATATATATATATATATATATATATATATATATATATATATATATATATATATATATATAT
This sequence comes from Acanthosepion lycidas, assembly GCA_963932145.1. Taxonomy (NCBI): domain Eukaryota; kingdom Metazoa; phylum Mollusca; class Cephalopoda; order Sepiida; family Sepiidae; genus Acanthosepion; species Acanthosepion lycidas. Next base: position 2,378,397 of record OZ010613.1, on the reverse strand, counting down.
ATATATATATATATATATATATATATATATATGAAGAATATTTGCTATATTAATAGGATAAAGTGCTCAATAAGAGATAGAGCGTTGTAAATATAAAAGTGAACATAGAAGTCAACACTTAGAGGCCTGTAAGTGTTGACTTCTATGTTCACTTTTATATACATATATATATGTGTGTGTGTGTGTGTGTGTGTGTGCGTGTATGTGTGTGTGTGTGTGTGTGTGTAACCGGTTTTAAAATAACAAAACAGGATTAAGAAATAAAAAATAATAACAGTTTTACCTACCATAGTCTTACACAGACCCCATCTTAAGATTAAAAAAATAAACAGACGGATAGAAGGTGTGTGAACGCGTGTGCATACGTATATATGTGTGTGCGAGAAGACAATATTCCGCCCCCCCAAAAACATTGAATACATCGACCAATTGTGTACGTGTACACACAACGACACATGAATGAGCATCAGTCCTACACTGTTCATATATGTTTATGTTTGTGTGAGCTGTAATGCGTGAACGTGCGCGTAAGTGTGGCGTTCCGACGACCATTTTTCCTCTCACTACCATAAAAATACCGATATACCCATCATACATAAATCCAAAATTTAAAAATTAATGAATTTGTCTGACGATCGCAAATAGCGTGAAACCCTAAGGTCACAAATTCACATCAATCAAACGTAAAATAAATAAATATATATATATATATATATATAAAATTATTTATTTAAAAATTATAACATAGATATGTTATAAAATCACTACAAAAATAGCCATTTTGTTTCAACACCTCCGGTGTCTCATCAAGTGATGATCTTGAATGTAAAATAAATGATTTAAAAGTTTCAAATTAATTAACGATTCTTTCGCAAGTAGTGATTTTATAAAATATTTGTCATGATTTTTAAATAAATAATTATATTTGCTCTACTCTGTATTGAGCACTCTTTTAAGAATAGTAATTGTTGGTTATTGGAATTTATTCCATATACATCAATCATATACTTATATATATATATATATATATATATATATATATATATAGCGCCAAACTCGTTTAGAAATATCTAAGCTGTTAGCTCAATACAACGGCTTTCTCAGATTAGTAATTAAAAACAGCTTCCAGCGAATGACACCAGTAGGTCTTAAGGAGGACAATCCTTCTTCAAACTTTGTGGACTGGCGCTACACAATCACAAAGAACTATGCCAAATAACAGGGAAGACATCAGCTAAAGACTTTCAACCACGGCAAGAGCTAAAATGGATAGCCCATGTAACTAGAAGCAAAAATAATGACATAAACGAAATGTTGATGTTCCACACAACGTCAAGCTAAAAGTTAGGAAGGAAATTCTCATCAGTTGTGGAAAGAGCAATAACAGTTAGTTGACGTGAAAAACCTATGTTCCTGAAAAATTGTTTTAATAGAAGTTTTCTAAATTTCAACCGACAATACACTGAATGATAGATCAATAAATACCGAATGTTTCCTTAAGTAATTAATACTGTTTGATTAAAAAAAAAACAGCATTTACTCAAATAAGTGTATCCATAAAATAAAGAAAATATGTTAAAATATTTGTCGGATTTAATCCATTTCATATAATATGTTGTCATTGTTTACGTGAGGCTACAATTTTAGAGCAGATATGATAGATCGAGAAAAATCGGCGAAGGTGTGTGTTTAAAAGTAGTAATTCGAGCTTTGCCTAACCTGAAGTTCTCTGTGGCTGAACGGTCATAGAACGTCAGACATAATGACAGTTCCGTATAGGAAACACGTTCGATTCCTGTCGGAGGACGCGTATTTTCTACAAAATTTCTTGAACATTCAGGTCGGTAAATGTAATTAATACGGTTTAATTAAAAAAAAATGTCAGAGCATTTACTTAAATAAGTATATCCATAAACTTTATATATAATTTAGGCTCTACTTATGTTATGGTCACTGTTTTTTAAAAACAAAAATACTAAAGAACTTTGGATTATTTACCTAACGAGTTCTTTCCTATTTTTCTATATACTTGCACACGCACGCACACACACACACACACACACACATATATATATATATATATATATATATATATATATATATCTTCATTCAAACAAGTTTCATTGAATAATATAGACATATGTATCTAATAACTTTTATGCTCATCTTTCCAGTTTTCTAATTAGTTTCTTGATGTTAAGATGAAATTCATCAAGGAAGGCAACGTGGTATTATTTTAACCCAGGTATTTTCGACTTTTTCCAAAATCACCTTCAGGGATAAATTACAAAAACAACCTTATAGTAAATACGATAAAATCCGCCCTCCGTTGTCATGGTGATTTTTAAAATCACGCGCGAACGCGCTCTGTTAGAGTTATTTAAAATTTTATCCGTTGTAGCTATGGTCATTTTTTTTAGAAAATAAGCGTTTCAATATAAGGGAGATAACCGGTAATTATGGCGTCTTTCTTGAGGAACTTCGCATCAAGAAACTGACTAGACAAATTAGCCAACTGTAAAGGAGTAGTATAAAAATAAGTAGACAATAGATGTCCATTCAATGAAACAGCCACCCCCCCACACACACACATATATATATATATATATCAGAGGACAGATAAGGTACTGCGATTAAAACTTTTTATTCTTTTTATTTTTATGGATAATGTCAAGAAAAAGAATAAAAAGTTTTAATGAAACATGTATAAATGAGTCGTTGTTGCCTAGATACACAATATATATATATATATATAACATCAAGAATATATATATATATAACATCAAGAATATATATATATATATATATAACATCAAGAATATATATATATATATATATATATATATAACATCAAGAATATATATATATATATATATAACATCAAGAATATATATATATATATATATATAACATCAAGAATATATATATATATATAACATCAAGAATATATATATATATATATATATATAACATCAAGAATATATATATATATATATATATATATATAACATCAAGAATATATATATATATATATATATATATAACATCAAGAATATATATATATATATATATATAACATCAAGAATATATATATATATATATATATATATATATATATAACATCAAGAATATATATATATATGTATATATATATATATATATATATATATATATATATATATATATAACATCAAGAATATATATATATATATATATATATATATATATATATATATCTTCGTCAGCTTTATCTCGTATCCAACAATTTCTTTTTTGCTGATCGCTTCCTTTATGATGGTGTTGATGACTACATCCCTTGCCAATTTGCAAGTTCAGGCTTAGAAGCTTCCAATTTCACCAAAACTTGCTCCCGTCATCCATTCCTTATCACCATTTGGCTTTACAAGAGCTGGTTGTGGGTGAAAAACAATTAGAGTAGAAGAAATTGACGATGGCGTGAATTTGTTGACAGTGGACTTCAACTTGCCAGGAAGTGACCCACACACATTTGTTTTCATGACTTTCCCCCGCAGTACAGTGGGAATGAGACATGTAGAATCCAGTTATGGAACTACAACGGAATGCCACTGACTCTGTTATAATTTCGAGCGGCGCCTTCTTTAGCATGTCCATAATGCGTAGCCCATTTCATCCGCCGGTTCTACCATTGAGCCCACTGAAGAGTGGACGGATATGTCCGCCTACGAAACTCTGGAGTCGGGGTGCTGAAGGTAACATCAATCAGCTAAGTGACAAACTTTTTACTCACATTAATCCTACATATATATATGTGTGTGTGTGTGTGCGCGCGCGCGCGTGCGCGTGCGGGCGGGGTTTTTTGAAAGGAACATTGTCAGTAATAAGACAATGAAAAAATTCATTAACATGCCCAACTGTTAGATATAGAAATAAGATTTCAAGGTATTCTCAGCATCCTTCCGTAGATCAATATTTCTGTTGCTTGAAGTCTCTTCTTCCTCTGAGAAGATTGCCCAATATCCATTGACATATAGGAGAACTGATAAGAGTCAGTTACGCTTCCTTTTATTTTCAATAATAAAAATAATTTAATAATTTACTTCTTGGTACACTATAAGTGTCCTTTTCGTTTCGATTTTTCCAAAACTTCCTCATTACTCACGCGCTCCATCTATGCTCAGTATCCTTCTGTAGAACTGCATTTCTGCTGCCTGAAGTCTTCTGTCTACAAGCTAACTGTTGTTCAGCATTCACTGTCATATAGGAAAATTGATATCACATAGTAGTTCAGCAGATTTTTTTGTTTCTAATGAAATTTTTGCAGCACCGTTTGTTGTAGAAATTTAAAAATTAATATTTGAAAAGGGAAATGAAAAAAAAATTAAATATAAAATCAAAAATGTAAAAATATTACAATCAATTAACCATAATGGTCAATATTGCTGGGCACCTAGTGAGGATCGATCTCACTACAGTAGTAACGGTGTGGGGAATAGGGTCTGATATTATTTAGTAAAAACTCAACATTGTTTGGAACAAGACCACAAAACTGAGAGTACTAGGCAAATATGGAACACTGAATTGAGAGAAATTCCAAATTCACGGCCTTCTCATTCCTGTAGTAGGAACCCCTCCCCGATTAAAAGATGTAGCCGCATCCACCACGATTGGCCAATTTCGGGTTGGTGAGGCTATTTAACCCATAGTTGGAGATTTTAAATTCAGACCTGTTCTCCTCCTAGACCGGTTGCCAGACAAGGCTATAAAGCACGCAGTCTGTCTTGCTATTTTATCCATAGCTGGGGGACGGATTCAGGAAACTAGACACCCAAAAAAATACTGGCTTCGTTTGGCACAGGACTAGAGCTCCTTGTGAGGATGTAAGTCTGTTGTTCCTCGCTGGGTGCCAGCTATTTATATTTTTGTTAAGTTTCGTGCCTATCTTGGACACCAACCGTAGGGATAGTTTGAAAATAGGTGCTCCTGAATCCTTTTGTTTGTCAGACTAAGTCTACCTACTTGCCTTCAGAAAGTTGTGTCGTTCTTGCAGGTTATAGCTACATTTTGATCGAGCTCTCGTATAGTGACCATGTGCCCGACTATGCTATGCGTTGACTCTACAAAACATTTAAAAACTGTTTAGTGTTTACACATCGAGAGACATGACTTTGTACAGTAAACAAAGAAATAAAAAACCCTATACGCGACCGAAAAATACATGGGTGGTTTATTAATTAGTTAATAATTTTTAATCTGAGAATTATTTTTCCTTTGCTTGTGTAAAAATAATAATCATTTTTAATCTGTTGAAGAAGGAGAGAAAGAAGAAAAAAAAAACCGTAGATAATAAATAAATATATGTAGTCGCCCCTAGACTGTTACAGTAGTCACGTCTTTAAAGAAAGAACGAGGTTGATGTTAAACGCACGCATATGCTAGTCAGCCAATGTAGTCTAGATGTGATCAGTGGACCGCTGGAGTCAGTAAAATACGAAAAAAAAAAAAAAATCAACCCAAAATTACACACGTCTCTTTTGGTGCCGTCAAAGTGAGTCTGGTTACTGACATACACTGAAGTTTCTATCACTCAGTCTAACAAGCTCTTAAAAAGGTTGTACGGAGATAACGTTTTCTGTTGTTGGTTTGTTTTTTTTTTACCAGCAGTTTCTTACTCATTAAATGAGTGTGCTACCAAATTTAACTAACCGTTAACCCTTTAAAACAAACAACTGGTTAATTTTTTTACAAGAAAAAAAAGATTGGCTATTTACCAAAAATTCCCGGAATTTCTACCAGTTTGGAGACACCCCCACGAAAAATACAGTTAGTTACTTTTTTCTTCTTCTTCTTCTTCGTCTCTTTTTTTTTTTTTTGTATTGTTTGATGTTCTCGATGGTAATTTTCTTAACAACCACCTGTCCTTTATTTTTTCTTCTCTTTCGCTGCCAATGTATTTTTAAAGACTTTTTTTTTTTTTTTCTGCCGCTTATAATTTTGTTTTCAAAGCTACGTGTGTGGATTTGTTATTTTTAAAAACAAGTAAAGCCAAAGAAATACAAGGTTTTTTTTTTATTAATCTGTCTTTTTTTTTTTTTCCCACTTTTTATTTTTCGTGACGTGACCCATAAAACTTTTTTTCTCTTAGGGATTCTGATTTTAAATCCCTTATTACATGATTAATACGTCTTAATTAAAAACAGTTTCTGTTTATGACTGAGCAATCGTGTGACGTGACCAAATATTTTCAATCTCTTAAGAGAATGAGGTTTCGTTAAAAACTAGATATATATTTTTTTTTATTTTGTCTTAGTAGTTGCAAATGCTACTACTGTTACTGTCAAAACTTCTAATTAAGTTTTTAAGACAAATTAATTTAAATACTGCACTTATCCGAAGTTTAATAAATTATTTGTATCTAGTTGTTCAGCCACATTATTTTACATACGACACTACACTGCAGTAAAAAAAAACTTTTTCGTACTTTTTCGACAATTTTTTTTTTTTTTTTTTTTTTTGTCGCTTTGTAAGTCCCCCCCCCCCCTCTGTGGTTCAAATGAATATTTCTTTTCTAGAAATACCCAGAAAATTCTCCAGTGTCTTTGGGTGAGGTCGTAAATCCGGCTTGAGCTTTTTAAAAGAATCGAAGAAATGGGTTACAATAAGAAGTCTTTTGTTAAACAGCCAGATTTGTCGCTAATGAATAGTCGTTCTTAGAACGAAAGTAAGGAAAAGTCTCGGGGGGGGGGTGAATCTTGCATTCATGAAATCGACAACTACTTGCTAAAAAAAAAAAAACTGAATCCTTCCCCTCTGTGCTTACTCAGACTTTTTCTCTGTAATTACCCTCTCGACACCCCCCAGTCTTTGACCACACGATTCTATCTACCGTTTTCATTAAATAGCATTTTCTGATCATTTGGTGTTCTTGTGGGTAAGTACATATTGACAATTTCTTTTTCAGCTCCTTAGTTTGTGTTTTTTTTTTTGTTTCGTTTTAAGGCTGTATATAATGTTGTAAATCTAAGAACCAACCGAACCGCTGCGTAGTTAATTTACAAAAAATTTTCGTTTTTGGATGTTTTCCCCAGAATTTTACGTAGTTATTGGGCATTTATAAGTTGTTTCTAAAAAAAAAAAAAAAAAAAAAAAAAAAAAAGTTTCAAACTTGTTAAAAATCTCTTGGTCTTAAGTTAAAAATACGTAACTATTTTCTCGGTGAATCTTTCTTTTTCCACACCGTCACTGCAATAAGTGGCGGGGGACTCGATTTCAACTAAATTCTAAAACTTGTATTTATGGAAACTTTTCTTAAAAGAAAAAAGCTTATTTTGCCGATAACTTTTTTTTTTCTCCTCACACATTTTTCTTTAAAATGTAAGACCCTTTTATTTTCTCTTTTAGTCTGGGAGTTTTTAGGCTCTGCTATACACTTGTTAAAACAAAACAAAACTTGCAAATTTGGGTACAGGAATTGGCTCCAATCTTATTGTCATTAATTACTTATTTAAACCTATATTTTGTAACAAACTTATTTGTTCTCAACTTGCGACACTATTGATGCGTCCAAGTACAAAAAATCCATAGAACAGAACTTTAGTTCTATTTCTAGATGCTTCTAACTGGTGTGTGTGCTTTTTTTTTTTTTCTTTTTCTTTCTGGTTTTAATGTCAAACTATGCCTTTTTAGAGAAGGAGGGGGTCTTTAACTTTCCCTTTTTACTTGTTACTGAGAACTAAACGGTGAACTAAATTTGTTCTCCTTGCCTCAGTCTGGTGACGATGCTTTAGAGTTGTAATTTTTTTAATTACTGGCATTAATTTTCTTAATCTCCCCCACATCGTATCAAAAAAATAAAACCTAAAATAAAAACTCCTTTTTAATGCTGAAAAAGGCCGCTTTCCACAAAATTAGTACAAACGAAAAAAGGGTGGCTAATAAAAAAATGATTATTTTCGTAGGGTTGGAATTAAATTTTTTTTTGAAGAGGACTTCCACCGCCTCACTTTTCTTTTTATTTTTTGACCTTCTACCTGTTAAATTGTACTTTAGCGATTATAAAAATGTAGAACCTTTAATTTCCACTCGGCATGCCATTAAAATTTAAAAACGTTTAAATTTATTTTAGTCTTTTAAGTTAAAATTTAATATCTGCACTTTCTTTGTCCTTCTTTTTCAACGAAGAATTTAAATGTAATCAAATAATCCGTCATCTGCCCTGAAGGGTTTTTTTTTTTTTTTTTTTTCCTCCCGTACAGTTAATCTCTAGTGACTAGTCTTAAATTGCTTAGTTTTTTCTTCAACTAAAAAAAAACCCCAAAAAAAACAATTTTCAAGAATATTGTCTCGGCATAAAATCCCTAACGAAAGAAAGTGGATCCTTCAATTCTTTCCCTGCAAAAGAATTTAAAGAATTCTTGTATGTGTTTTTGGTTTGCTTACTAAATCACTCCAGTTCTCTTTCTTAGCTTATTTCATTCCTTATAACTTACACACACACACACACATGTGTGTAATATATATATATATATATATATATATATATATATAATCTCATTAACGCATTTGTTGTTTCTTTTAAAAACAAACCAAAATTTTGTTCTATATTTAGTCGACCATTTGACGAAAGAAAATTACTTCTCGTTGATTTTTGAGGGGTTATTTCATTTGTAATTGGTCATAACTGCGTTAAAGAGAAACTTTTCTTTTCAGTTTGAGTCATTTTTAAGTGAATTTATCCGTGACTATTTTTAACTATCATTTTTTTTGATCATGCTTGTCAAAACTAAAGTCAACGAACTAAACTCAACCACTCCTGTAGAGGAAAAAAAAAAAAAAGGAAGGGTGTTTCTTACGGGAAATTTTTTTTTTTTTTTTTTCTTTTTTTAGAATTCTTTACTTTCCGCAACCCACATTTTATTCGGGAGCGGAAAATCTCGAATATTAAACTTTTAGTTTGTTTTTTCTTATTTGTGTGTGTTTAGGTGGTATCCTATTCATATGGGTATATATACTCAGTGTAAAATTCAATCCCTGTACACTACAGAGAATCAATAGATGTACTTCACTTTGTTTAATTTTCAAGTTTGGCTTCCATCATTGATTTCTGCTTTTTTTTTTTTTTTTTTTTTTTTTTTTTATGCACACATTATTTTAAAATGATTTTATTTTGAATGAAAATTTCTGCCAAAATTTCCTCCTTATCTGCTGATTATTTGTAATTTGGTAAAGTCTATCAATTGACACAAATGTTTGTCTTTAATAATATTCGTTATACGGAGAGTTCACCTAATACGAGGCCCAAGAGCCACTCAAAATAGAGCGTTACTGAATGAATGGCAAGTATTAAGGATGTGTAGAACAGATATTGATTGACCTTGGGCTTTGAGAGACCAGGATTGTAGTTGTCTGGCAAGCATCCTCTCAAGAGTTTATTCTGCAAAGTAACGGTTCTGTGAAAGAATCTGTCTTCAGTGGAGCTTGCCTTTTTATTAAAAAAAACAAACATCGAGACTGATCAATGGTTTGCCACTGTAGATATGGCATGTGTTGGGGTTGGAGGGTCCATAGCTGTGAAGGGCTGAACTGGTGGCACTAAGGAATATAACCTGTCCAATTACTATCTGCCTTAGTAATAGCCGCTAATAGCGACATAGTCTGTGGGATAAGGGTTGTAAGGGTGGAGACTAATTCATCATTCATAAGCTTTTGAGTTCTGTTGAGGCTGGACTGTAAGGATTGATTAGCACTAGCCCAGGTATGGCAGCAATTTTTGATTAGATCTGACATTTGTAATGATAGTGTGACATGAGTTGAATATTTTCTGGAACGATCCAAAATATATACATTCACTTACATGCTAATGCTCTTGAAGATATGAACCCATTCCTTCTCCCCCAAGCTATGGGTAAAATAGCAGGATAGACTGTTCTCTCTACCCTTGAGTTTGCAACCAGTCCAGAAGGAAAACTTAATTCAAACCAGATCACATCCGAAGTGTGACTCCTATTAGGTTGGTGCAAAAATATCGTTTTTGACATTCAACTTCAAAAAGAAAAACTACATTATTCTTGCACCAACCTAATAGTACATCCTTGGATGTGGCAGTAAAGGAGCCAATGTTCCATGGGGAATGAGGAAGTAAAATATATATATATATAAAGAAAAATATTTGGAAAAAAACAAACAAAAATCCTTAAATGCAATTGTTGTTTTAATATGAATGAAATGTCAACGTCTGACGTTTCAGTTTAATAAACCTTCTTCAGGACAATATTCATTAAAATACAATTAACATAATCAGTTCAACATGACAGACGATGGACATAAAAACAAGACTTATCCAAAACAGATAACTGAAAATTTTAAATGATCAGCTTTCCGTTTAAGCATGGTCACGTTGTCGTCAAATGGGCGACGCTTTCAAAGCGTATTCCTAATATTTGAGTATTTTGAATGAAAATGAAAAGAATTCTATTATGATCTAAAATTTATGTGTACACTTGTTATGATCATAATTTCGATTTTGATTCTGTGAAGATTTTAAAATATTTACATAATAAAAATCTTAGGATTTATGAAGCAGGTATAATATCCATCTCACGCACAGTGAATACTAGACCTGGCTTCTTTAGTATTTCCCCTTTTTTAGCGAGATTAATGCTCGACAAGCGTACATATAAATTTTAGATCATAATAGAATTCTTTTCATTTTTCGTTTTCATTCAAAATACTCAAATTTTAGGAATACGTTTTGAACAACGTGACCATACTTAAACGGAAAGCTGATCATTTAAAATTTTCAGTTATCTGTTTTGGATAAGTCTTGTTTTTATGTCCATCGTCTGTCATGTTGAACTGATTATGTTAATTGTATTTTAATGAATATTGTCCTGAAGAAGGTTTAAACTGAAACGTCACACGTTGACATTTCATTCGTATTAAAACATAATTGCATTTAAGGATTTTTTTTTTTTTTTTTTTTTTTTATTTTAAATTCCAAATAAAACTTTTAAAAATAAAAACTATAATTATATATAATTCTTATGCCTACATATAACCATCAATTTATTTCTCTTGTTTAATAAGCTAGGGTTGTTTAATGTGTTTTAACATAGGCAGTTTTTCAACAGGACATAGGTTACATGTATTTCCTTTCCTGTTATAGGAATTGGCTCTTGCTATAATATCCCAAGTGATGGAAGGTGAGTTGCCAAAAATAAGCATATTCATCTCGTCAGAACGACTACATTTTATGAAATAGTTATTCCAGACACTGATATACAAAGATAAAAAAAGTAGAAAAATAAAAAATACAACAGCAAAAATAAATTAACCTATATTGTTTTCTTTCGGGACTTACATTAAGAAGAGATTAAATTTAAAACAATGTGACAGTTTGCAGAGAAAGGGGTTAAAATAGTGTCTATTTAAACGGCAGCATCATATAATCACCTACGAGGTTGGTGCAAAAATGATGTAATAATGTCGTTTTTTGACGTATTTTTAACGTCAAAAAACATTACATCTTTATTTTTGCACCAACCTAATATATATAATTGGTCAGTTATGTGCCATGCTTGATACCTGTTTAGGTGATCATGTATCTTTTGATACATGACTGACGAGGCAGTTTTTTTTTCCCCACAGTAGGTTGCCATTTCTTTGTGGTAGACCAGTTGTCATCCAAGGCTATAGAACCCAGTCTGTCCTATTTACCCATAGCTGGAGTGGGGGGAGAAGAGGATTCATGCTTTCCCTGAGGGTATTTAGCCTGTAAGTGAATGTAGTTGTATACTAATGATGATAAAAAATATAATATACTTATAAAAATAAATATATATATATATATATATATATATATATAAAAAAAAAAAAAATGAGCTATCTATGAGATACTACCTATCTGGGTTTCATCACATGGGATCATCAGGGTGAACTGACTGAGGAGGAATTAACAAAAACAAATTTATTGATAAAATCACGGCTAAAACCTAAGATTATCATAAGCCTAAAAGCATGAAACACCTGACAAAAAAAAAAATCTTTATTATAATAACTAGGCTTTCTTATGCCTGCATCTATTAAGGATTTCTGTTTACTCTAATAATCGTGTGTGTTGAAACCTAGGTAGGTAGTACCAGGCTCATTAGACTTTATTTTTTTTGCTTTTGTTCTACTTAGCATATTGAGCACTCTTCATTTTAACTTCTTATTCACTGTCCTTTTTTGTTTTTGTACCAGAAATTTAAGGTAATGGACAATTTCTTTCCTGTTCAGACTTTTTTTTTTTTTTTTTTTTTTTTTTCCTCAGATGCCAATTTGTTTGAAAATGTTATCCAGGTTTTTTTTCATCTACAAAGTTTAAATAGATTGTAATTACATTAAATCTTTTTATATATTATATTAAATATAAATATAGGTAACTATACTCTCTTTGAAAAACCTTCGAATTTTTGATTTGCCAATAATCAAATCAAACACGAAGGAAAAGTTTTAAAAAAAAAGAAAGCTAGAAACATGAAAGTGTCAAATCAGATACAGGTTTAAAGCCCAAACAAAAAAAAAAAAAAACCCGACACGAGTAAACAACTAACAAGAGCTCAATACAACTGTAGAGCAGACCTAGATAAACCTAGTGAGTTAGACAAACCTATCCAGGTTTCAGTGGATCGTCAGGGGAAGCCGGCTTTACTTGAATACCCGCTTAGCCAGACAAACCTACCCAGATTTCACCTAACTAGGTTTTATATATATATATATATATATATATATATATATATATATATATATATATCTCTTTTATTTTTGTTTGTTTTTAAAAAAAAAAAAAAAAAAAACTTTCAAAAACAAAATCTGTTTTTGTTGGCCCAACTGCTAAGTTTGGAAAACTCGTTAAAGTCAGGGACCGTTTTGACTCTGAATTGATATTATGAACAGAACCCCCACTACTAAAATCAATATTTTTCTATTCTGACATGTAGCTTGAAAGTCTAAAATGAATACTAATATATAAAATACCCACCTCTCGTGCCAGCTTTTTTTTTTTTTTTTTTTTTTTCTTTTTTTTTTTTTTATATTTGTGAGTGGACCCATCTTAAGTGGTGCCTGAGCAGGTGTGACAGGGATTGGCTAGCCACCCTAGCAGATGCATGTGCTTGGAAAACAAATAACCAGACATTATACAGGATGTCCATAAAGTTTGTGTACTTTAAAAAATTATAACTCTATTTGTATTTGCAATAGAAATAATCTGTAAAAATGTTATAAAGTTTAATGAACCTAGTTTTAAGTATAGTTATTGAATAATTCTTTACCACAAAATTTGCAACAATTTTTAGATAAGTAAAAAAATGTCTTCTTTTTTCCAGCATATTATCCTTTGTATTGGTAATGATGGCGGACATGTGGAAACTGAAATAAAATTTCAATAAAACCTTAAAAAATATAGATTTACTTCTTTCTAATACTTTTTACAAATTATTTCTATCGCAAATACAAATAAACTTATAAATTTTTTTAAAGTGCACACGAACCTTATGGACACCCTGTATAAAACTTCCCCCCTCACAATAGCTTTTTTTATTTTATTTGTAAGTGGACCCATCTTTAGTGGCAAAACCTGGATTAAATAGGGATTGCTGCACCCCCCCCCTCACACACGCACAATTTGTTCCTGAGATACAGCTTAAATGATAATACCTGATCCGACTTAGGGCTAAATTGTACCTTGAACCTCTGCTGACTAGTGTCAAATTACATTAATGTGTCCTTGAGCAGGGGCAATTTTATTTTTTACACCATATTTAATAGGAAATTCATTTGTTTTTGATATACATAAATCAACATATTTATATAAATGACTACACAACATAAGGACTTTTTTATAAACAAATATCTTGAATGTTTGGCAATTGCTGGATATCTAAAGAGGCGTGTCATTGTAAGACAATCTGTATGGCTGGAAAATTGTCACATGATTTTCATAGTAAATAAGTAGATGCATGCAGCTTTGTAGCCATTATGGATTTTGAAAACGCACTTAGACTTAGTTGTAATTGTGCTACCATTACAACTGAGTAGTGAGTTTGCTCTTCACTGGGTGCCCCATAGTCTTGGTCTTGTTTTAGAAAATTACCATTATATATTCTGAAATGTAAAATGTGCATTGAGAAAAGTGGTAAGAAAAGTTAATTTGTAAACGGTGACTATTACTGCTGCTGATGCAAGACTCTTAAGACAAATAGTTCTCTGGTCACTGGTGTGTTTGTCTAAAAATAAATGCATCTAAACTCACCTTCATTCCTGCTGTGCGCTAATGGCTTAGGGGTAAAGTCTCGGACTACCAAATCTGTCGTGTTTCAATCCTGGCTCGAGGCAATCAGATGTCTAGCCACACTGATGAGCTGCGAAACAGTCAGTTTGTGGAACACAGACGCACAGGGAGACGCACAGGGAGACGCACAGGGAGACGCATTGGGAGACAGATCAGAATGGTGCAAAAACGGCATCATGTTTACGTGCAACAGTCTATCTTCTTCAATTACTTTAAAGTACTTTCATTAAAAAACATTTTGAATTAATGCAGTTACTGATATTACAGAAGTACTCTGTATTTATTCAATTGAAATTAGCCGAGGGCATGAAGGGGTAAAACAGGCAATATGAAGATCCACTTTTGTAGTTTTTGAAATTCAATTTTTCAGTCTGCTACAAAGGATGTCAGAGGATCCATTTCTAAAAGCAAATTGCTAAGTTTCATAAAATTGGGTGAAAGATCATTGAAAAACAAGAAACCATTAAAAAAATTTTTTTTTTTTTTTTTTTTTTTTTTTTTTTTTTATAACTATACTGGTGGACTGGATTATAAAGTTGAATGACTGCTAAATGTTGGCTACAAGTGAGTGAAATTTGTATTAGATTGCTTGAAAATTGAGTTATTAGTTTAAAATTTGTGTTGATGTCAATTTTTCACTAAACATGATCGCATCAAAATAAAAATGAGGTATTATTGAGCTTGTCATATATGTAAGTAACCTACATACAGTTTGAACAAAATCAGGAGGAAAAAGTCAAATTTATTGATATTTGATCATCTTTATCCATTATTGATTTTTTTTTTTTTTTTTTTTTTTTTTTTTTTAAATGCTAAGAACCTCTCTTACATTTGTACAATGTATATGCCAAGTTTGGTCAAAATTGGTTGGATAGATCTCTAGTGAAAAGTTATCATACAGATATCCTCTGTTTTTTATATATATATATATATATATATATATATATATATATATATATATATATATATATATATATAATTAAGTTATAAGGAACTTGGTAAACCGAATTGGTAAATCCAAAGAGGATGAAATCCTGAGAGCTCAATGTTAGGACAGAGCTAATATGTAATGAAAAACAAATCACTTTAATGTACCATTACGATAATTTATTTCACCTAAATCCTTTTTTAAGGATTCAGGATCATCAGGTAAATCTTCCAACAACGAAATGAGAAAAAAAAAAAAAAAAAAAAATATATATAATGAAAGATTTTTATTGTAGCTGCATTATTAGGTCCTTGGTGAAGATGCAGTATTTTGGTCCTGTGTTTGAACTGGATGAGTTGGCCAATTTTTAGAATGAACAGTTTGTCAATCGACTTAGCTAGGCGTAGGAAATTTAATGACCAGCCTTCCCGTTTTCTCTCCCTGCATCCTTGTGCCACAAGCAAAGTTTGTTTTTTTTTTTTTTTTTTTTTTTTTTTGTTTAACAAATAACCTGAGGCAGTTTTAAATCCTAGAAACTTGACATTTAAAAACACCAAACTTCATGAAAATTTGACTCCCCCCCCCCCAATTATCATACTTTGAAAAATATTTTATTTATAAAAATAAAAGGTTGACCTTATTTGATATGGATGTATTTTAGGAATGTAGATGAAGAATTTAACATGAAATTAATTCTTTCAGAGACATCTTCTCAATAAATTAAATTTTCAGACAGGCTTTAAATTTTGGTTACATAATCAATATTTTTTCTTTAGATTTTAATCTTGTAAAGCACAGGGTGTATCTGTCACCTTCAAGAAATTTTTCTTTTTCTTAAAATGGCTTTTCAGAGTTCATTATTAATGAAACTTTGGTTCATTCATGGGGTTGGGGGGAGATTCAGTTTAGTTTTAAAGAGCCATGAGGGATTGCGGCTGTGATTGAGGAATCTGAGCAATTTTCAAACCTCAGTTGAGTTCATTACATTAACTTATGTGGTTTTGGGTGGGGTGGGGAGATAGATTCAATCTCCCCCACCTTCCCCAGGTAAAATAGCAGGACAGACTGGGTGGCAAATGGTCTGAAAAACTCTGAATTCAAGACCCCTCTGAACAGCGTTGGCCTCTACCAGTTCTTTTCCAGAAAATGACACTGCTACATGTGGTGCATCTACGACTCTGACTGGTTGTGGGTCTTGTGACCATGAATTTAGGTGAGCAATTATCATGACAATGACTATTAGTATTATAGGACTTATCAATTCATATTAATATTGAACACTTCAAAATTTTTAATTTACCCTCTTTTAAAATTAACTATAATTAATTAATGACAATTTCTTGAATTTATTTTTTACAATATATATTTTTTTTTTTTTTTTTTTTTTTTTTTTTTTTTTTTTTTTTAAATTTAAACTTTATTTTTAATTCCTTATTTTGATGGGGTAGGGAAACTGAAACTTTATAATTTAGCACTGCTGTTGATGTCCATTTGTATTAGGTTGGTGCAAAAATGTCGTTTTTTGATGTTCAACTTTGTGAAAAAAAAGACATTATTTTTGCACCAACCTAATACTTTGGCGATTGAAATTGTTGCACGAGTATGTGTAGGCTTGCTAACTACTGTGACATCTTGCACCTGCTTAATAAACTTAGTCTTACACTAGTTACAGGTGTGACTGATTGAAACTATTACTAACCACTGTTCCATGCTGGGACTTACATTTATCTGGAAGAGCTATAGTAAAGTCTTGCCAAATATTGATTTGATGATAGATTCTTTCTCTAAAATTTAATTCATTTGTTTTGAGGGGAGGGGAACATTTTCGCTATTCACTTCCAAAATATTTTCAAGCTCTCTCTGTTCAACATTTTTTCTTTTTCTGTATTTATAAATCCGAGTCACCAAATACAGCTGACAAAATATCAGTTATGTGAAAAGTAGACATTTGTTTTAATAAGCGAGCTTGGTTGTTTCAGTAGATGAAGCATTTGGCATTCACTGACCAAAATGGTGCTACTGTCAATTGAAAATCATGTTTTTCTCTTTGGGCTTTCCATGAAAATATGGTTTACGTTCACTAAAGCAACAAAAACTCCTGCAGAATGTAGTGAAGGAAAGCAAAAAAGGACTAAACCCCAACTGCAAGAAGACGGAATGCACGGTTGTTAGCTTAAAGGTTGAACCCAAACGGTGAATTGGAAATCAGAAATACCGAGATCAAATGAGTGTGAAAATTTAAATCTGGGAAGTGTTTTAACACAGGATACTGAAGGCATATTGGGATAGCTGAGAAAATATTCCAAAAGCAAAGCAGAATATTAAAAAATAGGAAAGTTTTGCTAGAAACAAGGAAAAACTGCTGTGATATCTGTTCTCTTGTATGGCAGCAAGTGCTGGACGATCTCTAAGATGAAGACTGTTGAAATTTCTGGGGTATATGAGGAAGGAAGGCTTGGAAAATCTGATATGGACACGATCGATCAAGAGGTAAAAAAACAATGCATAACATACTTCAATGGACAGCAAACAGGGCTTAGGAGAAATAAAGCTCTTATTAGATATTACACACATGTTTGCAAAAGAACAAATGAAAACGAAATGCTCCCAGTCAGTTGGTAAGAAAAGGATACAGGATGTTAAAATAATAGAAATCTCTATTGCCTCTACAAAGGATCAAGGCAGAATATGCCGCTCTGGGTAAGGGAAGTGACCTGGAAGATAGGGGAGTCTGTAGGGCTTGGTGTTGAAGCTGGTTGACCTGAGGCTGCTAAACACTAAACTCAGTGACTGCCAGTTTATTGCCTTGAGCGGGCCCTTTTTAAGCAGTCAAGGTGGATATATAACTTACTGTTGTTTTTTTTTTTTTGCTTTCATACTGTTCACATTCAGCTGACAGGTTTTGATATGGAATGAATGGGATAACACTTCATTGTATTGATTGGGGTTTCCTTCTGAACCTTTTTAAGGTAGTGTAGAAAGTCAACATCTTGATTCATTATTTTCCTTTCTAGAAGGTTGACTATCGCCCAGTTCATACTCCTCCACAATCTTTTGAACAGGGGTAGAGGTTTATCCTTCGTTTCCTGTTTAGCTTTGGCTTTCCAATACCTTCTAAAGCCTTTTTACCTTCTTTCACTTGCATCTTAGTGGCATTATCACCTTCCTTCAGAGAGTGCCTCTTACTCAGTAACCTTCTATTGTAAGTAGTTCTTGGGCTTTCTACAGAGTGAATAAATTTAAAAGAAAAAGTTTGGGAACATTGCTGTTGGAAGTCTTCAAATGATGGTGTCTTATTTGGTAAAACTCTTTTGTCTGTGGTTCTTGGGCACCAAACTATAAGATCTGAGGAAGAACTATTGTCTTTAAAATCTGGAGGATTGTGAGCAACCTTTTAAAGACCAGCTACAATTGTCATTTTGTCATTCCAAAGCCTAAAAACTAATTGGGGGGGGGAATTGGAACTGCTGAATTGTGATATAATATTGCCTTCATCTATGGCTGTCAATGCTGAACAACATTCTCCTCTTGAGGTAAAAGGAAATGTGGTTCTACAGAAGGATGCTGAGCATACCATGGACGGAACATGTAACGAGTTTTAAGGAAAATGGAAACAAAAACGGCACGTGCTTAAAACCATTTAGACAGTTGGGATTTCTAGGATACTTAATGAGAAGAGGACTTGGAGAATATGACCCTCACAGGAGATGCTGGCAAGAGGCAGAAAGAAATGGTATCCTACCAACTGAGCATGTTCAAATGGCTCTGGGAGAACAGACTGGGAATGATGGTGAAAAGCCAACCCTTACTTATCCTACAAATGATAGGAAGTTGTGGAGAGAAATGATCTTATTGAAGAATAATCAGGAAATCAAATACCTAAATAGATTCCCGAAAGAAGTCGGCCACCTTCATAAGCTACCCAAACTGATTTTGTTTACTACTGTCATTTATATTATAAAAGGATGTGGGTGATAAATTTTTTAAATCTCCGAGTTTTAAGGAATATGGTAGTTCAAGAATCATTGATTTTTTTTTTTTTTTTTTTTTTTTTTTTTTTTTTAATCCTGAAAACAAAATGGATTTAACTTTATCATTTATAATTACTGCTAGCATAATTAAAATATTAATAAAAATGTATAGGGATTCTTGATCCATTCAGTCTATAGTTTAAAACTTTTTTATTTCCTGTATCAACCATATGCAAATTCAGTTTGAATACAATAAGCACAGCTTGTTCACAAGAACTGAATCATTAAATTTTCAAAATGAATAAATACAAAATAAATTTAACTTTACTGAAATTTTTTTTTTTTTTTTTTAAAATCCCATCCGTTATTATTTTCCTTTTTAAATGTTTTGGTTAAATCATCTTTGAATAAATTTTACATAGAAACGTCTAATTTTTATGCTCAGTAAACTTAATCAGACATCAAGAATTTTTATTTTATCTTTTTATTTATTTTATTAGATTTTATTTATTTTTATTTTATTAAAGAATTTTTGTCCATCTTTAAGAATTTTGCTCCATGCATTCATTTTCTAAAAAAAAAAAAAAAAAAAAAAAATTCAAAATCAAGTTTTTAAATCTTTAGTTTCCTGCTGCATGTTGACTAAATTTTCAATGTTTCTAACTTTAGTTCTTGTTTTCAATTTAGTTTTTATAATCATAAAATGCAATGCATTAATTTTGTTGATTCATCCAAGTTTTTTTTTAATCAAAAATGATAGAATATAATTTTCTTGCTTTCTTTATTAAAGCAAAAATTACTTCTGAATCTTTCACATTTCCAAATTAGCACAATTATCTAACAATCTCCATTGTTCGGGCTGTTGCCCTCAGCTTTGTTACCATATTTATGATGTTTCAGGTGTTGTATGCTCCAGCCTTCTTCAAGTGATTGGAATTTTGAATTGAATCCTTTCTACAGAGAACAATCTACCCTGGTGGGTGAATTAAAGGTGACAGTTTGAAATTCCAATCACCTGAAGAAGTCTGGAATGTAAAATGGCAGATACTTTGAATATGGCAACAAAGAAGGGAAACGGTCCAAACCATGTAAATAATTCCAATACATCATCTCTGATCTAAACTCTAATCCTTAAAGAATCATTTGTGCATATGTTATTTTGGGGTTATTTGATTTATTGCTTTTTTAAATACTACCATTTTAAAAAGATTTTCTTTATTTCTTTAATAGTTCTTCTGATCAGATTCTAATGTTTGTTTTTGATTTTTAGCCATAAGGTCGACCCTTGTACAACGTACTGTAACCACTTAAGGTAGAGGGTTAAGATTGTAGTGATTTGTGGTTCCTAAAAAGCAGTTTGATTCAAACTTCTCCCCAATGGAATTTAGAGGGAATATAGATGCTTTGCTACAATGGGAGTGACATGGCAGGTCCTGGCTGTGAAGGTTACAACTGGTTGAACCAAGGAATGTGGTTCAGTTGAGCACTTTCTATAGAAGTAAGGAATGAACAATGAAGAGATAAAGAATAGAAATATTCAAATTTGAAGTTCTTCAAAATTCATATTTCATTCGGGTTTCATTTGCCAGTTTATATAAGTACGAAGTTTTTTGTTTTTTTTTAATCTATCACTTGGTGTCAACAAGATATTTTTATTTTAAGAAATACATTACTTTTTAGAATAAATATGAGTAGAATTTAATAAATAAGCTTTGTACTCTGTCAGCACAATCCTAAAAAGCTGAACCACTCGTATGAAGCAAATGCCTTTTTCTTCCCAGTATAATTGACAAAATTGATTAATTAATCTTTGACCATTGACGATCCTTTTTTGTTATGGACGAGGGTGGAATTTGTTTAATTTTGGAGCAAATATGAAAATATTCAATACTTAAATAAATTGTCTACTTGAAATGAAGTGAATGTTCTCTCTCTCTCTCCTCTCTCTCTCTCCTCTCTCTCTCTCCTCTCTCTCTCTCCTCTCTCTCTCTCCTCTCTCTCTCTCCTCTCTCTCTCTCCTCTCTCTCTCTCCTCTCTCTCTCTCCTCTCTCTCTCTCCTCTCTCTCTCTCCTCTCTCTCTCTCCTCTCTCTCTCTCCTTCTCTCTCTCTCTCTCCTTCTCTCTCTCTCTCTCCTTCTCTCTCTCTCTCCTTCTCTCTCTCTCTCCTTCTCTCTCTCTCTCCTTCTCTCTCTCTCTCCTTCTCTCTCTCTCTCCTTCTCTCTCTCTCTCCTTCTCTCTCTCTCTCCTTCTCTCTCTCTCTCCTTCTCTCTCTCTCTCCTTCTCTCTCTCTCTCCTTCTCTCTCTCTCTCTCTCTCTCTCCTTCTCTCTCTCTCTCTCTCTCTCCTTCTCTCTCTCTCCTCTCTCTCTCCC
>OZ010613.1:2350494-2356618 GCA_963932145.1 Acanthosepion lycidas | reverse complement strand
TCTCTGCCAATCGAACAAAATTATAAATAATAAATGAACTTTCTGCTTATAGACACAATCAATTTTAAACCTGTTTGCTCAATTTGTGTGTGGTGCATTGTTATATATGAAATTTTGCATGCATATTCTTGTAAAGAGAGCTTAACACAGCGTATTGACTTCACTGCAATCTTTTCATCATAATGCAGTTGCTTATATAACTCTGCAATATGTCTTAGACATTTACCTGTGGTGTGTGCATGTTGTTAAAACCATTCCATTCACAAAAAAACAAAAAAATGAATGATAATATTAGATAGGATAAGTCTTAAGCTATGCCGATTGAACACGGAACTTTCACCAATCACGAACTGATGTTCACTCAGGGAGGCCTGGAGCACGTATTGGGACATAAACTCGATCTAGACCTTGAGTGGAACTTGTGCATACAATCAATCGTTAAAGATCCTAGAAAGAGGGTGAATTCTCTGTATCGCTCTAGCAAGCACCTCACTCCTCCTGCTAACCTCTCTTTACGAGAAAATGAAGTACTGCTGCCATATGTGGGTGGGAGATGCTTAATCTTCACTTCTCTCTCTCAACTGGGTCCAAAAGCTTCTCAAAGTCCTTGTTCATATCAAGCCTCTCTCTGCTTTATTGCTATTTCCATGGCAAATGTTCAGATGAACTATGCTCCTTAGGTCCACCAGCACTAAACTTCAAGGCTAAGACCTACCAATCCACACACCTTGTTGCAAACCACCCTTATTCTGTTTATATTCCCCTGGTGAGATGTAAGTTCCGTTCGAGCAGCTTCTTCCCATGTATCACTGCCTTCTGAAACCGACACCCAAGAGAATGTTTCCCCAATTATGACAATCTTAACCTGTTCAAATCTAGAGTAAACTGTTATCTTCCCACATATCAGCATAAGCTATGCCTCTTAATTTGTAACATTTATAAAAGTAATATGCTATATGACTGATCAGCAAGCTTGTCAAATAGACCATTACTAAGGTCCCTTTTTGATCCTTGCTCTGTAGTTCTAGCCTTGTGCCAGACTAGGCTCAAGGTAGCTGTGTATATTCTGGTGATCATTGACATGAAAGTTGGGCTTTAAAGAAACAATAACGACGACAATAATATAAAAAAATTTAATTGTTCTAAGCATAAATTTTGTGTTAAATGAACTCTACTGCACCCTTTCTCTTCTATTGTTTTATCAGTGCAATGGACAAATAAATCCTACATTGTGCAGCCTACACTTGGGATAAGCCACCATAACACCAAACTTTCCCGAGAAGGAATTTCCGTCTTAACAAGAATTAAAATTGGTCATACCAATATCGCACATTCTTTTCTCCTAAGAGATAAGGATCCACCTAACTGCATAGTATGCCAGGCGACATATGCCATAAAATATTTTATGATGGACTCTGCCTAATTTGTCTCTATCCATAAACTCCTTTTTTATAAGGTGAATATCCTTAAAGATCTTTTTAAAAAAATGTTACTGAAGAGACCATTTTGACAAATTTGAGAAATTAAATTCTACACTAAAATTTAATCCAAACAATTTAACCTTTTAGATGTACAAAACAATTAGCTTGCAATTATATTTCACAAAGTTTAAAACTTTAAGATGTTATTGACTAGAAATCCGTTTTTCAGCATTAAATGACCCAAGAGAGTTGCTGTGGTAATAAAATAACTAAACCAAAGCTACATTGTCCTTCCAGTTAGGAAATGATTCGTGAGTTTGATTTAGTCAAGTAACCACTTGACGACAGTGCTCAAAAAAGCCTTCCTCTTCTCTCAGCAGTGATTTGGTTTTTATCGCAATTTATATCGACTGATTTTCCTGATGACCAACAAGTGCCTTTGCTTTCCCAAACCCGTTTTGATCATTGTCATAAATTATCTACATTTAAGTACCTTTTATCTATCCCTCATCATCATCCATCATTAAATATCTTTATCCATTCCCCCCCTTATCAAGGTACTGTGGCAACATCAATTCTTTTGTCATTAAACCATTCACATTTTTAATTTGATAATTTTCAATTTCTCCTCGATCCATAGATTGCAAATTTTTTATTTTTATCTTTTTTTTCATCGTTTTCATGAGCAGCTTTCTCCTTCATGTTAGTTCCATCTATGTAATCGGATGTGGGAGGGGGCACTTGGGAGCACTGGGTAATGTAAGCGAAACTCTTACAATCTGAAATGTTTGGATTTTAAATAATCCACAAAGATCTAAACTGTAAAAAAAAAAAAAAATAAAAAAAATAAAAAAAAAATCAATAAAAATCAACCTTTTTGTGTTTTGTGTTTGAATGATAGCAAAGGGATTGGAATTTGAAAAATTGATAATTTTTTTTTTTTTTTTTTTTTTTTTTTTTTAATGTAGCGAGTTCCCAGGATCTGCAGGTGATTTGGCTGTCATGTTAGGGTTAGTCAAATTAAACTACAAATTTCCACCGATTTCTCTCTAATAATAATATCTGCTCAAAATCATGGGAAATTTGTAGTTTAAAAAAACAAAAATCTAACTAGATGCTTCCTCTGTAGCTAATTGGTATAGCACATCAGGCTATGACTTTTCAGTGTAGGATACAGGTTCAATTCCTGTCAGAGGACACATTTTCGATAAAATTTCTCGTATTTAGGCTGGTAAAAGTTAATACTGTTTTAAATAAACAGCATTTAAAATATGTGTACTAATTTTCATAATTACTGGGAGTGAATTTATTTTAAATTGTGAAATTTTTCAATGTTATTTTTCATGTCCTCGTCTTTGGAAGAAGGTGAATGTCTTCATTCTCTTCCCACAGCTGTTTTTTTATTCCTTAAATGAATGTATTATTGGCTCTCCTGCAAAAATCCATTATTTTGGTAAATGGATAGATTAACTGGAGAAGGATTACTCCTTGTAGTGTTTGTTAGTAAATATGTGAATCTGATTAGCTAAGAGTTGGATAAGACGGTGTTGGCCTTTCCCCTCTCCTCCTTTGGCCTTGTGCCATAAATTGATGAATCCCTAATTTAAATAAACTGTTCACACTGATCATAGAATTCTTCATATGCTGTGTCCCTTCAGGACATAGGCGATCATGGCTCTCCACAATTTCCCATCCTCTATAGCTCTTAATAAATTCTGTTATTTCTCCTAAACCCCCTTTTTTTTTTTTTTTTTTTTTTTTTTTTTTTTGCCATTCAGTTACTCAAGCTCAGTAAATATTGTTTTCCTTTATCCCTCTTGCCTTCAATCTGCCCTGTGAGGATCAGATTTTCCAGGCCCTCTTTCCTCACTATGTCCTAGATATGTCGGCAATCTCTTCCTAATGTTAAGTATGTTTCCTTTTTGTTTAGGTTTTATCTAAAACTTTGTTGCTGCTCACATGTTCAGTACATGGTATCCTCAGCATTCTTCTGTAGAACCACATTTCTGTTGCTTCAAGTCTACTCTTCATCTTTGAGGAGACTGTCCAGCATTTGTTGTAATACAGGAGGACAAATATCAAAACATTTTTAGTATTTGTTGCTAACAAAATTTTTCTGTCTCTTAATACTCTGCTTAGCTCTTGGAAAGCATCTTTTGGATTTAAGTGTCACACTTTGTATCATCTGTAAAGAAAGACTTTCCCACCTCCTTTTTCAGAAATATATCTAAGGAAGTATTTTAATTGTAGGTACTTTGATACTCCTTACAACTGTTTCAAGTTACCCTTTGGATATGGATTTTCGGCCCCCAGGGTCCAGCTATAAGCGCCAAAAATCAAACAATTGCCAGTTTTATTGTAATAGCTTGAGTTTAAATTTAATGTCGTTGCCAAGACGTTGTAATGTTAACAGCCAAGATGGTTCTGCATTGGGAAGATTATATTTAAGCATTCTTAATATTTAAAGTAGAAAAGACGAAGTGAAAATTTCATGGTTTCCCTATTGAAATGATTAAGATCCTGGCGAGTCCTAAAATAATAAAATATATCGATCAAAATTCCCCTGTCACACAAATATTTGAGCTTACCAACTTTAACAAAATATTGCAATAACAATTATAAATATGAATGCTGGTCTTTATTTTAACTAAGGGGGTACAAATGAAAAGATTTGAAATTGGCAAATTTTTCCCTTTCACTGAAACAGATGTTAAACACTTCATTTTCCCTCACTTCCAAAACTGACTATGTATGTATGTAATGTATCCACATAAATTCGAAACACAGTAATTAACATGTTGCAATGGAATCAATTTTTAAAAAAATTTTTTTAAAAACTGATTCCATTACAACACCGAAATTACTGTTTTGAAACTAACACTCAAGCCCTAAAATTTTAATTTCAAAATTAAACCTAAAACTTAGACCAGTTTCATTCTCATGCAATGTTTAGAACATTTTAGATTGCATCTAGCATGAAACACTGTCACCTAAGTGTTGACTTCTATGTTCACTTTTATATTTATATTTACATATGCTCAATCTCTGATATTGAGCACTTTATCTCATAAATATAGCACATAAGACTATATTTCTTTATATATATATATATATATATATATATATATATATATATATGACATTTTTATGTTTATACATTCTTTTTATAGATACAAATATTTAAGTAAATGCTCTGTTTTTATAATAAACAGTGTTAATAACATTTACTGGCCTGAATGTTCGAGAAAAGAATGTATCAATGTAAAAATGTCTTAAAATAATTGAACTTTGTCCATTTCGAAATACATAATCACCCACACACTGACAGCTGTTGTGCCAGCTATAAATAAGCCTTACATCTACAACTGCAAGCTTTTTCCTTTCACGACAAGTGAAATTCTCCTGCTTTCTCTCAGATCAGCATTCTTTTGTTCTGAAGAACGCTATCAACATTGATAAACACCTCAGATAATTCAAATGGTTGATGTACTCTGTCTTAAGTATGCAAACTGTTGTGCTTGTTAAGAATAGCAACTCTTTCTTTGATATATAACATGACCTAATAAACATGTGAGAGGGTCGTATAGAAGATAAGATAATCACTTTTTCTTTGGACTTTTCAGGATGTGGGTGATATGGCTCTACACAACTTCCTATCTGTTGTAGCTCCTAGAAACATTCACCTTTTTGCCATCCATTCACTCAAGCTCATCCAGTAGGTGGCCTGCTGCCTCTGTCCCATCTGCCTTCGATATGTCCTGTGTGTCAAATTTTTCAAAGCCTCTAATAAGGGCGTTTTGGGGAGTGTGGAACTGCCTCTTGATTGCTGTTGTTCCCAGGTCTTCCCTTTCCCAGAGTGGTAGTACTTGTTTCCCAAACTAGGGTCTAAATACTATAGTACCAAAATAAATTTTTATAAAATTTCCAGTAATAGATCTTAATAGTACAAAAACAAAAATTACTATACTTCCCAAGAAAATTAAATTTAACATTAGAAAACCCATAAGGAGTTGATATGCTGTTAAACAACCAAATCAAACCCTCCTTCCTCATGTATCAAATTTCAGTTTTTTTCTGAATTTGTGTATGTCTTTTTTTTTTCCCCTCCCTCCCTACATTTTCTTTAAAACTTGCTTACATGGTCTTCTATACATGGTCTTCTATACATGGTCTTCTATACATGGTCTTCTATACATGGTCTTCTATACATGGTCTTCTATACATGGTCTTCTATACATGGTCTTCTATACATGGTCTTCTATACATGGTCTTCTATACATGGTCTTCTATACATGGTCTTCTATACATGGTCTTCTATACATGGTCTTCTATACATGGTCTTCTATACATGGTCTTCTATACATGGTCTTCTATACATGGTCTTCTATACATGGTCTTCTATACATGGTCTTCTATACATGGTCTTCTATACATGGTCTTCTATACATGGTCTTCTATACATGGTCTTCTATACATGGTCTTCTATACATGGTCTTCTATACATGGTCTTCTATACATGGTCTTCTATACATGGTCTTCTATACATGGTCTTCTATACATGGTCTTCTATACATGGTCTTCTATACATGGTCTTCTATACATGGTCTTCTATACATGGTCTTCTATACATGGTCTTCTATACATGGTCTTCTATACATGGTCTTCTATACATGGTCTTCTATACATGGTCTTCTATACATGGT
>OZ010613.1:2282994-2345494 GCA_963932145.1 Acanthosepion lycidas | reverse complement strand
GTGAAACCCTGATATGAGATTTTCTCTGGTCCCAAATTAGAGCCTGTGTATAAAATACACCAAACCCGGATATAAGAGACTTCTTCTCCAGTCCTGCCAACTCTCTTATATCCGGGTTTACACTCTGTGTGTGTGTGTGTATATATATATATATATATATATATATATATGATCGTATCAAACAGAAAAGTATGATAGCTTAATATCAGCCTCTATTAGTTATTTAATACCAAAATCTAAATCTTTGGAACACAATTACATGATTTAAACTGCTGATAAAATGTATTTCTCCTATAAAATGTATTACTGGTATTTCTACTACAAAGTGACCGCACAAAAAAAAAACAGGAAAATTTAGAATTACTATATAATGAAAAAAAAAAAAAAAATGACCCTTTCTTAGTTTGAACACCATATCGAATATGTCTCTTCTGTTTTAATCTCTTAAATTTCTATCTTTTGCTTGAAATAAGTGCAACAAAAATTCCAACAATTAAATAAATAGTGCCACTATCCTATGATCTCTACCCTCCATTTTCTACTAGGCTATGGTTAGAAATCTGATATATCTGATTTCTCTCACAAATGTCCTTGGTAAAAGCATGAATTTGCCTTTTCAGCCAAACAGCAAATCAGAATAAGCTCTCCAGTCTTATGTGGCAATCAACCTAAAAGAACTATTCTAGATTCCAAATTGTGGAGAAGTAGAAAACCAGTCCATTATCTTTCCCAAGAATGCATACCAATTCACAGATAATTGAAAAATTAAAAAAAGCGATTTGG
This sequence comes from Acanthosepion lycidas, assembly GCA_963932145.1. Lineage (NCBI taxonomy): Eukaryota > Metazoa > Mollusca > Cephalopoda > Sepiida > Sepiidae > Acanthosepion > Acanthosepion lycidas. Next base: position 2,344,711 of record OZ010613.1, on the reverse strand, counting down.
AGAGTTGGTCATCCTGGGAATGACATGAAAATATTTTAATAAAGACTTTGAAAACTTATTTCATTGTGAAGAATTGGAACATGCCAATATTCTTTGTATAGAGCATTAAGCTGGAAAAGAATTCTTCAACTGAAGATGCAAGAAAAGTTATTCTGAAAAATGAAAATTAAACATTTCCATTATAAAATTATTCAAGAGGATTTAACCAAGATGTTTAAAGTTGTGATTTCCTATAAAAATTACAGTAAATTTCAACTACCGGGCACTCTATTCAGACCATTATCCTCATCTTTATTGCCATATTTTTTGCTAAATCTTTTCATTAATCTATAGGTGTTCCTCCTTCTGCATTGTATTGCTCTTCAATATCATTCAGTGTTCTTGGCAAAAGCCCAGTTTAAGTGATGTTCCTTTGTGGAAGTTTTGTCCATGTCACAATCCACTGTTTGATTCCGGTGCCGATGACTTTGTCTCCGTTAGCAGATATGCAACCAATAAGATGAAAAGCCCTTCATACTACTTTGGCTCAAAGATAATTGTTTCTGCTGAGGAGTGTTAGTTTCCCTGGTTTACTGACAACTGAACTCTCCTCTCGCATTCCGCTTTCTGGGACTTATAAATTTAATGTCTTCAGCAACCATTTTTACCAGTGCTCATATTGAAATTTTTGCCATTATCATTGCATGTTTTTTACCAGAGCTCATATTGCAATTTTTGTTAATATCGCTTTTCTCTGGCACTCCTTATTACTGGTTCCCATATTGTATTCATTTCTATGCTTGGTCGGCTCAGAAGATTTTTGTGGCCTAGCATATGTGCTGATTCCTTAAGTTTACGAATTTTCCAATGATGTTCTTTAGGATTTCAGCCTGATCCCACAGAGGGCGGTGATCTCCCTTTTCTCTCCATATGGGGTCAGCCAGGCCTGATTTTTCCACTTCCCCCTCATGTTACAGCTTTTTAGTGTTCTTGAAGCCTTACGTTAAGGGGATGACCCGTCTCCCCTTTATATTTCTTTTCGCAGCTGCATGGTATAGTGTACACACTAGTCATGTTCTCCTCTGTGGGGGGGGGGTCTTATTCGGGAGAGATATCTCAGAAGTGTCGTCCAGCTTTTGAAGGTTGTCCTTATGTTATAATGGGCTGCAGATCCTTTGTATTTTCTCTGATAACCCCTTCACATAAGGCAGGCAGACAGTTTTCTGACTGTTGTCCTCTTGTACCTACCTATCTTAGTTTATTGGGGCTGCTGCCATGTAACCAGGATAAAGGCATTGGCTAGATGACAGGACCCAAAAGAGTTGTGAGTTCAATACCTGGTTAAGGCAGTGGAGAACTTTGAGAGGGGAATTAACAGGAGATAACTGACATCCATTAGACATGGCACGTGGAACTAGAACAGTCTACCCCATTGAGTGAAATAAAGGGTTCAGTTCGACATTCCAAACACCTGAAGGCCAAAACGTTGTGATAAATATGGCAACAAAGATACGGACAATAGTCCAAATAATGTAAATAGTGTACATAATACCTCATCTCAGAAATATAGACAGATACAGAGCACTCCACAAAAAAAAAAAAAATTATTTTTACACTTAACTATATGATGAAAAAAATTTTACTAACAAAAAATTCAAATTTTTAGTTTAACATCACATCTAACATTTGATTTGTTCCATTTTAAGCGACTAAATTTCTATCTTTTTGCTTTTGTTTCAAATAACTGCAAGAAAAATTCCGACAATTAAATAAACTGTGCTACTATAGGATATTTACCATCCATTTTCTACTATGGCATGCTATTTACCAACTGTTGGAAGTATGAAATGTGTTTAAAAACCCTAACCCTAATTCTAAAAAAAAAAAAAAACACTGCTTCATCTTCAATTGAGATTATTTTGTCTGTTACCTTGTTTATTTTGCAATGGAATTACATAAATACCTCTTCCCCTTTATTATTTTATATATATATATATATGCCACTCTTTAGGTTAAAATAACACTGTAGTTTGAAGAATGAATTGCTGTGGGTTGTTTATACATCATTTACGGTTGATCGCAAATGTGTCTGCAGATATTATAGTGCCAAAGTTCCTGTTTCTCTTTTGGGGCGTGGCAAGGGTGGACACCCTGTAAAAAAATTTATACTTCTATAGTGTTTTGACCCCAGTTTAGGTTTTCACTATTTTCCCCATACCTGGGACCCTAATAGATGCTACCACCCAAGATCAGTGTAGACCTGGGAACAGCAGCAATTAAAAGATGGTTCTATACTCCTCCAATCTCCTGATAAGAGATCTTGCTGCCAAATGTAGTTTATCATCATAAACAGTAATATTAATCCTGGTTATAAGTTAGCACCTCATCACCCCTACAAAAAAAAAAAAAAACTTAAATCAGAAGAAATGTGTAATGTCTAAACAAAGTTCATTTCTATTCTAGATTGCATTTTAAGTCATCTAAATGAATAATACTTTGACAATCCAACTACATAGGCAACATTACCTACAATGCTTGCAACATTCTTCTCTCTATCTTAGTTTTGGGATCAATTGTGCAGTTTTAACCTCGTCAATCCACTGCCTTTTGCATTGAACATTGTCCTTGTATAATACATGTTCTAATTTAATAGACTGGTTTTTCCTGTCATGATAGGAGCCTTATTGCCATAGATAAATTGTTGTCATTTTGTAATATTTGCTAATTCTCAAGTACTTTACTGTAGATTGTTTTTTCACTATGAAGGTCGACTGTAGTTTTGATTTCGGAGCTGTCCTCCTCGTGAGCTGGTAACCAACCTAGGCTACATTAACTCACTTTGTTTACCAATAATTGGAGGAAAATGTCCTTTTCCTAGACTGGTTGACTCACAAGGCTATAGGATCCCGTCTGTTCTGCTATTTAACCCATAGCTGGGGGTAGAAGAGATAGATTCCTACCTTTGCATGTAAGTGAATGTAAACTTCAATCCATTTTTTGTTTTTGACTCTTCAGTCAACTGTAACTGATCATTTCTTTTATATGTAGTGTCCCTTCAAGACGTGGACGATCATAGCTCTCCACGACTTCCTATGTTTTATACCTTTTAGTTAGGTTTGTCTTAAAAATTTCTCGCATTCCATGTCATCCATTTTACACAAACTGATTTCAGAATTGTGCCATGCATTCAGTTTCTATATAAAGAATATTAGCACATTCCAATTATTCAGTTATATCTATAATATATATATATATATATGTCTCTGTGTCTGTCTGCTAAAATTTTTTTTTTAAATTTAGGCATACCTGACACAAATGTTTAATAGTTCATTAGTTTTGTCTTTTTGGGGGGTTGGATGTGTTCTAATTTTCTTTGTTTATCAAAACAAAACTAGTTCTTAAAATTTGATCTTAATGGTTTTTTTCTGATTTAGAGATAAGTCAGACAAATATTTAAGCCATATATATATATATATATATATATATATATATATATGTGTGTGTGTGTGTGTTTTCTCTTTAAACCGATTAATTTACTTCACCCCCCCCCCTTTCTTTCCTCCTCTTGGGTTCAATAAACATTGCAATTTTGGTGTAAACAGAATTGATTTAAAATGCTCATCAGTGACTAAGTTGTAATGTGGTTTTTCTGTAATTGCAAAATTTAAATTTAAAAGCTTTTATTTAACTCTAAAATAATTCAACTGCATTGGTTTCTAAATTGCTTTTCAAGTTTGGAAAATGGCTGAAAATTCCTGTTTATTTAAAGTTTTCTGATTTGGTCTTCCTGAAACTAAAGTTAAAGAGTTGCACAATTAGAAATTGACATTTGTACATTAGTGCCAAATAAGTTCTTGCCTCTTTTTCAATTTGGCATCAATTGAGGTTGGCATTTCTGGAGGTAATTCTGCCAATGTCCGCTTCCATTTTAACATTTGGCAATAAATTCAATCTCCCTCTGCTCCTTTACTCTAACCAAATTTGGAAGCTTTTTACAACAAATGCCTTGACAATTTCTAAATCGAGGCTGACTTTTAAACAACATGTCAAATCTAAAATAGCATTTGAACGAAAACTTCGACTGTTTATTTGGGAGTTGAAAAAACTCTAGATGGCATTCTCGATAGACCACGAAATCTCTTCATCCAGAAAACACTTGTGGGGAGGGTATCTGTAATGTATAAAAAGTCGTCTTTTATCTGTTCAGACTTATATCGACATCTTTATTTCATCGTTTCGGCTCTTGTCTTCTGGTCTTCTTCAGGTGTCTGTCAATCCAAGTGACCTTCAAGGAATATCAATCCGAAGTATTTATTTAATCTATGGGGGTTCATTAAATAAAGGTGTCATTTAGAATTCATAATATCTTAACTTTTGGCAATGTCCGAGTTTGCTTTCCTATGTCACGTATTTACCATGGCTGATGCTAACCTCCAGAAAAGTGATTTGTTGCGCCTTCTCAAGCTAATATTCTCATCTGACTTGAAGTGGAAAGACTATATTGAATCCATTGCTATGTCAGCTGTTAAGTTGCTTCATTGTGTCGTGTAAGACAACTCTCTCAGAATCTATTCGTGTAACATTCGTCCATATATGGTCCAGTGCCCCTGCTATTTATCTTGAGCTCCTTGATAAAATGCAAAGAATCGCTAATATTATTAGTCTTGATCTGGCATCTCAGCTTCAGTCACTTTCCCACTGCCATAAGGTAACCTCTCTGTCTCTTTTCTATAAATACTTCCTTCATAATTGTTCAGATGAGCTCTTCATTATGGTACCTAGGCTTCATGAATTTAAGTGCAGTACTAGACAGGCATCAAGATCTCAATTTACAATTGAGCTGGTGAGATGTAACCATAAATTCTATGTCTACAGTTTTTTTCTCGCACTTCTCGCTTGTGAAACTCCCTTCAGACTCCATGCTTTCCAGCCAACTTTAATCTACACATGGTTAAATGCAATGTCAATCGCTATCTACCCTCCTCTTCTCTTTCCTCTTCTTGCTCATTATTAATGCTTCTGTTCCTAATTCTTCCCCACCTGTAACCCCCTTGTGTCTTAGTTGCTTTACTGCCTTGTATATGGTGATAATATCATAGTGGCAACTATCATTGGATTCCATTCATTGCAACCGAGCTCTTTACAGGCTCACTTTGTATTAAAAATTTGATTCCCCTCCCACAAGATCATAAAAATCTTTATAAAAGGTAAGGGCTTGATTAGAATTATCTGACTTCCCACTTCCCTGTGTGTATGCCTGCACACACACACACATTAAGTTCACCATCTCCCCATATAAAAAACTAGCAGCATAAATTCTTATACTCTTAACTATAAAGGGGAATTATTATAAAATTGCTATTATAAGAAAACCTAATAAACCCATGCAAAAACTAATTCATACACAAAAGATTTTCTATAGCAAACTTAAAAATATAAAACCCTCATCAATAACAACTTCCAACTACATCGTTGACGAGCAAATATGCTCCATCAGAGGCCTCTATACAAAACATATAGAACATGATACCCCTACAACTCACCCACAAACATATCAACCTTTTATATCGTAACCAGATGCATGCTAATTATAAACAAGATGAAAATATCCTAAAAAAAAAAAAAAAAAATAAAAACTAATACAGCCACCACAGACCCTATTAAAAAAAAAAAAAAAAAAAAAAAAACTTGTATACTACACCAAATCCACCATGTCAAATAAAATCATTTGTAATGACTCTTCCCCCCCGGCCACTTGCGTGTTGCATAAAACATCATTTATAAATTTAAATGTCTTCTAGGAGATTGCATCTCCAATAAAAAATATCTGTTTAACACGCAACAACAGTGCTCTCATGTAGGCTAAGTTTTCATCTGAATAACGTGTCCAATATTTCTAAACCTTTACAACATACCTGTCCACACTCACAATTCGGAAAAATCCTCGGCAAATATACCTCCATACTTTTTCCGTGAAAAGAATAAACACAAACCCAAAATATTGAAACCAAACCTTAATAGAATTACGAATACTCAACAAACATTTTAAAATGTGTACAATAGTCTTTAAATGTTGGCACTTGTCATTAATAGTTTTTCCTTTATCTAACAACTACTCGAGTCTGGAATTTTCACACAGCATACCTAGTTACCTCCCCTTAAAGTGTCGCTCACCGAAGCCATGACACTGTCTTCCTGACTCCACATATAAAAATGGTAATTTTCAGATGACCCCAACAATTTTTGTCCTTTACAACCATGAACACTAAATACTTATTCGATAATTAAAAATGTCCTGATGATGACATGATGCTATGTTGAAAGTACTCAGAATAAATACAATGAGCCAACGTTTTTTCTCTTGCCTTTTAATAACAGCACTAAAAAAGCATATCCGCGAATATGAAAGGATCCTATCAAGAATAAGTAGACAGAACATGTTTAAATTATTTAACAAAACCGGTTGTGTGTGTGTGTGTATATATATATATAATATAATATATATATATATATATATATGAGGGAACTGTCTAAAAACAAAATATCCAGCCGGGCTAAATCACAAATTTAACAATATATAGATTAAATCAACAAATAAAAAAAAAAACTACCCACATTTCTCACCCACACAAGACACAGGCTTACCGAGGTGTGGAGGCCTCACACTTATACACTCACCCACACGAATAGACACGCTTACACACATCATACGCACTCACTCCCTAATGAGCCAAATGATAACACACCCACAGCAATACACACGCTTACACATATCATACTCACTCACTCCCTAAGAACCAAATAACACACACACACAAACACTAAACAGAGACACATCCCCTCACCAAGTCCAATAAAACTGTCAAACTGACCAGAGAATTCATAGCAGCATCCAGCTCTTATCTCAAATAACAACTTAAAAGAGACTTTGACCAACACAAGGAATGTTAAAAGATTCATGTTAAAAAGATAAAAAAAATAAAAAAACAAATGAAAACTACAGACAAAAGTTCATTTTCTCCATCAAGACATTCATTTCTGTAGTTTAGTGCTAGCAGCAAGCAGAAATATTTCTCCTCCCGATGATGGCCATTTCGGCCGAAACTAGTCGAGGAATCTAAATGGAATAATAATAAAAAAACGAAAGAATATTAATCTACAACCCAGTGTGTCTGAGGATTTTAATTTTTATTGTTCAAAATATATATATATATATATATATATATGTTAAGGAGGTATGGTGGAGTAGGGGATAGAGGTTCGGAGTGAGGAATTGGAGAGCTGAGTTTGAGTTCCAGTTGACTCCATTTCATTCACTTATGTGCTAATATCCTTGAGAAAGGTATTAATCCTCTTCTCCCTCCAGCTATGGGTAAAATAGCAGGACAGACTGGGTTCTATAACCCTGGATGGCAACTGGTCTAGGAGGACAACTCTGAATTCAAAACCTGCAGAGGGGGCATTTGGGGACCCTGTGGCACATAGTGTACCAGGTCTCTGTATTCGGCCCTCCAAAAAGTGTGGTTGTTTCTGCACAAAGCCTTCATCACTATAATCAAAATCATATGAGCTGGTGTCTGGCTGTTGGTTCCTAGGAACTGAGCTGCTTGACCCTCATACAACGAGTCTACCATATATAATGTTTATGTATGTTTGTTAAAGTAAAAATAAATTTAAAAAAATACTACGCCCTGTTGGCGGGGCTTCAGAATACGTCTACTGCACCCCCTGTAGAGGGTAAAAGTCCCTCAACAGGGCCACCTGTTGGCTGTGGGTGGTGACCTGTGATGCCTGGAAACGGGATCCTGGTGGTTGAGCAGTTTGTGACCCAGGTGAAAATTTGTCACGACCCTGGAACACACCACTTTGGCCTTTACCTGGACTAGACGGGAGGTTGGAGAGGCCCGATCTGACTAATCGGCTAGTCACGTCGAGCCCTAAACCTATCCTCACAAAATAAATATCTTTCAAACTCTATTTCAAAACCATGTGATATTCCCTAAATAAGTGTCAGAAGGCGGTGGCAAGGGTCAATCAAGGGAGTAGTACGTAAAAATCTGCGACATGAGGGAGTCGATAAGTTTTCATAAAGACAGGGATAAGAAAACGAAAACACCGGAAATGCTGGCAAAAATACTACTAATACGAGTATACCTTTTTGTATCCTTGAGAAAATAGGGCGAATGCCCCCCCCCACAATATCTCCCACTGCCGGGCTCCAAGGTGGGTGGGGAGCAAGAGATGAAGATAAAAACAAACCCCACATGGCAAAAAAAAAAAGACCCCATATCGAATCAAGTTCAGATGAGTCAGAACATGAACTAACACACCATCAATTCATAGTATTAGAATCTATTGAAAATACTCCTCTTGCCAAAATATCTCCTTTTTAAAAAGAAAATCATCTCGACCGACATCCAAAAACCAGAATCTGTGGAAAAAAAAAAATAAAGAATGGAACAATACAAGTATTCAAAAATACACACGCAAAAAAAAATATTAAACTAGACAACCTTTGACAAGATAAGAATCGAAACATACCTACACGAAACCCTAAATTCATCCAAAAGACTAGTGAGAAGCCATGAATTCTGGCTATGTATCCTGGAAGAGATAAAAACAAACCTAAAAAACCCACAAGTAAAAGATGTTAAAAAAATAACTATTAAAAAAAAAAAAAAAAGTATACTTATTGAAATACCTCTATATATATATATATATATATATATATATATATATATATATATATATATATATATACCTTTAACTCTCCTGTAATACCCAGACATAAGAATTGCATATTCAATAGCAAAAGTGGAAACTTGCATACCAATGCCACTTGGGTGTTACCGATGACAAAGATATGGACACCACAAAGAAACTTGTGCTAGAGATCCCGTGTGTAGATGTGGAAATACAGAGATTGAACGTCCAGAAGATTGCAGTGAAAGACTGCCCAAACTGCAAAGAGGAGCACACTGCAGGCTCAAGAGAATGTAAAGTATAGCAGAAAGAAAAGGAAATCAACAAAACAAAATATTCACAAAATATCTCTTTCTTCAAAGCAAGAAAAATTGTCGAAACATAGACACCCACAATAACATATGCCTCTATGCTGACCTCAGAAAATAAACATCCTGAATATCTAAAAAAAAAAAAAAAAAACATAAAAAACTAACTACAAATTTGAAGAAATCTCAACCTTAATAGATAACCTGAGAATTCTACTTACTGAACTAACCATAATACTCAAACCTGAAATGATGACAACAGCTAAAAATAACCAAAAAACAACTGAACACTGCACATCAAATATCACAAAACAAACTCAAAAAAAGGAAACCAAAAGCCTCAGCAGAAGGCAAACAGACCTGCAAAACCAAGACAAAGAATCTACAACCTGAAAACTCGAAACGGATCTTTGCTTCTCAACAAAATAGAACAAGAACAATCAGAAAACACGACCACAACTGAACTCTCAAAGAACATGCCATGGAAAAAATGTGACTCAAAAAGATACACAAACTGATAAGAAAAGCCAGCTGAGCCAACGATCAACTTCCAAGAACAGGTCAAAAAGCCAAACAAAATCCTCCCCAGAAAAAAAAAAAAAAGAAACAAAACAAAGATCCTAGAAACATGACCACTGAGAATACCCCCACCATCCCTAGAAGAGATAGATATATCATAAAAAAAGCATAATGAACTCAAGATCACACAAAATTCTACAATAGAACTGCAGAGGAGTGAAGGCAAATATAAATGAACTGCTGTTACTAATTACAGACCTAAACCGAGATGTCTTCAGGAAACCTTCTTAACGAATAACAATAAGATAAATATAAGACTACCAACAATATAATTATATTAAAAACTCTAGTCTTTGATAATCAGGGGGTACATCTATTTTAATCAAATGACATACCACAGTCTTATTGTCTTAAAAACAAATCAGCATCCATAACAAAATTTTAAAAAAAAATTCCTTTTTATAACTTAACCCAACACCGCGATTAATCTCTGCTAAAGTACTTGCAAGAGCCTCTAAGGCCAGAATATCTGTCGAAGTGTGATTATCGAGCTCTGTCTGTCAAGGTGTAAATATCAACATATCTAAGTACGAATGACAAGCTATCAAAGCCCGGATATCTATTGTTGGCATTAAATAACCCAATGAGGTTGATATGCCATAAAACACAAACAAACAAACATAAGTACTCGAGCATTGAATTAAATTCTTGCTAATGTATATTTTGTTGAAATAAAATCCATATTTCTAATGACACGATCAACGAAACATGAAAATAAATTTCAAATCTCTAACTATTTATATTTGCTAAATATTTTAAATTATCATATACTTCTAAATTCTTGTTCCTAAAATTGATTCTATCATGGCCCTCCACATCTTCCTGTCCTTTTTTGTAGCTCTTAATAAATTTTGCCTTCTTGTTCTCTCCCAAACACTGTCCTGCCATCCATTTACTCGAGCAAGCTCCCTAAGTATGTCACAAACTGTTTTTTTCTGTCCTGCTCCCACCCCTCTGTCCTGTGAGTTTAAGATATTCTAAACTTTTTGCACATTACATATTCCAGAAATTTTAACTGCTTCTTGCTGTTAAGCGAGTTTCCATTTTTTTCATTTTCTCTAAAACTTTGTTTACATGTGCAGTCCAAGGTATTCTCAGCATCCTTCTGTAGAACTACATTTCTATTGCTTCAAGTCTCTTCATCTGTCAAGCATTCACTGCCATATAGGAAGATTGATATTACATAACAGTTCAGTACTCTTTTCTGTGTTTCTAATGAAGTTTTTTTTTTTTTTTTTTTTTTTCTCTCTCTCTCTCTTAATAACGTTGGTTTGATTTTGGAATGCATCCAATAAGCTTTTCTTACCCCCCCCCCATTACTAACTGTAAAAACCTAAAAGACTGTGGAGGAGAGTGAATTGGGTGCTAGGCAACCATATCTACTTTAATTGAGGAGAGAAAACAAAACTAGTAAATAAAAATTTAAAATGGAGACAGAAGTACAGAGTTGGAGTAGACTTTAGAAGTAACCGGAAACCCAATCCTAAACAGGAAACAAGGGTCCTAATAATGTGCTGTCATAATTTAAATCTTAATTTATAGATTTTTAATTAACGCACAAGCTAAACACGCACATGAAAATAAAAAGCTGCTACTTCTACCAACTTTCACAGAGGCTCACACTTTATTTTGAGATTCATATAATTTGCTTTATTTAATATTTGTCAATCTCCAGCAGTTTTTCATCTCTAACATGTATTAATTTGTCAAATCCCAGTTTGGGGAGGTGCTTACAGCCATATCATGTTGAAACACTAATCACCGAAGTTAAGCAATGTTCAGCTTGTTTAGTAACTAAGTGGGTGACCACTTGGGAATAAGTTTCTGTAAGATGGCACAATCGGAATTGGAAAATAGTTCCAGTTCCAGTCAGGTTCGTTATATTTATATGCATAAATACTTAGAGGAAAGGGATGAATCCACCTCTTATACTCCCCAGCTATGGGTTAATTAGTTGGGCATTAATGAGTGAATCATTATGTTCCCAAAATACTTAGAATCTAAAAATATTTTCTGGCTTTAAATAACTTGGAATTTTCAACAAAATTCCATGTCCTCAAAAATATAAAATGTATTGTTTTTTTTGTTTTTTTTTTTTTTTTATAAAAAATGTTTTTTAATACATTCATAGTGTTTTGTTTTTGTGTGGACATTCACTATTTGCCCATAGCTGGGACCCCAACAGGTACTGCAACTAATAACCATAGCAATTAAAAGGTGATTTTTCCCACTGCTCAAAACCTGATGTTCTGATCAGAGGGCTTCTTGCCAGAGGTACTTTATCGTCATACCCAGGATTCTGTCTATTAAGTCTGTTTGTCTCTCTTTCTATTATTTGTAAATGGAGTTCTGATGTCTTGCCTACAACTTTTCTACTGCTAATTATATTTGTAATTGGTATCTTCAGGAGAAAATTAATGAACGGAAATGGAGAGGGAGATTACTGAAAAAAATTTTGGAAGTTTTATAGATGGCTCTCTGACTCTCACTCACTCACTCACTCACTCTGTGTGTGTGTGTGTGTGTGGCTCTCTCTCACTCACTCACTCTGTGTGTGTGTGTGTGGCTCTCTCTCACTCACTCACTCTGTGTGTGTGTGTGTGTGTGTGTGGCTCTCTCTCACTCACTCACTCTGTGTGTGTGTGTGTGTGTGTGTGTGGCTCTCTCTCACTCACTCACTCTGTGTGTGTGTGTGTGTGTGTGTGTGTGTGTGTGGCTCTCTGACTCTCACTCACTCACTCTGTGTGTGTGTGTGTGGCTCTCTGACTCTCACTCACTCACTCTGTGTGTGTGTGTGTGGCTCTCTGACTCTCACTCACTCACTGTGTGTGTGTGTGTGTGACTCTCACTCACTCACTGTGTGTGTGTGTGTGTGTGTGACTCTCACTCACTCACTGTGTGTGTGTGTGTGTGTGTGTGACTCTCACTCACTCACTGTGTGTGTGTGTGTGTGTGTGTGACTCTCACTCACTCACTGTGTGTGTGTGTGTGTGTGTGACTCTCACTCACTCACTGTGTGTGTGTGTGTGTGGCTCTCTCTCACTCACTCGCTGTGTGTGTGTGTGGCTCTCTCTCACTCACTCGCTGTGTGTGTGTGTGGCTCTCTCTCACTCACTCGCTGTGTGTGTGTGTGGCTCTCTCTCACTCACTCGCTGTGTGTGTGTGTGGCTCTCTCTCGCTCACTCGCTGTGTGTGTGTGTGGCTCTCTCTCGCTCACTCGCTGTGTGTGTGTGTGGCTCTCTCTCGCTCACTCGCTGTGTGTGTGTGTGGCTCTCTCTCGCTCACTCGCTGTGTGTGTGTGTGGCTCTCTCTCGCTCACTCGCTGTGTGTGTGTGTGGCTCTCTCTCGCTCACTCGCTGTGTGTGTGTGTGGCTCTCTCTCGCTCACTCGCTGTGTGTGTGTGTGGCTCTCTCTCGCTCACTCGCTGTGTGTGTGTGTGGCTCTCTCTCGCTCACTCGCTGTGTGTGTGTGTGGCTCTCTCTCGCTCACTCGCTGTGTGTGTGTGTGGCTCTCTCTCGCTCACTCGCTGTGTGTGTGTGTGGCTCTCTCTCGCTCACTCGCTGTGTGTGTGTGTGGCTCTCTCTCGCTCACTCGCTGTGTGTGTGTGTGGCTCTCTCTCGCTCACTCGCTGTGTGTGTGTGTGTGGCTCTCTCTCGCTCACTCGCTGTGTGTGTGTGTGTGGCTCTCTCTCGCTCACTCGCTGTGTGTGTGTGTGTGGCTCTCTCTCGCTCACTCGCTGTGTGTGTGTGTGTGGCTCTCTCTCGCTCACTCGCTGTGTGTGTGTGTGTGGCTCTCTCTCGCTCACTCGCTGTGTGTGTGTGTGTGGCTCTCTCTCGCTCACTCGCTGTGTGTGTGTGTGGCTCTCTCTCGCTCGCTCGCTGTGTGTGTGTGGCTCTCTCTCGCTCGCTCGCTGTGTGTGTGGCTCTCTCTCGCTCGCTCGCTGTGTGTGTGGCTCTCTCTCGCTCGCTCGCTGTGTGTGTGGCTCTCTCTCGCTCGCTCGCTGTGTGTGTGGCTCTCTCTCGCTCGCTCGCTGTGTGTGTGTCTCTCTCTCGCTCGCTCGCTGTGTGTGTGTCTCTCTCTCGCTCGCTCGCTGTGTGTGTGTCTCTCTCTCGCTCGCTCGCTGTGTGTGTGTCTCTCTCTCGCTCGCTCGCTGTGTGTGTGTCTCTCTCTCGCTCGCTCGCTGTGTGTGTGTCTCTCTCTCGCTCGCTCGCTGTGTGTGTGTCTCTCTCTCGCTCGCTCGCTGTGTGTGTGTCTCTCTCTCGCTCGCTCGCTGTGTGTGTGTCTCTCTCTCGCTCGCTCGCTGTGTGTGTGTCTCTCTCTCGCTCGCTCGCTGTGTGTGTGTCTCTCTCTCGCTCGCTCGCTGTGTGTGTGTCTCTCTCTCGCTCGCTCGCTGTGTGTGTGTCTCTCTCTCGCTCGCTCGCTGTGTGTGTGTCTCTCTCTCGCTCGCTCGCTGTGTGTGTGTCTCTCTCTCGCTCGCTCGCTGTGTGTGTGTCTCTCTCTCGCTCGCTCGCTGTGTGTGTGTCTCTCTCTCGCTCGCTCGCTGTGTGTGTGTCTCTCTCTCGCTCGCTCGCTGTGTGTGTGTCTCTCTCTCGCTCGCTCGCTGTGTGTGTGTCTCTCTCTCGCTCGCTCGCTGTGTGTGTGTCTCTCTCTCGCTCGCTCGCTGTGTGTGTGTCTCTCTCTCGCTCGCTCGCTGTGTGTGTGTCTCTCTCTCGCTCGCTCGCTGTGTGTGTGTCTCTCTCTCGCTCGCTCGCTGTGTGTGTGTCTCTCTCTCGCTCGCTCGCTGTGTGTGTGTCTCTCTCTCGCTCGCTCGCTGTGTGTGTGTCTCTCTCTCGCTCGCTCGCTGTGTGTGTGTCTCTCTCTCGCTCGCTCGCTGTGTGTGTGTCTCTCTCTCGCTCGCTCGCTGTGTGTGTGTCTCTCTCTCGCTCGCTCGCTGTGTGTGTGTCTCTCTCTCGCTCGCTCGCTGTGTGTGTGTCTCTCTCTCGCTCGCTCGCTGTGTGTGTGTCTCTCTCTCGCTCGCTCGCTGTGTGTGTGTCTCTCTCTCGCTCGCTCGCTGTGTGTGTGTCTCTCTCTCGCTCGCTCGCTGTGTGTGTGTCTCTCTCTCGCTCGCTCGCTGTGTGTGTGTCTCTCTCTCGCTCGCTCGCTGTGTGTGTGTCTCTCTCTCGCTCGCTCGCTGTGTGTGTGTCTCTCTCTCGCTCGCTCGCTGTGTGTGTGTCTCTCTCTCGCTCGCTCGCTGTGTGTGTGTCGCTCGCTCTCTCTCTCGCTCGCTCGCTCTCTCTCTCTCTCACTCGCTGTGTGTGGCTCTCTCTCTCTCTCTCTCTCACTCACTCACTCGCTGTGTGTGTGTGTGTGGCTCATTGACTCTACCTCTCTACCTCTTGCAATGAATCTATAGTCACTCATAAACACTATTATTCTTGGAACAGCAAAAATGTCTCTTAAAAAAAATTTAAGAATTTTTCCTATGTCTGGCTAGACACCTTTTTTTTTCTCTTTCTACAGAATCTATCTTACATATTTATAAGTGTATCATTCTTCCTTTGCTTTGAATGTTGCTGCCGCCTGCTATATATTTAGAGATCCTTGATGAAATCTAAAGAATCTGCAATATTACTGGTCCTGACCTGTCATCTTGGCTTCAGCTACTCCCTCCCCCCATACACACACCGTAATGTCGCTTCCCTCTGCCTTTTCTATATTTTTCACAATTGTTCTGAACAACTTTCCTCGATGGCGCCTAGACTTTATGAATTAGGTCCTCATTTTACAGTTGAAATGGCTGGATGTAATCATAAGTTCTAGGTTAAGTTTCTTCTATCGCACTTGCCCGTGGAACTCTTCTATTTTCTTGCTTCCCAGCCAACTTTGAGCTTCAAAAATTTAAATGCAATGTCAATCGTTATCTTATGTCTTAATTCTTGTTCTTTTCTTGTTCTCTCTCCTTAATCGTAATTTTCTCATTCTCTAACCCTAACCCCTTACATCCATGTGACTTTATTGCCTTGCTTGATATGAACTAATTTAAAAAAATTACAATTTCTTTTACGAGCGTGCATATGAAAATAAAGTGACTAATTTTACTGTCAATCATTGAGACCCATGTGAAGGTAGCTTAACCATCACGATATGGAAAGGTTCCTTGGGTTTAAATATTGTCGGTAAAGTCTGTTTAATTTGATAAACGGACAATAGTATTGTATTGGTCATATTAGCCGTTTCCCTATAAGGAAACATTTGATATTCATTGACCGAGCAGCCAGTACTGTTGCCACTTGATATTAATGGAATCTTTCTTTTAAAACAATTTTTCAGGAAAATAGGTTTCTCAAGTCGAGTAGCTGTTATCACTCTTTCCAGTATTGATGTGGTTTCCTTCCGAACTTTTTATCTGATGTAGTGTGGAATGTCAACATCTTGGTTATGTCATTATTTTCTCTTCGAGTTACATGCTATATATATATATATATATATATATATTAGCCGTTGAAAGTCCTCAATTGATGATTGGTACAGTTCTTTGTGATTCTGTAGCGCCAGTCCATGAGGTTCAGCTTTAATGGTCTTCGATCCACTGGCCTCACTTGCTCAAAGCCATTTTAACCATTGAGCTGAGAGTTTAAATATTTCTGAAAGAATCTAGTGTCATGCGTGTCATTTATGTGAAAGTCTTGATCTGGCGAGGCTATTTAAGAACATGACTCGAATTTTCCGATTGATGTTTTGCGTTGTTGGTCGAAAGTATTTCTGGTACAGCCTATTAGGTTCATTTGCTTTACTCCTGTACTAAATTTGTTAGAATTGATCCAGACTCTGTATGTTTGGTGTTTTTTTTTTTTTTTTTTTTTTCATTAATTCAAGGTCCATGTCGTTAACTGCTTTCATTCCAATTCCAGATCATGGTTTCAATTTTGAAAAGGTTTATCTTGAGTCCTATTTCTTGTTAACACTTGGCAGAGGATGTTGATTTTCGGTTCAAGATAGTATAGGGTTACTATTACTATTGAATTTGATAGTATAGGGTTACTATTGAATTTGATAGTATAGGGTTACTATTGAATTTGATAGTATAGGGTTACTATTGAATTTGATAGTATAGGGTTACTATTGAATTTGATAGTATAGGGTTACTATTGAATTTGATAGTATAGGGTTACTATTGAATTTGATAGTATAGGGTTACTATTGAATTTGATAGTATAGGGTTACTATTGAATTTGATAGTATAGGGTTACTATTGAATTTGATAGTATAGGGTTACTATTGAATTTGATAGTATAGGGTTACTATTGAATTTGATAGTATAGGGTTACTATTGAATTTGATAGTATAGGGTTACTATTGAATTTGATAGTATAGGGTTACTATTGAATTTGATAGTATAGGGTTACTATTGAATTTGATAGTATAGGGTTACTATTGAATTTGATAGTATAGGGTTACTATTGAATTTGATAGTATAGGGTTACTATTGAATTTGATAGTATAGGGTTACTATTGAATTTGATAGTATAGGGTTACTATTGAATTTGATAGTATAGGGTTACTATTGAATTTGATAGTATAGGGTTACTATTGAATTTGATAGTATAGGGTTACTATTGAATTTGATAGTATAGGGTTACTATTGAATTTGATAGTATAGGGTTACTATTGAATTTGATAGTATAGGGTTACTATTGAATTTGATAGTATAGGGTTACTATTGAATTTGATAGTATAGGGTTACTATTGAATTTGATAGTATAGGGTTACTATTGAATTTGATAGTATAGGGTTACTATTGAATTTGATAGTATAGGGTTACTATTGAATTTGATAGTATAGGGTTACTATTGAATTTGATAGTATAGGGTTACTATTGAATTTGATAGTATAGGGTTACTATTGAATTTGATAGTATAGGGTTACTATTACTATTGAATTTGATAGTAACAAAGCTTCTTCGGAAAGGAATTGGGTTGGCATCGAGTTCGGAAATGCGTTGCGTTCTCTTATAACATAGCTGGCCAGTGCAGGTGGTTGCTGGACAACCAATCTGTCGTGCGCCATGGCTAGGTGTCCAGAGCAGTAGATCACTCACGAGTTCTTTGTTTTGCTCACCAGCAGTGTTTCGTAAAACACCAACTCCAAATCTGAGTGTAGGTTCCATCAAACTTAGATTCTAGAGTTTTACTCTTCATTGGCCTGAAAGAATCTTTGCTTGGGGGTTGTCTGGTAGATCAGATTTCCAGATTACATTCATTTTATTCAAAGGTAACCCAGGCTTTTGCTATGTGAATTTTCAAATCGTTTTCAGTAGTAATTTATCTCTCTTCCTGGGTATTGTAGAGTAAAAAGTACACTCCTGGTGACTCTATGAACTCATTTAATACTATAGAGTTCAATGATATGAGGTCGTTTGTAGTCGAATAGGAGTCCGTCCCAGGCTCCCGACTAGACAAAACCTCTGCCTTCAGGCAAAGGGTAACTCAATCGGGGGTTCTGTCTTCAGATAGACTTGGCTAAGAAAAACAGACAAGTCGGACAGTTCACGGTCTGGTTTATCACTGACAAGAGCTCTCTCTTCAGGCCAAGAGTGACTTAGTCGGGGCTCTGTCTTCAGATAGACGCGGCTGAGAAAAACAGACCAGCACTGTACCCAGCCCGCTTTTTTTTGGGGGGGGGGGCAAAATTTTGGCCTCGGTGGAAACTCTGATTCCCTCACAGAAAACTTGACCTTGTGCCGCATCTTGTCCGCAGTGGAGCATCTGGTTGCTGCCAGGCTTGCAACTGGCTTGTCGGACTCTTTGCCTTCGTGCAGAGAGGAACCCAGACGAGGATATGCCTACGGGCAGTCTCTCGTCTGGGAAGGTAGACAAACCTGACCCCGTGTATGCATGGTCTGAGTTTTTTGCCGTAGCCTACAGCTCAGTTCGTATCATATAAAACTGGCCTTGTGCCACATGCCTCCACGTGGGGAGGATTGGGTAAATGCCAGTAGCATCAGTCAGTCAGTCCCGGCCTCTCAACAAGACTTCTGTCTTCGGGCAGAGGTTGACTCAGTCAGGGTTCTGTTTTCGGATAGACTCTGCTGAGAACAATAGACAAATAATGTACCTGATCCCGGTTTTGCGGGGGCTGGGTAAATTGGATGAGTTGTAAACGCTCGGGTTCCCCACATAAGGCTTGATCTTCTGTCGCATCTAGTCTGCAGTTGGTGCGACCGGTAAATAACAGTCGCATCGAAGTCAGTTCCAGGCTTGCGATAAGACGAGACCTCTTGTCTCCGGCCAGCGGGTGACGAGACCTCTTGTCTCCGGCCCGGCGGGTGACGAGACCTCTTGTCTCCGGCCCGGCGGGTGACGAGACCTCTTGTCTCCGGCCCGGCGGGTGACGAGACCTCTTGTCTCCGGCCCGGCGGGTGACGAGACCTCTTGTCTCCGGCCCGGCGGGTGACGAGACCTCTTGTCTCCGGCCCGGCGGGTGACGATACCTCTTGTCTCCGGCCCGGCGGGTGACGATACCTCTTGTCTCCGGCCCGGCGGGTGACGAGACCTCTTGTCTCCGGCCCGGCGGGTAGACTCTACTGTGAAAAACAGGCATTTACCCTAACCCTCTTTTGTGGGGGCTGGGTAAATTTTGACCAATGGCCCCAGTGGAAAAGAAATCTAAAGCCTGGGTCGCCTTGAATAAAATAGATGTTTTTTTTTTGTTGTTTTTGTTTTGTTTTTTTTTGTTGTTTTTGTTTTGTTTTTTTTTTTGTTGTTTTTGTTTTGTTTTTTATCGAGACAGATCTTTTTATAACCTGTTAATTGCTAGTGTACCTGAGCTTTTTAAGAATCTGAGCAACACTTGAACTAAAATGATTAGATTTCAACCCCCACACCACCCTAAGCACATGAAAATTATCGTTCCACTTGTACATTGGATAATTAGGTTCTTTTGTTTTCTCTGTGATAAACATTGGTGGACAAAAGTTTCTTAACGAAACTTTAGTGTTTGGCATCCATTAAGCTATTACGGTCAGCCTGATATATATATATTTTTTCTGTTAAACTTCAGTATTTTGTATGTTTTTGATATCTTTTCTTTTTGTTTGATTCCCAACTAAGACAATGGCGTCCACTTCACAATAATGTCTTTGGAAGAAAACGCCCCCCCCCCAACTCTGAGTAGAATAGTAGTGTAGATAGACTAGCTGACCTTGATAGGGACAACTAATGTAGGATAAGTCTGAATTTAAAACAGTAAAGAAAATAATAGGGCAATTCACATCTCGTATGATCGCCACCGTCTTGTTAAAATATTTTAACATCTGTTTATATTTCTGAGATGTGCACTATTTACATTCTTCGGAAAAATCCAGTGACTTGACCTCCAATGAATTGTGAGTTCAATACCTGGCCACAGAAGAGGTGACCAGAAAAAGTGTAAAGTGATAATAACCTACCCCGGTGGGTGAAATAAAGTGTTCGGTTCGAAATTCGAACATATATCACCTGAAGAAAGCCGGAGAGTACAACGGTCGAAACGTCGTGAATATGGTAATACAGATGAGGACATTTTTACCAAGGTTATCTAAAGAAACATTTCTAAAATTATTTCATTTGTGAATAAGTCCTGAAAGTTTCATTGCAATCCAACAATTATTGATATTGTGTTTAAGTTTCTTTACTTAAATGTTTCTGCCTAATTCCGAGGTTTTTCTCATTGACGCCATTTAAACGGCTTAACTGGAATTTTTGTGTGCATTTTGAGATACAGTTTAACCCGGGTATAAGATTTTCTCTGGTCCCAAATTAGAGCCTGTGTTAATGTATATAAAATAGACCAAACCGGGATATAAGAGACTTCTTCTCCGGTCTCGACAACTCTCTTATATCCGGGTTACACTGTATATACTTTTAGGGTATTACATCGAAAAAGAAAGTCGAAATCGCTACAAAATTTTAGTCGTATTTCGATGCGTTTTATATAATGACTGCAATTGTGTAGCGATTTTTTACATGTTAATATCCTAAAATAAAGAATATTGCTCTACTTTGTATTGAGCTCTTAAAATCTACAATCGTTGGAATTGTACCCTATTCGTTCTCATCTTACGTGTGCGTGCCTACCCCACACGCTACTACATTTCACCTTTTCATAATAAAGTATTTGAAAATGAATACAATGTACCTAAATAAATAAATAAAAAATAAAAATAGACGTGTCATAATAGATCATTCCATCTTAAATAAATCAATGTTTTATGGCAATTTTTAATATCAACTTGAGATTTTTCTTGTTACAAAGTTGAATATAGATGAAAAAAAAAAAAATGCTGAATTTTATAGATTTTACCCCCAGACTTAGCATAAGTAAAACAAATTCACGGATTTGTAGGGGAAAAATAGATCTCCCCCACCCACCAGAATGTTGTAAAAAATCCGAATTTTCTTTTTCTTCCTTTTTAATAGTCAGCTATGGTTAGTTTACTTTGTAACGTATATAAATGTAGGTAGAAAAAAATCATGTTAAAATAGCGAAGATTACAAAGCACTGCTCGGACCCCTGATCAGGCTCACCTCCCGGTTTTGTTTTTTTTTGTTTTTTTTTTTTTTTGTTTTTTTTTTTTGTTTTTTTTTTGTTTTTTTTCTCCTTACCCACATACAGTGAATAACTATGGAAAGCCTTCCTTCTTTACACAGGCAATTACGTAACAAACTTTAATGAATGCGTGAGAGAGAAAATTTATTCAAATCTCTGAAAGGCCAACTCTGAAAAGAGATCGCTGAACAATGCCGTTTGTGGAATTTTGCTTGAGTATTTCCTCCTGGGCATTAATAGCCTTGTCAAGTAGGCAGACTATTTTTTCTATTGTTGGATGTTGTAATAAAGCGAGTCTTTTAATTGACGAGAAATGTTGAATTTAATAGTTGTTAATGTCGGGTTGGAGTTGGTGTCACTATAACTACTGTTAGTCCCGATCTGTTTCACAAGAATGTCATTGAGTGTAATACGCATGCGTGCTATTTCTTCTCTGGTCGATTCAAGTCGTCATTTGTTTAATATTTAATCATGTCTCTGCTATCCGTATAATCTTATTTTATAACACAATGGGATCCAGTTGTTATTGGAGCACAAATTCATGTGTGCCCTAAATGATTTTTATCAGTATAAAGTGGCGTTTTTTTTTTTTTTTTTTTTTTTTTTTTTTTTTTTTGTAAGCAGCAGTAAAGTCTAAAAATAACATCTTCAAAGCAACCAACAATCGCAGGTTGAAGTGAGTCCCTTTCTCACGGTCTAAACGTCGCAGTTCCTTCGCTATTTCCATGGAAAGTGTTCCTAAGTTCCACCAGTTCTACCCTTCCCGGCTAGGACTCGCCATGCCACGCCCATTGTAGCGAACCACCCTCATTCCTTTCTTATTCCATTTGGAGAGATGTGGATTCCACTCGAGCAGCAGCTTCTCACGAACCGCTGCTTTGTGGAACCGACTCCCAAGAGGATACTTCCTCGATTACTAAAATCTTAACCTTATCAAGTCTAGGGCCAATTGTTATCTCCACCCACCCCATATATCTCCATAAACTGTGCCTCTTAATCTGTAACCTATACCTCGAGTGGTTCCTGGGGATTTTTCATGAAAGCCATTGTTAAAATATATGAAAGATTTAGATATCAAATGCCACTTGGCCGGAAGTTTTGACTTCCGATCGTTGGCTGATATAAAGAGTCACGGGTGGTAATAGTTTAGAACCACCCGTTAGTGGATTGCGAGCTGCAAATCGTGCTGCTTAGGAGCAGCAGAGTAGTAGGAGAGAAAGGAGTTCTCGCTAGCCGAAGGAAATATCTGGTCCGTTATTCTGTCGTGAGATAACCGCGAAGATTGGTCACGTTCCACTTACTGTACCAATTGAATCCATGAATAAATAACGCGAATCCTGTGTCCAATATATTTAATTTCTCGCATTGGTGATAATTCTACCTTCCGTACCCTTGTGAACGTGCATCGGGGACTTTCCCCAGTTCTGATGCGCATTGAAGCAAACTGGAATCGAAATACAACGTGGGGGGTGATTTGTCCAGTCAGTGAGAGACTGTGAGGAGCCCCAGTTGCATGTTTACAATTCAAGCCAAAGAAGTATCGGCAATATTATGGGTCCTAACCTGGTATCTCAGCTTCAATCACTTTCTCACCGCCGTAATGTAGCTTCCCTATAACTTTTTCTATAAATTTCATAGTTGTTTGAATGAACTCTTCGCTATAGTACCTCGGCTTTATGAATTTAAACGCAGTACTCGATTGGCCGTAAGGTCTCACCAATTCACAGTTGAATTGGCTAGATGTCATCGTAAGTTCTATGCTAAGTTTTTTTTGTTTTTTTTTTTTTTTGTTTTTTTTCTCGCACTTCTCTTTTTTGAAAAAAAAAACTCTGTTCCGGCTTCATTTTTTTTTTTTTTTTTTTTTTTTTTTAAATCTTCAAAAAATAAAATGCAATTATCTAATGTCTTCCTGATTACTCTTCTCTGGTTCTTGGACCTTAGTAATGTGATTTTTGTCTGATCCTCCCTCACCCCTGTAACCCTTAGTGGCTTTACTGCCTTGGTTGGAGTGAACTTATCTAAAAAAAACAAAAAGGAAAAAAAAACTTGAACCTGATTCCCCCCCCCCCTCTTCTTTAAGTGTAATGGCTGAAGTGCCATTTGGATGATACTGGCATATTCTACTTATGTAAAGATGAGTAACTGTCGATATTTTTGCATTATTTAGAATTATTTTTTTTCTTTTCCGTCTTTTTTTTTTTTTTTTTTTCTTTTTCCCCTCTTCCGTCTTTTATGCAATATTGCCTAACTTGAAACTATTTTATCATATTTGGCTGATTTCAGACATTCGAGAAAGACGTTTGTATTATGCCAATACACAAAATAGAAGCATGAAAAAAAAAGTTAAAAAAAAATTGTAATTTTCAAACACGTCTGTCGTTTTCTCTATTGACCTAATAATATAGCAAGTCTTTCATATATATATATATATATATCCTTTATGGGTTAGTCAGTAGTCAAGTAATTAGTAACATGTTTTCGATTTATTTAAAGCTAAATGGCCTCATGTTACCAGAATAACTGTAATTGTAGTTACAAAGACGCTAGTGTACAATTAATTATACAAATCCCATGACACCAAGTCAGATAAGAGTACACAAGGAACATGCAGCACAGCCAAATGTACGCGATACTGAGTTAGGTTTTGATAAAAAAATCAGTGTCTAATGTTTCAGGTGGGACCCAATTAGAAATAATTTCAACTTTTGGTTTACGTAATGCACTCAGTCGATTGAGAATGTTTCAAAGCTTGGGATGAAAGTTCTGATTTCATCGTGTATCCTACAAATAAAGAATTTGATGCTTATAGAAATATTTAATAATAAACATTGCCTCCGTTGCTTCCGAGGAACTCAATCTGTCAACAAGATTATAGATTCTATCCATTTTGTGTGATGGATAATTTACCAACACAAAATATTTTGAAGTACTAAAGACTAAATTTAGTCAAAATCGCCCTTTGCTTCAATCACGTCTTCCAGATAACTTTGGAATCTTCTTCAACTCTTCTGGACATTCTCCTTGAGTTGGTGAATACTGCCATTGCTGTTAAATTCTAGCGTTTGTAAAATTCTTTAGGTTTTGGTGTAAAATATGAGACCAATTTCTTCTTTTGATGTCAACAATAGGCCATCGAAATGGTTCGGCAAACCCCTAAATAAATAATCAAAAATAAGTAATTTTTCCAACCGACCTTTCCTATATAAGGGCTGTTAGTGTATTAACCAGTGGGGGTCAGTAAAAATAAATTCATTTACCAAGAATAAGTTCAATCGCAAATCAATGTTCAAAAAGTTCAAAAGGCAAAACTGTCGTGAACAGTCCAGCAGACAAATCTAAACATTCAAACCTTTCACTTGCAGCAGAGGAAACTCACTTTCGCCTACCAAGTTCAAAGTAACAGATTTTATTCACAGAGCAATTTTTCTCACTCTCTCAGTCAAGGAGGAAAGAACATTATCATAGGTCTTTTGATACTTAAAATGGCGGGTTCTTGCTAACAATCTTAATTTTCCTTCTGCAGACCAAGGCACAAAACATGAATTCTTTTTCTCTTTCGTGATTTTAACTAATGATGGACGTTTTCTGTTTAAAGCTGCTTTCAAATGACAGTTCTTGATAGTAGAGGTCAAGGTATTTGATTGTCTAACAGTTCAATATCCCATTATGCACTCCATGGTCTACTCTGGATGAAGTTTTCCTCTCGGTTAAGTGTCATATGATATTACAACCCTTACCTTGATTATGCCGCCATAACAGAATTTTTCTATCTGCTTACCTTGTTCGAATTTCGAATCGAATCGGTTATTCAATCTCTATCAATACTGCTTTCCATGTTAAGGGGAGATAATTCGTCTTTTGGGGGAGATAACTCCTATCAGTTAATATTCACCAGTCTTATTCCCCTTTGTTGCTTTATCTGTTTCTTTCACTCAATCGGTGGGAAAATTGTCCATATAACCACTCTGATGATGGCTCATGTGAGCTGAAAGCTTAGATAGACTACCAATATAATAAATATCCAAATGTTGGACAGTTTTTGTCTTTATCTTGAAACTAAAGCCATTATACAATGCTTGGAAGGGCTCATGATAGACATTCGTTTTGTTAACTCTCTCATATATATATATATATATATATATATATATATATATATATATATGCAGGTTTCATTAAATAATAGACAAGTTTTGTCTATTTTATGTAAATTCTTTTATCGTCTGATAAGCTTAATAACATTAAAAGATGATGAAAAAAAAAAAAAACACCATATTGATACTTGTTTTTTAATCCTATCTAAGCTTTTGGCTTACACGAACCATTATCAAAGATGACAATTACATTACAATATATTAAACAATACACGGACAAAACAATAATGATAGTCTGTTTACATGGAAGATTTCCAAGCAACGACAAACACGTGCATAAGTCTTTTTGTTTTTTTTTTATATTTATATAAAATATATTACCACTAATCCGTTGGCACACGGCAGAGATTAAGGTGAATTTAAGCGTATTTATTTTTAGATGAGTGACTGAGAGAACTCTATTCGATTTAACGAAGAGTCTTGCATTATTAACCGTAATAGTCAGTTTACAAACCCACATTTCCTCCCCAGAGAGCTCAACGGAAATAAATTTTTCGTGTGTGTATGTATATATATATATATATATATATATATATATATACACACACAGTTATTTTCTATCTCAGTTTCTTGAATAACTCGATTTAGTTATTTACTATACCTACCTTAGATGAGGCACAAGGTTGAAAGTCTGGAGTACCTACTGAGAATCGAACTTTCTATTCAGTCGTTCTCCATTTTCCTTACTATCCATTATACGACACCGAATCGTCTTTTTCTTTTTTTTTTTTCTTTTTCTCTATTCACTCGACACGTGATCGGTGACGTCATTGCCGCCATTTCAAAATTTGGCGTTTGACTTTTTCTTTCCGAAATTTTCTTTCTCTACAAAGAAAATAATTTACTCTCGAATGTCAAATCATTTTTAGCCCTTAAGTTGAATTACTTTAAACATTTTATTTACGCCCCCTCTTTGCACCCCCACCCCATTTCTTTTTTTTTCTTCCGGAATTGTAAGTAAAACTCGTTTTATTTGGTAAATGTTATTAAACTAATTATTTCGTTATTATAAACGTTATCAAATTCTGTGTAATGATTTGAAAACTGATTTAAATACTTAAAAATGATTTTAAAAATAATTTGATCAGAAGTTTGATCTTGGGTTAATTTTATTTTATTTAATTTTTAAAGTGTCAATTGTGTTCCCTATTCGCCTTAGCTTTGCCTAACGTAGGTTGATAAGTTTGAAATGAGAATCAAAAAGCAATATATGCATTGGGGTAACTTTTTTTTCTTTTTCTTTTCCTTTTTTTTTTTTTTTTTTTTTTTTTTAATTCTATCATCCCCTTGAGTACTCCAGGGGATCATAGCTAAGACGTCATTTGTTTAGGTCGGAAAAGTAAACTTTTACTATTTCTTGCACTTAAAAATAGGTACCTCCCCAAAAAACAGAAAAGGGGTATCTGTTAAAAATAGAGAATCTTTCTTGAAGCATTACTTTTAGTTTTAATTTCAAGATAATCTATTAAACTTAATATCGCAATAACTTAATCACAATAAAAAAAAATACTTTGCTGTATTTCAAACCGAATTTAAATTGATGGGATTTTCTCCTTATCGACAAAAATCGTCCATATCTGTCTATACCTCTGAGATGAGGTATTATGATGCATTATTATTTACATTATTCGGACTATTATCCTTATCTTCATTACCATATTCACAACGATCCGGCCTTCTTCAGGTGGTTGGAATTTTGAACTGAACCCTTTATTTCGTTCACCGGGGTAGATTGTTCTAGTTCCACGTGCCATGCCTCAAGGGCACATGGCCCAGTGGATAAAAGCGTTGGCTAGATCCAGTGACTAGACCCAAAGTCTTGAAAGTTCATTACCAGGTTACAGCAGTGGTGAACCAAAACTTGGAGAATTAAGTTAAAGGGAGCTAACAGACATCCGGTAGTGGCATGGTACGTGGAACTAGAACAATCTACCCCGGTGGGCGAAATAGTTTCGGTTCGAAATTCCAATCACCTGAAGAAGGCCGGAGCGTACAACGGCCGAACGTGATTATGAAGATGAGGATAACACAAAATGGTTCTTTACATTTAAAGTCTTTCAAAAATGAAATATACTGAAACTTTAATTGAGGAAGTTTGAACTGAAACGAATATTATTTTTAGTTAAAAATATCGCAAAAAAAAACATTAATTTCGTATCTGTCTATATTCCTGAGATGAGGTATTATGTACCGAATTTAAATTATTCGGACTATTTCCCTCGTCTTTGTCGTCATGTTTATCACAACGTTTCGGCCGTTGTACGCCTTCTTCAGGTGGTTGGAATGTCGAACTTTCGCTCACTGGGGTAGACTGTTCTAGTTCCACGTGCCATGTCCAATGGATGTCAGTTATCAGTTCCCTCCTGTTAATTCCCCTCTCCAAGTTCCCCACCGTCTTAACCGGGTATTGAACTCACACTCTTTGGGTCCTGTCACTGGATCTAACTAACGCCTTTATCCACTGTGCTGTGTCCTTTCTGGGTATTATAAACCTAATGTCTGTTATTATTACCAGAGCTCATATTGCAACTTTCTGTTGTTGTTATCGCTTTACTCTGACACTCCTTATTACTGGTTCTTCATATTGTATTCATTTCTATGCTTCCATGAGATGTTATTCACTAATTGTGACTTCTACAAGTCTAGAATTAGCTGTTAATTTTCCTACATAGCCCCACTGACTTCTTGCCCTTTCTTATGCTAATGCAACACCACACGGTAACCCTCTACTTTGAGTGGCTCTTGGGGCTTCTACTGGATGAACATTACTAATAAAAATAAAATTCTCATAAAATCTCATTCGTCGAAAAAAATTTAAGACAACAGTATCCATATTGTATTTTATTCATTGAAAATTTAATTTTCCAATTAAATTTTATTAAAATTTATTTATTTTACGATTCAGAAGTCTTTTCTGCAAATGAGCATAGCTGTTTGTAAATATTTAGATTTTTGATGATTTAAGTTTTCTGATGAGCTGTCTTTATAAGAAATATGAACATTAAACGATACATTATATAAATCTCGAAATTCCATATATATATATATATAATACTCGCGCATACCTCTCATAAACTGGCTAATAGGGTGTAAGGGATATCCAGATTGTTCGTAGATGAGACGGGATTATTTTTGAGTTATAAAACCATTGTAGTAACTACCAATATTTATGTTCATAATGTAAATACTATTGGGACGCACACTGGTGGTCTCGACGCCAATATGTGACACTGCACTGTCGGCCCGTGGTCCACTCTCAGTTGCGGTGCAAAGCTATAAGGTTTCTTCCACCAGCGTTTGGGCTTGACTCCAGCCTCTGTCCTGGTCGTTTCCGGTTCGATACCAGCTTTGTCGTTCCCAGCTCACTTCCAACGTCTGGTTACCGAAGTAACTAATTTGATCTCGGTCTAACCTACCCACGTTGTGACTTTGATCTTGGGTAGACGAAATCAATCAAGCGTCGGGCCGTAGTGCAAGCTGAATCCAGGGTAAAGGTGATATCGCACAAGCGTAAGTAAAAGAAGCAATAAAACAAAACTCAAGAGGTTCAAATATGTTGAGAAATAACAAATTATCTTTATCCGTCTGTTATATACAGGAGTGTGTTTCTCTACCAGCCCGTTTCTATAGATTTGTGACACTTTTGCGTTTCTTAAACGAGTTTTGGTATCTTAAGTCGTTCGTCAATATAACTTGCTTTTAGTAGGAAGTCGAATTCGGAAGGACGTGGAATTTCTCGGTCAACTTCTGCGAGGCAACACTTTGACTCTGTCCGGAACGGAACTCCAAATCCAACTGTGAATCAACTGCTAAACTGCCCGGGGGACGTTCGTTTATATGGACACCGATCAAAACCCGGTGTGGGTCCTGACGTGGTTTGGGTTCCTCGATAATTCTCGATTCCCAACAAGAATTCTCTTTGTTCTTAGGCCAGGAAAATTAATCACTTCCCATTTTTGGAAGATTACTTTCCATTTCGGGGGTTTCTCCCTCGTCCGTGAGGGAAGGTCGGAGGAGAGTTATCCTCCCAGACTCTTCCTCTCACGTTGGTATCTCATACCAATCTCCTCAGTGGGTGTTAACAATTTCTCCGTCTATCACCCATGCTACCACTTGACCAATGATCTCTCGGCACTGTGGGTGTAGCTAGACTGCCCCTCTTAATTCTTTATTTTTCTCGTGCCTTAAAATCCTTATCACCCTTTGTTCGACGACGCTGTCTGATGTCAACAGTTTGAAAAAGCAATAATTTCCTCTACGATTTTCTTCCTCGTGCCAGAATTCTAACACGTACCAGATGATTTCCCTTCATTGGACCCAGGAATTAAAATTAAATGATATCTCTGAAAGATAACTAATATCGATTCTCTCTGCCTGTATCGGTCGTCTCGAGCCGAAATGATCTATGGCCGCCATGTGTCGGCCAGCTTTGTTATTCTTTCTGAATTCTGTTTCCCTTGGCGCGTAATTCCCTTACCATGACATTAATCAGTTTTGACAGAATCTCTTATCTCGCTTTTTCTTACGGATTTTCTGTCTCGTGCGAAAAGTATCTTTTTTTGTAAATAAAATCCTCTTTTTAACGTCGCTCAGTATATTTTTTTCGATATAGCACTTTCTCGCCTTGTCTTTCCTGTTTTTAATTTCTATGGTTAATTAGTTAGCCAATTACCATAGCTAAATAGTGTCACACTATAAACATGTATATATGGTATAAATACATACTTAATAGATATATTAATCAAAATAACAAAAATAATAGATTTCTCGGTTACTTTCTCACGCACGAGCTAATGTAATGCAGCTACTACCGCCAAACGGTCACTTTGAGGACTAATACGACTCGTTCCGCTAATCCCCCAAATTTTGAAATACATAGCTGACGATTTGGAAGTTATTCCTGTAACCTTTATTTTTCCTGCAGATTTAGTCTGTTGTCGGAAGTCTGTAGATGAGAAGTTTGTCTTGTGTGTGTGTTATCTATATATATATATATATATATATATATATATATATATATATATGAAAATTTCTCCGAATTAATCAGTAGACAATATTTATGAATAAAAATGACAATAGGAAAACTGGTAATTGCTGACGCGTTTCGTCCAATGTGGACTTTATCAAAGCAAAATACGAAAATGAAATTAAATGAACAAAGTAACTAATAAAAACAAAAACAGAATGTACCTAGCAACTGGAATGTAGAGAAACGCTATTTTCATATTTTTAACTGAAAAATAACGTCAGTAATTGTCACGTGTGGAGAATATAAAGTCCACATTGGACGAAACGCGTCAGCAATTACCAGTTTTCCTATTGTCATTTTTATTCATATATATGTGTGTGTGTGTGTGTGTGTGTGTCTGTATGATAATCACAATTTTGACATCAAAAATTCTCCTGTGATCAAAGGAGAAAACAATTTAATCGGGTATAAATGTCTAGAGATTGTCTTGATCGCAGTCATCTACATTTCAACACTCCTGGCAGAACTTCGATTATCACAGTGTGGTACATCTACTAACAAGTGATAAAAAGAAAAGCAATACAAATGAAATCGGCTAGATTTAAAATTTAAAAAAAAAAAAACAAATTCCCAGCATCCGTCGTTCGTGCGCCATGTTTAGACGCACCAACAAAACATATTTAGCCCTGATAATGTTCTAAAGGACGAAGCGTATCACAAAATATAAACTTTTCCACTTTGTCATATATATATATATATATATATATATATATATGTCTGAGAGTTTCATTAAAATTTGACAATTGTCTAATTATTAAAAGAATTGGTAAATCAGTTATTCCCCACCCCCCCCGCAAAAACGGACACATTTTCCGTATAAAATTAAGTTATCGCCAGAAAAAACAAGAATTTTCAATCTACAAAGAATTTAAAAGATTTTTACATCAGACAAATCCTTTCATCTCTCCTGTTAATAATGGTCTAAAGACGATAGTTGAATTTCTTTTCAGTTTTGGATATCTCCCCCCCCCCCACCTCCGCCATTCTTTTTTAATCCTTTTAATAGCAAGTTTTTGTGATAAAATAAGTTATTAAATCTAATTTTATTAGGATATATTTTCTAGTATTTAATAACAAATGTTAGAGATTACAGTTGCCGATTAAAATATTGCTCAACATTTTATTTGTATTTTTTTTTAACGCCATCTTCCAGCAGGACGGATGCAATCATAACTTTCCAAATTCTTTTTTTCGAATTGCAATGCAACATTAGAAAAGATTATGACTAGTTTTCCTGTTGCCTTCTCCTTGATTTGGAATTCAGTTTTTCTTCTCTTGGCTGCTATCCAAGACTACAGAGCCCCGTCTACGCTACTTTTTAACCCGTAGCCGGAAAATTTTAATGACCAAATTAAATCATGCTAGTTCATTAAATTCATACTTTTAATAATAGATTAATTTAGCGCTAATTGAAATTATTTTATTATATCAAATAAGTCATGGCATAGAAAAAAAGTTGGATGAAGAGGTCAGCTGAGTGCTAATTTGCATAAGTTTATTGCTTCCAAGTCTGCTATGGCAGTGTACATGTTCCGTGTTTTTTTTTTTGTTTTTTTTTTATCTCAAATTTTCGGAGACAATTTTTAAATCAAAGCAGCCCTTCTTGTATAAACAAAAGGGATGGCTGCTAGAACTTGATGTCATCTATGTAAAATATTCGGTGTTAGTAGATTACTCCAGTGTATTTTTTTTTTTTTTTTTTTTTTTTTTTGTTGTTGTTTTGTGGCGTTGTTGGTGGTGTGTTGTTGTTGGTGGTGTGTTGTTGTTGGTGGTGGTGGTGGTCTTTGTCTGTTCGTTTCTTATCCTCGATCGAATTTTGATAAGTGGAAAACTAAACTAAACTGAACGCCTAGTGTTTTTGCGTTTTCTTTTGTTTCTCTGTCAACTTATCTGTTTTCTCTGGTTTTAATTCCGTGATTTAAAATTTTGTCCCTTTTATGCAATCATTTAATTTTGTACCATAGATAAAAAAAAATCTTTATTTTTAATGAAGATAATTTTCTTTTCTCTTTTTTTTTTTTTTTTTTTTTTTTTTTTTTTTTTTTTTTTTTTTTTTTTTTTTTTTTTCTTCTTACAAATCAGTTATGATTCTTCGTTCCACGACAGCCAGACCCCCTGGCAATAATTTTCCATATTAGACGAAGAAAAGCAAAATGGGATTCGATTTCTTTTACATTTTTAAAAATAAAGAAAAAAGAATTGAATAAAGATTAAAATTCCGCTTTTAAAGTCAATTCTGTTGACATAGAATAGTTTTTATTACATTTCTATTAAAAAAGAAACCAAACTTCGATTTTTTTTTTTTTTTACCTTAGAATAAACTTTTTCTAAAGGAAAATTATTTAAAGTTTTTACATTTATTGCTGAAGTAATGTATTTCATTTCTCGGCTGTGCTGGTCGGAGCCCGCCAGACTCTACAACTTTTACTTGACTTTGATTGGATTGTTTCCCTTGGATTGTATAAAACTGATCGAAACCTTCTCTCCGGGGCTGCCTGATGAGGATGGGAGAGGAGTCAGCTGTACAGAATGTTCACTGGGGCTGTAGAAACGACTGCATTTTATCATTATTATTAAAAAAAAAAAAAAAAATGCTCAGCTGATGATTTTTCAGCCCAGGCCGAGGATAGCCCACCGGACTTTTACATCGAAATAGGTAAATGAAAAATCCCTTTGGATTCCTGAATGAGTTTCGCCTGACCCGTAGAATGTAGAGGTCTTTTCAGTTTTAGGAACGTGCGGGTGTGATTTTTTTAATTAACATTTATGATTTACTCTGAGTTTTGACAGAAGGTCAAAGTTGATGAGTGCCCACCTCGTCTTAATCGAGGAGTATAGCTTAAGAATTTTATGGTGAGTCTAACTAGAGACTCTTTTAAAAAGACAATTATTCTAAAAACATTTGCAAGCACTAGGGTCCTGTAAGTGCCGACAAAATCCGAGTTTGCTCAGTCATGACACTCCTTGATGTCTGCGGTTAAAGATGTATTATCAAACACTTAATCTTTTTGTAAGCCTTGTATTAAGAAAAGTTTGTGTTGCCCCTTCATAATGTAGGGGATTATGACTCTTCACAACTTCCTATTTTGTTTGTCGCCATATTTTCCCTCGCACTGTCTGTTCCACCAGCCATTTTCGACAGCCTCATTAGGGAGGTTATTCCCTTTTGTCTTCAATGTCTTGTGAGTGTCAAATTCTCCAAGCCTCCTTTCCTCGTGTGTAACAGGAATTTCCAGAGTCTCTTTCTGATGCTAAGAATAAGCATCCTCCTATTTTCTCATTTTCTTTAAAGCTGCTTTGTTGCTTCCATGTTCCGCCCATGGTATTCTCAGCATCTTTCTGTAGAACCACATATCTGTTGCCTGAAATCACCTTTTCATCTGTAAAGAAACTGTTCAGCATTCACTGCCATTCAAAGGGTCTGCAATGTAATCGATCCTGACCTGGCATCTCGGCCACTCACTTTCTCACCGACGTGACGTGGCTTCCCTCTGTCTTTTCTATAAATATTTTCATGGCAATTGTTCCGATGAGCTTTCCTCCTTGGTGCATCGAATGCATGAATTTAAGCATGCTACTCGATTGGCAATTAGGTCTCACCATCTTACCGTCAAACTCGCTCGATGCAACCGTCTATTCTACTCTAATATTTTCTTTTCACGCACTTCCCACCTGTGGAACTCCCTTCCTATTTCTTGTCCCCCTCCTCATAACTACGATATTCAAAAACTTAAATGCAACGTTAATTGCCATCTTCTGTCTTCCTGAAACCCGTTCTTTTATTGTCCTTTCACCTCATTAAAGTCTGGGAATTCTTTCTCAGTAATCCCATACATCCTTGGGGTATTACCGCCTAGCTTGGGGTGAAATGAGGTAAAGAGGATTGATATAGCCGTTCTGCACACTCGCCACTCTTCTCTTTTTTTTTTTTTTTTTTTTTTTTTTTTTAAACGAAATTTTCCTGTTTCTTAATAAATTGCGTTGCGTTTACTTCTATATACTAATGCACTTTCTAGCCTTGGTTAGCAGCCAGTCTAGGAAAAAGATTACTCTGAAATTAAAACCGTGGAGAAGGTCACAGGAAAACGTTTCTCTCTTGATTGAGGTCAGTTCACCGAAGAGGGATCAGAAGACATAATTGCATGCATTTATTTCTTAAAACGTTTTTAGTGGATATCCGTATTTGAATAGACGTTCCGAAGTACGATTAGATACGGTAATAGAAAATAAAAGTTAAAACAAAAACACGTAAAATTATTTCCCACTTTCTTTTTTAGGTTTTTACCAAGATTTATTTTTTAGTTTTTTATTTTTAAACAAAAACTTTTTCCGTGATTTCTCGACATCGCTTTGAATTGCGCACAAAACTATTGTCAAGTCAAGGGGAGTTAACTCCTTTTCTTTTGGTATTTTGAGGCGTCTTACTGAAACTGTCTTTTCGTAATTGGCTATCATTTTTTTTAATTATTTTCACCAATTTTCCAGTTTTAGACAAACAGCTTAAAACGAAAAAAAAATGGTGACGAATGATTTTATTAACATTCTATGGAGATGGAAAAAGTTTTATATATATATATATATATATATATATATATATATATATATTAAAACAGTGTTACAAACTTTTTATAGATTGATTACATCGCAACCCTATTCTATACTTAATAATTTACATTTGATTATTTTAAATATCTTCATTTTCATTCCCATTACAATGTTTTGACCCCTTTTGCTCTCTGGTCGTCTTCAGGTGCCTGGCGCTTAGTAACCTTCCAAAGAATTTCGAACTGGACCCTTTTTAATCTATGGGGGTGCGAGTAGATAAATACATGGTGCGGCAGAAACAACTCCTCCCATAATAAAACATTAGTGGCAATTTCTGCCGCCCCTTGTATAAATAAATAGTAAAAACAAAAAAATCATCACAAATTTAATTATGTCATAAATAAAATTTACGACAGTTGAAGTTTTACTCCCCGCCTTCAAATCCTTGTAAATATCAAATTTATTTCCCTTCAAAAGACTATCAAATCGCACCAACCCCTACCAGTGTAGTCTACAGGAAACCATATTGGCACATTGGTCAGGTGACATTTCAGTTATAGTCCCCACCCCCACTCCCTGATGTGTATAAAAAAAAAAAAAACACGTTCAATTCTCGCCAGGAAACTTCCCCCTCCCCATTAAGGTCTTCTCAATCATCGTCAGTAGATATTCATTTCACAGTATAAAATTACAGAGTTGTCAACTGAAACATGTGTACCTGTTGAAAATAACATCTGTTGTAATATATATATATATATGTTTAGGCAGCAATCCTTTCATGTACATTTCATTTCATTGAATACGACAGACAAGGTGCTTTGATTTTGTTTGTTTTTTGTTTTTTTTTATACAATTTCTCATGCGATCTAATTTTTTTTTTTTTTTTTTTTATAAATTATATAAAAACTGTACGAAAGTTTTGTTTTTTGTTTTGTTTTTTTTTTGTTTTTTTTTTATATCCAAGCGCTTTCGGCTATACATTTAGCCATTTTCAAGTATTAAATATTTTAACTGTTAAATAAGTTTCTTGTATGTATGTTTTAAAATGTTTTCATTTTTCAAAACACGGTCAAGATATGTAAATGTTCAAACTTATTGTTTTGGGGTTTTTTGTTCTTTTTAGTTTGTTTGTTTTTTTGTTTTTTTTTTTTTTTTTTTTTTTTTTTTTTTTTTGTTGTTGTTTTTTGGTTGGTTGTTGTTTTTTGGTTGGTTTGTTGTTTTTTGGTTGGTTTGTTGTTTTTTGGTTGGTTTGTTGTTTTTTGGTTGGTTTGTTGTTTTTTGGTTGGTTTGTTGTTTTTTGGTTGGTTTGTTGTTTTTTGGTTGGTTTGTTGTTTTTTGGTTGGTTTGTTGTTTTTTGGTTGGTTTGTTGTTTTTTGGTTGGTTTGTTGTTTTTTGGTTGGTTTGTTGTTTTTTGGTTGGTTTGTTGTTTTTTGGTTGGTTTGTTGTTTGTTTTGGTTGGTTTTGGTTGGTGTTGTTTGGTTGGTGGTGGTAAAGAGAAAAAAAAAACTGATTTGTAAATTCTTGCAAAAATCAAATCTTCGGATTTTAATGACTTTCAGGATTTCTTCACAGATGATTATTTTTTTTTTTTTTTTTTTTTTTTTTTTTTCGATGAATGAATCTTTACAAGCACTGTTTTCATTCCTATCATTTTTATTAGAATAAGTTAATTTTAGATATTAAGTAAAAAAATCAAACAAAAAACTACATTTAATAACCATAAATTAAAAAGTACAATTGATCAAACACCAGTATTTTTAAACGAATTTTGAAATTTTTTTTTTTTTTTTTTTTTGTTTATAAACATAGAATTTTTGTAGATGCAGTTGTTAATACACGACATTATCAGAAAAGTAAATTTATAGCCAAAGCATCTAAAATTCAATAAACATTACATTATGGAGAATATTTTCCTAAATTTTTAAGATTACTAAGTACTTAAAAATAAATAAATAAATAAAAATATATAAAACGGCTGTCACATTGTATTTTTTAATAGCTTATCTAATAAACAGTCAAATGTGTCAACAGCTTAAATAAGCAGCTGTGTTAAAAAGCAAAGCATTTCTTGGATAATTTAAGTAAACGTTTCAAATCAGATTAATTCTACTTTGAATCAGCTAATATTCCTCAAAGTTTCACAAAAGTATATTTTAATTTGGAAGTTTTTTAAGGTTTCGGTGAAAAGTGGTGATAATCAGCTTTTATAGCAAAAAAAAAAAGACTCCTTCCAGTCAATTTAAATTTGTTTTTCAAATACAGCAAAGTAGTTTGCTTATTTAGAAATATTAAATTTAATCTATTAGCTTGAAATTAAAACTAAAATAAAAACTTCACAAAAGATTTTTCATTTTTAAAAATTCTCTTTAAAGTTTAAGTATCATGAATCGGTGAAGGTCCCTACTTTAGTGCAATGAAAATAAATTCGTTTATTTGTTTATTTCATGTTTATTTCAGGTTATGTCCTCACAGTTTGGTGACCCACAACCTCCACCTTATTCCACTCATCCAAGACCTGGTCAGAAAACTGTCGAAACTTGTCCTTACCCAGCCGGTGGCGTCCCTCCTACAGCACCTCCCTTTGCAGCATATCCACCTTCAGCAGGAGCACCAGGAACTTATCCAGGCATGAACCAGTATCCCCCTCCAGGAGGTTACTACCCTGGTGGCTACCCACAACAGCCACCAGGTGCTTATCCACCCCAACCAGGATATGGACCAGCCCAACCTCCTCCACCTGGATATTACCCTCCACAGAATCCGCCATATGGACAGCCCGCGTGAGTAGATTTTTTTTCTGTTTTTTTTTTTTTTTCCTTTTTAATTTCTCCTTTTCTAAACTCACTTTTCTTTGCTGTCCCTCTGTCCGTTTTCTTTGCCCACTATCAACGCTGTCTCATCTGCCGATCTTAAAATTGTTTGTGAATAATTAATCAATCCTGATACGACTAATCTTCTCTGGATTATCTCCCTGTACAAGTTTGTTGCACTTGGTGCCTGTTGAAAGTGTTATTTGCGAACATGTTGCCACATGTTACCTAACTAGATCAAAACCAGTGGCAACAATATTTTGCACACACAAATGGCAGTTATAAAGAAATTAGGGTAATTTCAGCAAGATGATTTTTCTTCTTCTTCCCCTTGCATACCTTTTAGTGTGCATACATATAAAAGGAGATATAAGTTAGGGTGGGTGTGTGTGTGTTTGGCCATTTTAAGGTGGTGTAATATATTCACAACATACTGAAGATAAAAAAAAATAAAAAAGATAAGAGAAATATAATCTATCTCTCTATAATCTCTCTATAATCTCTCTATAATCTCTCTATAATCTCTCTATAATCTCTCTATAATCTCTCTATAATCTCTCTATAATCTCTCTATAATCTCTCTATAATCTCTCTATAATCTCTCTATAATCTCTCTATAATCTCTCTATAATCTCTCTATAATCTCTCTATAATCTCTCTATAATCTCTCTATAATCTCTCTATAATCTCTCTATAATCTCTCTATAATCTCTCTATAATCTCTCTATAATCTCTCTATAATCTCTCTATAATCTCTCTATAATCTCTCTATAATCTCTCTATAATCTCTCTATAATCTCTCTATAATCTCTCTATAATCTCTCTATAATCTCTCTATAATCTCTCTATAATCTCTCTATAATCTCTCTATAATCTCTCTATAATCTCTCTATAATCTCTCTA
The DNA here is from genome assembly GCA_963932145.1 of Acanthosepion lycidas. Classification (NCBI taxonomy): domain Eukaryota; kingdom Metazoa; phylum Mollusca; class Cephalopoda; order Sepiida; family Sepiidae; genus Acanthosepion; species Acanthosepion lycidas. The sequence goes on along the minus strand of OZ010613.1, from coordinate 2,306,139 downwards.
TAATCTCTCTATAATCTCTCTATAATCTCTCTATAATCTCTCTATAATCTCTCTATAATCTCTCTATAATCTCTCTATAATCTCTCTATAATCTCTCTATAATCTCTCTATAATCTCTCTATAATCTCTCTATAATCTCTCTATAATCTCTCTATAATCTCTCTATAATCTCTCTATAATCTCTCTATAATCTCTCTATAATCTCTCTATAATCTCTCTATAATCTCTCTATAATCTCTCTATAATCTCTCTATAATCTCTCTATAATCTCTCTATAATCTCTCTATAATCTCTCTATAATCTCTCTATAATCTCTCTATAATCTCTCTATAATCTCTCTATAATCTCTCTATAATCTCTCTATAATCTCTCTATAATCTCTCTATAATCTCTCTATAATCTCTCTATAATCTCTCTATAATCTCTCTATAATCTCTCTATAATCTCTCTATAATCTCTCTATAATCTCTCTATAATCTCTCTATAATCTCTCTATAATCTCTCTATAATCTCTCTATAATCTCTCTATAATCTCTCTATAATCTCTCTATAATCTCTCTATAATCTCTCTATAATCTCTCTATAATCTCTCTATAATCTCTCTATAATCTCTCTATAATCTCTCTATAATCTCTCTATAATCTCTCTATAATCTCTCTATAATCTCTCTATAATCTCTCTATAATCTCTCTATAATCTCTCTATAATCTCTCTATAATCTCTCTATAATCTCTCTATAATCTCTCTATAATCTCTCTATAATCTCTCTATAATCTCTCTATAATCTCTCTATAATCTCTCTATAATCTCTCTATAATCTCTCTATAATCTCTCTATAATCTCTCTATAATCTCTCTATAATCTCTCTATAATCTCTCTATAATCTCTCTATAATCTCTCTATAATCTCTCTATAATCTCTCTATAATCTCTCTATAATCTCTCTATAATCTCTCTATAATCTCTCTATAATCTCTCTATAATCTCTCTATAATCTCTCTATAATCTCTCTATAATCTCTCTATAATCTCTCTATAATCTCTCTATAATCTCTCTATAATCTCTCTATAATCTCTCTATAATCTCTCTATAATCTCTCTATAATCTCTCTATAATCTCTCTATAATCTCTCTATAATCTCTCTATAATCTCTCTATAATCTCTCTATAATCTCTCTATAATCTCTCTATAATCTCTCTATAATCTCTCTATAATCTCTCTATAATCTCTCTATAATCTCTCTATAATCTCTCTATAATCTCTCTATAATCTCTCTATAATCTCTCTATAATCTCTCTATAATCTCTCTATAATCTCTCTATAATCTCTCTATAATCTCTCTATAATCTCTCTATAATCTCTCTATAATCTCTCTATAATCTCTCTATAATCTCTCTATAATCTCTCTATAATCTCTCTATAATCTCTCTATAATCTCTCTATAATCTCTCTATAATCTCTCTATAATCTCTCTATAATCTCTCTATAATCTCTCTATAATCTCTCTATAATCTCTCTATAATCTCTCAAGTAATTAAATGCACATCAGCCTTCCCTGCTCTGCAAAAATTCTAGTTTTTTTTATTTAAAATTTTTTTTCTTTGTCTTTCAGGTACGTTGTCCACGATAGTCATCATGAAAGACGTCACAGTTCAGATACAGAGAAATGCTGTTTGTATGCGCTTTGTGCTGCTTGTTTGGCTTGTTGTTTCTTGGATGCTTTGGACTAAAAAGCAAAAATAGAATTCTAATAAATAAATAAATGGAAGAAATATATTTACTTACGTTTTAAAAAAAAATCATGGCAATTTGAAAAGCAAAAATCCACCTGCCACCTCCTGCCATCAAATTAATTTCTTCAAATTCTTATTGGCAATGCTTCAATTCAATCAGAAATATAATCTTAAATATTGATCACTGACAGCAATTGATGTGATTAATTTTCCGAAAGTCATAGCCCTCATCCTTCCGAAATCAAATCTACCCTGAAAAAGAAATTTTATGGTTTTTTATACTATTTACTAAATGAGTCAATTGGCTTTTCATACCTTGCATGCTGTCAAGTCTGTTTCTGTTGGTTAAGACAAAAGGCTGCTGTTTGAAAATTAATAAAGACAAGTTTTATTTTATAATTTGTAGCAATAAAGGGGGAGGTGAGGAAGATGGAAATAATTTGAAATCTTCTTGGGTTTGTTCCATGTCTCTTGTTGATTCAAGGGCATTTTTGTTTTTTCTTTTCCTTTTCATCACTGATTTTCTGTTGTACCGAGAGAACTTTAAACTGATGCGGACATAAATTGATGTCAATGTTTATGCTGCTTATCTTCAGCTAATGACTGGAACCGCCTGGCCTTTTCTGGAGATGAAGACAGACCCCCCCCCACACACATACACACACACACACATCCCCTTACATTGCCCACCCATTTTCTCAATGTTTATTTTTAAACCTTCCAAAGGTTTTTTTTATTGCAAAATAACTTATGGTTGAATTTTGATAATCCCTTCTTTTTTCTTTGCTCTTAGTGAGTTATTATTATTATTAAAATAAAGAATTTGACTTGTGGACGATGAACCTCTTTATTTTTTTTTTTTTTTTTTTTTTTTTTTTTTTGGTGGGGGGGTATTTTGGGTTTTTTATTTTGCTTTTATGATTTTTATTTTGTTTTCTGTTTTTATTTCAATTTTATATACATTTTGTTAAATATTAAAATTCACCTGCATTAATTTTATTTTTCTCTTATCAAATATTTCTTAATATTCTTTTTAAAATGTTTTTATATATATATATATATATATATATATATCTATATATATATATATATATATATATATATATCTATATAAAAACATTATTATTGAAACATTTTCCTCAAAAACTTTAAATAAAATCAAAGTGCCTCCAAAAATCACGGGTCTTGAACTTTTTATACCCCCCTATGACATCATGCCCCGCCCCTCCATCACAAAATATTTTTTCTTATTCACAGCCACACAAAAATTGTCTGCTGCTTAAAAAATATACATCTTCAATGTGAAGCTCAAAATGGCATGAGTTTTGAGATTCTCTTCCTACTTTTTTTTTTTTTTTTTTTTTTTTCTCCAAATTTTGAAAGGCTGACTTCAACATTGGCCCCTTTTGGCACAATATGTGTTTTTAAAAAATTGGGATCTAACTTCAATAAAAAGGTTTTCTATCCGGGTATCATCTGTCCTTCTAGAGATGTATTTTCTCATTTCAAAAATGGGGAAAAGCATGCAAAAGAAGCAGATATCAATTTTGCGTGCTTTTACAATCACACCAATGCTGTATATATCTGAAAAAGATTTGTAAAATCTAGAAGCATGTGAAGGTGCAAAGTAAATAATATTGACAAATCTGCCTCCATTCTTGGAAGACACACTGTTTAAGTCAATATTATTGCCAAAGCATGTTTCATATTTTTTTTTTATTATAATTACTATTATAACCTCCTTTTACAAACGTATATTTTACTGCCCCAAGACATGCCTCTTGTGGAATTACTTAAGGCTTCAAGTAACAATGATAATGTTCAGCCTTTTTATTAAAACTAAATAAAACTTTGGAGTAATGTTTTCTGTTTTCATGTAAAAGGAAATCTGGCAAATATCTCTAATATTTTTCTTTTCTGTGATTTCCTCTAAACCAACTCGAAATCTTTCTGATAATTGGATAAATAAAGCCAATTTTTCCAAAATGTTGTCATGGTTTTTGTTTGTTTTTTGTTTGTTTTTTCTTTGTAAATCATTTGAAAAAAAAAGTTAATTTCAAATTAATATTGACAGTCGTCTTTTTTCTTTAACCATTTTATACTTATTCCAACGATAAGTCACTCACACACACAAAAATGCCAAAAAATTTATCATTGAAAAACCCGGAAGACACAAAAAATGGATGTCATTGTTTGTGAGCAGGCGCCCCTACCGCACCATAACCTGATTTTGAAAGTAACTAATATTTAATATAAAAGTTGTCATCGCAAACTAAAACCCAACCACCCCTTGAGAAAATAATACAATTGTTAATTTTATGGAATATTCTAAGTTAAGATTCTCTATAAACAAATCACAATGCCACATGTTTAAAAACTTGGAATTTGGCTCCGGAAAAAAATATTTACATAGGATTTCTTACTCTTGAGCATGCAACATAAGATTTTGTTCTTAACTGTTAAAGAAAAAAGAATTTTTTTAAAAAAAAGCTTACCAATAAGTTTTATAAAATTAAATAAATTATGAAACCACAAAGTAGGGTTTTTGTTGAAGTACTTTTCAAAACAAATCAGCTTATTCAAATTTCATTGATTGGTCTGCAAAATTGAACAATAAATTAAAGAATTTGTAAATCTTGACAAATGTTAGTGATAACTTTAACAATATTAAATATGGTGAGGATTTCAACATCTCAGCCTGTCGTAAAAAGTTCTAGTATCATAAACTGCCCTACCTTCTCCTGCTTTAAAAATTGGATTGAATACTGTTTAATTCGGCCGTTTTTTTTTTTGTTTTTTTAAAGGTTATATATATATATATATGAGAGGTGGTAGTGTTTTTTTTTTTTTTTTTTTTTTTTTTTTCCTCCTTTTTGTTTTCAAATCTTTAATAAATTGTTTCGTGTGAGATCCTCCACTGGCTTGTAAGATAAGCGTCTCTCTCATTTTGATTATTTATGTATAAACTCGCGACAACTTTTTACTGTCAAGATGACTAGGGACTGTACAAATCTGGGAGTTTTGGATTCAAGCCTAAAATGCGCAAATCTCTTTCCGTAGTTAACATAAGAACGGAAGCATTCTCAACTGTCGCCATTTTTAACGGCAGGAGTAAAAAAAAAAAAAAAAAGTCTTGAAATCGTTCATTTTTTTTTTTTTTTTTTTTTTTTTCCTCTTCGGCCTAATCCTAGAATTTAAAAAGCCAACAAGCCCCGATAAAAACGAAGGTGAGACAAACCAGAATTTGGGGGACTAACGACTGAAAGTCACTATGGCCAGTGTCCAAATTGGAAGAACAGCTCACAAGACGACGGGGAGAAGATTGGTAGAAACAGGGTGATGGAGTTTGGTTTCGTTGCTCGTCTCTTGTTCGCCGAACAGCCTTAGACGATGACCACAATTGTCTTCGTTGGGCCTCGCTCCAGTGTTTACGCAAACGTATCAACTTCCTCTCGTACACAAGCCGTGTAGTGTTGACAATTGGTCCGGTTGATATGCCATATTCAGCCAATGCCTGAGAGAGTTCATAATTGGTCATTCGGTAAATGTTTTCAGCAACCATGAGGAATATCTTGTAAATGGTTTTGATTTTTTTTTTTCCTGTTTAAATCTGGAAATCGAATTCTTTTTATCAACGCACAAAATTTAAAGCACACTTAATTTTCCTTATTTAAAACTCAAGGCTGATTGCGACGTAAGCTGCGTTTCACGTGTGTCGTGGTAGAATGCAGCAGCCATATTGAATCTCCTTCCACAACGGTCTATCAACGGCAACCATCAACAATTCTGCAATAATCATACTTGTCCATTGTTCGACTTTGTCCAACCAGCTTTTGCATTGGTGTCCTCTTCTATGTCCACCTTCAACACTGGCTTACATTTTGAAAATGGCGAGAAGAGTTTCCTGGTAGCCCTCAAAACTTTCAACCGTTTTCCGCACAAACCCATTGGTTTTTGTTCCCAATAGAATATGCCAACGAGTTTTCTCACGCATTTGCTCTCAAACGATTGGATCCTCTCTGTTTCTGCCAACAATGTCCACGTTTCACACCCATATAGGAGAATGGAGACTACAAGCAATTTGTACAGTCTGTACTTTGTTTGAAAGCTGATTTAGTTTCTCCATATTCTTGCCAATTTGACCATCGCTGCGGATTTCCGAGTAGCAGGTAACCATCTTTAGACAACATTTCTCCCAAGTATTTAAAACTGGCGTTCCTGTTTGTGCTATTCACCATTATTTTGGATTTCTTGGAGCTTTACCATCATTCCATATGTTCCTGCTTCTTCAGAAAGTTTGGTTGTCAAGTCCTTGTTACTATCTGCTTTGAGGTCAATGTCGTCTGCAAAACGTAGGTTACAGACGAGTCTGCCACCGATAGAGATTGAAGGATCATGGTCGTTCAAGGTTTCTTACAGGAGCCTTTCTAGAAATAGGTTGAACAATATGGGTGAAAGTACGCATGCCTGTCTCACGCCGACAGTTGTCCGGAAAAATCTTCCCATTTGGTTTCCCAGAAGTACTGCGTTGGTAGAATAGGGAAACAAAAATGGCAGTTGTTTCGACGAGAAAACACCCATTTTTTTGGTTAATCATTTCACCCCAAGCAAAGCAACAAAGCAACTAAGATAGAGGGGTTACTGAGTGTGAAATAATCTGTATATAAAATTCTACGTTCTTTTATTCCCCGTTCTAAGAAGGTCAACATTAGTCCATCATTCCTTGATGATCTTCTCTTCATGCACTCTCCAGCAAGAATTGGATAAGATTCATTACATTTTATGTAAATATCTTGCTAATATCGTTAAGCGAGTGATGGGAGCGTAAGATCGAACACTTCAGTAGACGCTCTCTGTTTGATCTCAGTCCATGTCCAATTGATTTGAAATTGTCATGGCTTGGTGGAAAATGTCAGATTCTGATTGATAGTGTTTCTAACTCAATTTCTTCCACTTTTTTACTGTTAAGTTATGTGTTGTCGTTGGGACTTGCCTTATTTCTCCATCCTTTAAAAAAGGACCGTTTGTCTGGATAAAAGTTCAGTAATTTAGAAATTCAAATCTCAGTGCGCAGCTGAATATTTAAAACGAACGTGTCTAAGTTTGGAAACTCAGTTGGATCAACACATGCCTGCATTTATTAGATTTACTCACCATAATCGGACTCGTGTTCCACAATCTACGCATTAATCTGCGATCGGACAACACTTTCGTCATTCTCGTTGTAGACGAGATGCAGATACCAATAGTAGTAACTCCTTCAAATAATACTCGAACTAATAATACTTGTTCAAATAGTAATCGCCGAATAGACGCATACATATACACATACATACACATATGTATCTGTCTCTATATATGTATGTATGTATGTATATATATATATATATATATATATATATATATATATATATATATATATATATATTAATCATAATCGGACTCGTGTTCCGCACTTTGCGCATAAATCTGTGATTGGACAACACCTTTTGGAGAGTAAGCAATGCACTCCCAAATTTTCTATCAACTTATTCTCTATTTTGCGTAAGGCTCGTTCCAAACACCATTTGCAATTGCTGGAAACTGTGTATTAATTTACAGCAACCTTCTTTATGGAAGCAGAAAGAGAATTTTCTTCGGTCATTTCATTTATTTGGAGGATCGTGAGTATTAATTTCTTTCAGATTTTACACACACGTTGGAGTATTTACAACATTTTGAATTGACGTATATTTTAATCGTTAATTTACATGTTTTAGAGACACTCCAAATCTTCCACCATATTACTTATCTATTCAGACCAATTTTGATACAATCATTTTGTCAACGTTGGCTCCTGAAAAAGTGTTGACCAAAAGGCGCCTTAGTTTTAAAAAAAAAAAAAATGACAGTTTTTATTTAAAACAATATATATATATACCGGGTATAACAGCAAAATTGTCCATTTGTTAGATTAAGCTTTGAACCATTGTATCTTAGAAATGATTAAAGATATCTTACTGGAACTCTTCGAGGTTTTTACAACATTATTGGACTCTCCGTTGAACAATAAGAATATATAATTACTCCACAAGTATTGTGATGAAATCAGTTATAAACAAAAATAACATTTTCCTCATTATCGGCTTTGAAATTCCTGTCCTCTTTCTCTTGCATTCACTTTCTAGCAAATACGCTTGGGAAAGGTATGAACGCATTTTTAACACTATCAACGAATAGGTTAAATAGATGCGTAGACTTGACTGCTTGAATGGCAACCAATCTAAGAGAAGGATAAAAACTCTGAATACAAAACTGTGGAGTGGGCAACAGAAAACAATTCCACTTTCCTAAGAATGAATACCGTTTTACAGATAATAGATAAAAGGAAGCTGTGGAGAGATGTTGACATCGAGAGATGGCATTTTATAAAAATGACACAATTGTAGAATTAAGTTACAACAACCAGGTTAAATAACTCAGTAGATTGGATTTTCTAGCCTTGATGGAAATCAAATAGCATCAAAATTCTGAATTCCAAAGCACTCCACTATCTTTCCCAAGCAGACATTTAATTCACCGATAATAAAGAAAAAGGAGGTCGTGGAGGGCCATGATAACCTACGCCCATGGTATTGTTTATCAGTACCCTTTCGAAAAGTCATGAATTTCCTCTTTCGTCAGCTATGGTTCAAATAGCAGAGTAGACTAAAGTAACAATGCGATTTCTCGACATCTTTAGAAGATAAGTAGATAAAAAATATATTTTATTTTATTTTATTTTAAGTCCATTGAGTTATCTGAGATTCGTAGGAATTTCGTCTCCAGTCCATCTTTGATTAAACTTAAATGTCAGTGTTTTAGGGATTTATGTCTACAGCTGCCTTTGAATTGGCAAACATAAAATGCTGTTAATGATTTTAGATAATCATAAAAGTAGAGTCTTTTGAAGAAGTTGACCTCCCAAAAAGCCGAACAAAAGTGGATGGATAGGAGGTGGAACCCCAGTCATTATCCATATGAGCAGAGAGAGGCAGGAAGTCAAGGAGAAAGGGGTCCAGCAGTCGGTGATAGGTGACCAGTGAGTGTGTAGCTACCCAGCGGCCATGGTGTGAGGAATCGGCAGTGACCGAAATACGGGCAGTAAATGTAAGGGTCCATTTTTTCCGTGGACTGGAGTTATTAAGATGAAAGTCTACTTCTCGAAGCTGAAGGAAGAATCCTACGGTTAAGTGAGAAATCATATTGTCGCCAATTTCCAACCACTATCTTTAAAAGCAATTGTCGCTATTATTTTTTGTTGAATGCGCTCACAGCTAAGGAGACAAATCTGTCAGCATAGCGAGTTAGGTGTGTATGCAGATCCAACCAACCTTGGATGTCACCACAGTTTACACATTGAACAATGGGCGGAGAACTTCGGTCACAAATTTCGGCACGCGAAGATTTCTTGCCTTGAGTGGCATTTAGTCTAAGAGAAGGAAAACTCTCAGTGTCAAACCTTGAAAAAGTCAGCGGGAAGCTACGCAACTATATTTTTCAAGAATTCATGGCAATAATAAATAAAAAAGAAAGCTGTGGAGGTCCATGATCGTCTACCTCCAGAAGGATTATGGGAATGAGATTGAAAAAAAATATTTGAGCATCTTCCGTAGTGAGTTTGATCTTCACTGAGTGCTCCATTAGCTTGATCCTGTGCCAGACTGATACAAGCTTCGTACATATCTACCATGTCGATGTAAAGAGAAGTTATATTGTCATTTCAAACGCTTCGTGACTAGACATGCTCTCAACAAAAACCCATATTTGCAAATCTGCTGTTGTTGTGATCACCAAAATCATTATATATATATATATATATTATATATATATATATATATATTGTCGGAACTCTAGATTAAAGACTAATTTATTTATCCCCCCCCCAACACACGCACAAACGTCGTTGGGGTGAGACGTGTCGTTTTGGTGGCGAGTAATTCACCTCGGTGTTCTCTTTTATGTTTCTACCTGTTTTATGGGACAAAGGAAAAGAATTTTGAATATAGAGAAGGGTAGAGGGGCAAATTTATCAAAACTGCAACCCCAAGGAAAAGGAGAGGGTAGTTGATGGCGTTTATTCTCTGTTGCTATGCAACTACCTATGGTCAAAGATTTGCCCAAATAACAACCACGAGTTAATACGTTTGCAAGATTACCTTTTTTTCTATTTCGCTTTGTGATAGAAAAAAAGACTGGGGAAATATCTGGGTGAGTAAAACGACTGTTTTTAATACAGCATTTAAATTTAATGAACTTCAATTTCATTTAAAATGCAACCGTATTTTTTTTTTTTTTTTTTTTTTTTTTTCAATTCCTGGTTGTTTTATTAGGCTGGTGCAAAAATAATGTCGTTTTCTCACATATGTTACTATGTGAGAAAACGACATTATTTTTGCACCAACCTAATATTAACGAATATATTCGTCTATAAATATATGGAAGGTTGTCTGTAAATGGCAAACACTTATGGATTTATTGCATGAGCCAAAATAATTTTGTCCGAAAATGTTTCGAAATTCTTTTAAATGCAACTTACGTTTCATTTTTTCAGCTCTTTGATGACTACTAATTATTCTGTCTGAATAACGAAAATTAAAATATAGAATGAAAATGAAGTGCGTGTGTGTGCGCATGCTCGCAGAAAATTGTTGGCTTGATATAAAGTAACGACCCAAGCATATAGACACAAATAAGAAGGATGCCAAAATACGTTTACCATTTTCTTAACAGTAGCAATGCAAAAGACAATAAAACGTGACAAAATACAGGTTGAAAATTCTTTATCCGAAATTTTTGGGACCGGAAGTGTTTCGGTTTTCAGATGTTTTCGGATTTTGGAATACAGGCTATTTAATATGTATCTGTCTATATCTCTAATATGAGGTATTATGATTAACTATCTATATTTCTGAGATTTGGTATTATGTACACTATTTACATTATTCGGACTATTGTCCTCATCTTTATCGCCATATTTATTACAACGTTTCGGCCCTTCAGTATCTGTCTATATTTCTGAGATTTGGTATTATGTACACTATTTACATTATTCGGACTATTGTCCTCATCTTTATCGCCATATTTATTACAACGTTTCGGCCCTTCAGTATCTGTCTATATTTCTGAGATTTGGTATTATGTACACTATTTACATTATTCGGACTATTGTCCTCATCTTTATCGCCATATTTATTACAACGTTTCGGCCCTTCAGTATCTGTCTATATTTCTGAGATTTGGTATTATGTACACTATTTACATTATTCGGACTATTGTCCTCATCTTTGTCGCCATATTTATCACAACGTTTCTACAGTTGTACGCTCCGGCCTTCTTCAGGCGGTTGGAATGTCGAACTGAACCCTTTATTTCGCTCATTGGGGTAGACTGTTTTAGTTCTACGTGCCATGTTTGATGGTTGTCAGTTATCTCCTGTTAGATCTCCTCTGAAAGTTCTCCACTGCCTTAACCAGGTATTGAACTCACACTCTTTGGGTCCTGTCACTGGATCTAACTAACGCCTTTATCCACTGTGCCATGTTCAATAGCCAGTTAAGGCAGTGGAGAACTTTCAGATGGGAATTAACAGGAGATAACTGACACCCATTAGACATGGCACGTGGAACTAGAACAGTTCACCCCAGTGAGCGAAATAAAGGGTCCAGTTCGACATTCCAACCACCTGAAGAAGGCCGGAGCGTACAACGGCCAAATCATTGTGATAAACATAGCGACAAAGATGAGGACAATAGTCCGAATAATGTAAATAGTGTATTATGATTACTTGCATTATTTACATTATTCGGACTGTTATCCTCATCTTCATTACCATATTCACAACGTTTCAGGTGATTTAATTTGTATAATAGCATTTATAAAATGAAGCAGCTTGTGAAGAGAATCCAAGCATGAATACGATATTCCTTTACAGTTCATACCACAGCTTCGAAGGTAGCTTTATATAAATAACATATACACTGAAATTATTAGGTTGGTGCAAAAATAATGACGTAATAATGTCGTTTTTTGACGTTAAAAATTACGTCAAAAAACGACATTATTACGTCATTATTTTTGTACAACCTAATATTAGGTTGGTGCAAAAATAATGTCGTTTTCTCACATAGTAACATATGTGAGAAAACGACATTTTTGCACCAACCTAATATATATATATATATATATATATATATATATATATATATATATATATATATATATATAGTCTTAAGGTGTCCTATATTTATGGGATAAAGTGCTCAATATCAGAGATAGAGCGTGTGTAAATATAAAAGTGAACATAGAAGTCAACAGACTGTCGCCTCTAAGTGTTGACTTCTATGTTCACTTTTATATATATATATATATATATATATATATATATGCAGGACTCTTTGATATTTTGAATATCTTTACTCTATTTACATTATTCGGACTATTGTCCTCATCTTTGTCGCCATATTTATTACAACGTTTCGACCGTTGTATGCTCCGCCCTTCTTCAGGTGGCTGGAATGTCGAACTGAACCCTTTATTTCGCTCACTGGGGTAGACTGTTCTAGTTCCACGTGCCATGTCTAATGGATGGCAGTTATCAGTTATTTCCTGTTAATTTCCTTGAGGACACATGACACAATGGATAAAGGCGTTGGTTAGATCCAGTGACAGGACCCAAAGAGTGTGAGTTCAAATACCTGGTTAAGGCAGTGGAGAACTTGGAGAGGGAAATTAACAGGAGATAACTGATAACTGACATTCATTAAAAACATGGCATGTGAAGCTAGAACAGTCTACCCCAGTGAGCGAAATAAAGGGTTCAGTTCGACATTCTAGCCACCTGAAGAAGGTCGGAGCGTATAACGGCCGAAACGTTGTAATAAATATGGCGAGAAAGATGAGGACAATAGTCCGAATAATGTAAATAGTGTAGATAATACTTCATCTCTGAAATATAGACAAATATCTTTACTGAACACGAAACACCTGATGGTGTAATTCACGAAGAAAGGGGTTGTTGCTGCGACGATCGCTAACAAAAAACTAGCACCAACGCAGGCTATGTTGCTGGGCTGGGGAACCCTTATCCAGAGCAGATGAGGTCACTTACAACAGCTGCACATTACCTACGAATATTTCCAGTGCTTTCTGAAATTTTCCATTTCCGGCAAGTCATGTTAACACCTAAAAAATATTCGGATTTCAGAGGTTTTCGGATTTTAGAGGTTTTCGGATTTTGGAGGTTTTCGGATAAAGGTTACTCAACCTGTACTTACAAATTTGTGATGGTTGTAATCTAGAAGATTACTACATTTAAGTTAAGGTGAGGTCGTAGGTTTAGGAATATATTCTGTTCCTCATTGGTGTGAGTTGATCGCGACCCATCTTGTTTCAACCCTTGCTCAGGTTCAGAGTCCTTCTCTAATGTACCAACTACTACGGGTTATCTGATCAATAGGCGAGGGGTTCTATGTAAATCCCTACTAAGTGAAGAAATAGTTCTCACTTTTTCAGAAGTTTGGTGACTATAGTTTTTTCTTTTTTTTACCTCTAAAAATTTCTTTCAAATAATATTCCAGTATTTTTTTTATATTTTTAATAACACAGAATATAAAAATAGATTTCAGTGTTAGCTTATCTAATTACGAAAATATCGTCTTTTAAAAAAACAGTTCTCTGTGGCTAAATACAGTTTCGGCAAGTATTTTAAAACCTAGTTGAAAAAGTGTCCTTAGTTTTTACTACTATTGAATAGGAGGGCGTTTTCAAAATCATACAGAATCAATAATGAATCTGCGAGTAGTAAGGGCTTGACGGCAAGGCTGAAGACGAGGACACGGACTAAGCTCGGTCAACCCCAAAGCCACCAACAGTGAATCAAGCGGATGACGATTACAACATCTCAACGGTTGAACCTGCCGATGAAGTGGGCTACGCATGATGGACATGCTACAGAAGGCCCCACTCAAAATTATAAGAGTCAGCAGCAATCCGTGCAGTTTCATAACTGGATTCTGCATGTCTTCCATATTTGCCGCAGAGGAAGATCATGAAATCAAGTGAGTGGGTCACTTCCTGGCAAGTTGAGGTCCACCTTAAAACAAATTCACGCCATTGCCACTTTCTTCTACTCTGATTTTCTTTCACCTCCAACCAACGCTTGCAAAGCCAAACGGCGATAGGGAATGGATGACGGGAGCAGGTTTTGGTGAAACTGGAAGCTTCTACTCCTGAATCTGTACAATGGCGTCGAATTTAGTCAAAGGAATCGATCAGCAAAGAACAAATTAAATTTTGGGATACGAAATAAAGCTGACGACGACACACACACACACACATATATATATATATATATATATATATACGAACCTGCATTCTATACGGAACCGTCATTTAGCTTGAAGTGCCTAACCGCTCGGCCACAAAGGATCGTTCGGTTGGCAAGGTCGAATTTACATGAGCAGTTATGAATGTACGAGATTCATGGGAGATTGAAGTTTATAAGCAGTAAATTCGACCTTGCCAACCGAACGATCCTTTGTGGCCGAGCGGTAAGGCACGTCAAGATATATATATATATATATATATATATTAGTTTATGCAAAACTAGGTAATCCGTATGGGTAGACCCAAGGAGGATGATATCCGGAGAGCTCAATGTAAATTCAGAGCAAATATGTTTGAATAAAAAGCAGACCACTTTAAGGTTCCATATAATAAGTTATTTCACCACGGCCCTTTTAAAGGGCTCTGGATCCAAAGGTTGAAATAAAAAATCATTTTTCATTTCAACCTTTGGAAGTAAAGTCTGATGATCCAGGGCCCTTTAAAAGGGCTGTGGTGAAATATTCAAATATATATATATACAAAAGTGTACCTTGAAGTCAACACTCAGAGGCAACAGGCTGTTTCATGCTGGACGCAATCGTCAGGCGGCCTGACGATTGCGTCCAGCATGAAACAGTCTATCGAATCTGAGTGTTGACTTCAAGGTACACTTTTATATCTATATTTACATACGCTCTATCTCTTATATTGAGCACTTTATCCCATAAATATAGCACACCTTAAAACTATATTTCTTCATATATAGATAGATATTTTTTTCATATAGACAAAAACAAAATTTTGGTTCTCAGCCATGGAAGTGCAATTAAATGCACCGAAACGAAGTTGCATCTTTGCCGTGAGTAAATTGTTTTTGTCTATATGAAAAAAATTATAATAAATAATTATTGCTCTACTATAGATATTGAGCCTTCTTTTGAATTAATGCTGTGAACGTTAGAATTTATATATTATTTTCCTCATTATATATATATATATATATATATATATATATATATATATATATTGGGTATTTAAGAAAGAAGCAATCCTTCATTTATACATGTTTCATTAAAGATGACAGACAAGATGCTGTTTTTATTTAATTTTTGATGCGTACGAACAAGTATTTTCTTTTCTGAAAAAATAAAAAGGATGGATGACGGGAGCAGGTTTTGCTGAAACTGGAAGCTTCTAGTCTTGAACCTGGATGTTGGCGGCGAATTTAGTCATCAACGCCATCATCATAAAGGAAGCGATCAGCAAAGAAGAAATTAAATTCTTAAAAGACGAGAGAAAGCCGACGACGATGACTGGTATTTATTTGAACAAAAAGTACAAATTGTGGCACAAGGCCAATAAAGGGGAGGGGTAGAGGCTGGTCAACACTAACTATCTTATACCTAGCTAATCAGATTCGCGACCCATTCGTACATTACATTTTACACATTCACCAAAAGAACTCGTCCATCACCAAACAATCCTTCAACCACCATAATACCACGTGCTCTCAAGGGAGACCTACCAAAATCGCGCCCCATACCATGAAAATTCTAATGATGATATATATATATACAATTCTAATAATGATAAAATGAGAGGGGAGGGAAATGAACCCAATAATAAACTTAAAATAAACACAAATACAAACTAAACATAATTGATGTTAGTAGGGACCGTCCAACCCATAAAACAGAGAGGACGCTGTATTCTGCCCAGGGGACAAAATCAAGAGACGCTCTCGCTAAGGGAGTGGGAAAAAGTATAAAATATTAGGCTGGAATGGAAAAATATAAAACTGACCCAGTCGAGATGAAAATGGGGCGGGGGTCAAAACAAACTGGGGAGGATGGGAATCTCGACTTGGATCATAACCAAAGAACGGCCGGGATGCAGGCCAGGAACAACACTTACTCACATTAACTAGGTACACTGAAGCTTGTCTAACCTAACCAAGGGGAGGGTTCCACAGGAAGCCACCCCGATGTGCAATAGGTTGACCTAGAAGAGAAAATCAAGGCTAGCCCCGTTCACACGAAGCAAGCTCGCTTCTTTTACCCACCTTTCGCTAAAGACTGTCGAATGCAATCGTTTTCTATCCGATCTAATCTTCATCTTGAGCTGATGCTCAAAGAATCGAATCAGATCCGAATGAGAAAGACGATTGCCTCTCAAGACTTCCTCCTTTCGCGTCGTCCAAATCACCATTCGAGCCGTGGCCATCAGCGTCAGAAACACCATCCGTTTCATCCCGGAATACGGGGGCGACACATTGTCACACGCGTATGCGCGATCAATGGACACAAGCTGTTCGGGAGCGAGACGAGCCGTCAGCTCGCCGACATGGTCCCATAAGGGGCGGACCTGGGGGCAATGGTAGAAGGCGTGCGCAGCCGTTTCCTCTAAGCCAAGGCCACACCGTTCACAGTCTGGCAAATCCGCCAAGCCCCATATGAAAGCCTTGTCGTTGAGAGGCAGCCGATTCCGAGCCAATCGCCAGCTAAGCGAAAACTCAGGGTTACTGAGGTAATCCGCCGCTGGCGCCCAAGACCAGTAGGAGCAGTACTCCTCCTCCGACAAGCCGAGCGTATCTCGCAGGAGATCCTTCGCGGGCCTCTTCACTAATTCACGATAGAAGACCTTCCTAGGCCGAGAAAGGTCACTGGACCGGGGAACGGCCCTCAAGGCCGACCGACACTCGCGAAGGAAAACCGATTGATCCCGGGGTTTACGACCGCGCTCAACCCGCGAGATGGGGGGACTGATGGTAAGGCCAGGGAACGCGTCTCTAACAATCCCCTCCAGAATCGGATCTCCTCCAGTCAATGCACGGCGTAGGAAAGCCAACCTAGAGGCACGAATGTGACTCGGCAGGTGCGGCATTCCCAGCCCCCCATGACACGGACGTTTAGTGCAGACTCTTCTGTCGACCCGATTCCCGCGTCCCCTCCATAAAATGGAGGATAGCGACGACGACGACTTGACATTTTCATTTTTAAATTTTACGCTGTTTTGTTTTCATTGGTTGCGTGGGTATCACGTGCATATCTTATGGCGTCTGTGTTTCATGTTTGATTCTTGAAATGTTAACGTCATTTGCGTATTAGAAATTGGGTTTATTATTTTATTTAAATTGCATGATAAATCTTGGGCGGGAATATCTAATACTAGCTTACGCCATTTGCAAATATTTGGATCTTACGTTCTTTAACGAATATTGGTGAGATGAAGAACTGTTTTTGGCGAGTATTATTGTCTGCTGTTTATTTATTAATATTCCGTTGAGACGTCTGTTATTTCTTATTAATTGTATGTACCAGCAGAGTCAAAAGGTCAATGAATTTGAACAGAGTAGGTAAACTCTCTTGGGCGGACGGCGGCGTGTTTATCGTTGATTTATGTGTAGATTCTCTCGCACTTCTCGCTTGTGGAACACACTTCCGGACACCTACTTTCCTCTCATGTTTTGCTTCAAAAATATAAATGCAATGTCAATCGATATATATATATATATATATATATATATATCGTCTTCTTAATTCCTATTTTTTATTGTCCTCTCACCTTTAAATTGTTTGTCTTTTACTATACTCTTTGACACTTAATAACTTCTTGAATCTTAATAACTTTAGTACACGCACACACACACACACACACACAGATATATATATATATATATATTTGTGTGTGTACTTCCTTGACATATTGACAAACACAAATAATAATAAATTCACTATTTTCAGACAAAAAAAAAACTACCAGCATAAATCCATGTACACTTAACTACAAGAGCGAATGCCCATATTACTACAAAATAGCAATTATAAAAAATATAATACATCGTGCAGAAATTAATTCATCCATAAAACAGATGTTTTACAGTGAACTAAAGAATATAAAACAAACATTTAATAATAGCTTTCCAAACTAATAGTTGATGAACAAATAAGATGCTTTCTTAGAAATCTCAATACTAAGCAAATAGTACATAATACTGCTTCTACTAATCTCAAACATATTAATCTTCTATATCGTAAACAAGTGCATACTAATTATAAAAAAATTAGTAAATACTAATATATCTACAACAGATCCTAGCAAAAAAATTAAGTTAATGATATACTACACTAAATCTAGTATATCCAACTCAATTATTCGCTATGATTCTTCTCCCCCGGTTAGCGATTTGCAAAAAACCAACATAGTTTATAAATTCAAGTGCCCTTTGGGAGAGTGTATCTCCAACGGATTAAATAATATTTAAGTTGGTCACACCACAAACTCGCTTTCATGACGTTTGACACTACATTTGAATGAAAACTGTAACATTTTTAGGCATTTAAAACAACATGCCAATCCGCATACACAATTTCGGAAAATCCTTGTTGAAAATAAACAATACTTAAACATGAAAACAATAAACAAACACTAAAAATTCTATATACATAAAACAGTTGAAACCTAACCTGAACAAAATAAATTATGAAATCTCCACTAATATTCTTAAATGCCTATAATTGAAAATGTAAGCCATTGGTTTATACCAATGGCTTCCCATACTTAATTTTTCTCGTTTTCACTCTCGCGAGGTCATGTGTGGCGTCATGACCTGCGGTGCGATTTTCACTTCCAGCGTCTCATATGTACGAGTTTGTCGTTGCTTGGAAATCTTCCGTGTAAACAAAAACAGACTATCATTACTCATTATGAAATGGACAAAGTCCGACAATTATTTCAAGACATTTTTATGTTTATACATTCTTTTTATAGATACAAATATTTAAGTAAATGCTCTGTTTATAATAAACAGTATTAAACAACATTTACCGGCCTGAATATCCGAGGAATTTTCACGGAGGACGAATATTTTCTGTGAAAATTTCTCGGTCATTCAAGCCGGTAAATCTTGTTTAATACTGTTTATTATAAACAGAGCATTTACTTAAATATTTGTATCTATAAAAAGAACGTATAAACATAAAAAAATATCATTACTGTTTTCTCCGTGTATTTTTTAATATATTGTAATGTAATTGTCATCTTTGATGATGGCTTATGTAAGCCGAAAGCTTAGATAGGATTAAAAAAAAAACATGTATCAATATTGTGATTTTCTTTCTTCTTTTAATGATAATGCTATTAAGCTTATCAGACGATATGAAAAGAATTTACATAAAATTTACACAACACTTGTCTATATTATTTAATGAAACATGCATTAATACACACACACACGCACACACACATATATATATATATGTATATATATACAAATTAGAGAAAGAACAGATTGAGTAAAAATCTACTAATCGTAGTATTTACTTTAAAAAGTGTTCAATAAAATGTAGAGCTATATTATTATTATTATTACAAGAGATTATAATAAAAACATTTTGAAATAGCTATACAAAAGCTTTCATGTTTCAATACTATGATTGTACTTCTTCAGGCGATGATAAGTAACTGGTGATGAAATGTTTTTTACGGAAATTTAATACTCACAAGTCTATTTTTAATTCTAACCTTATGTTCCTCACCTGCTTTTAACTTTCAGAAAAGAGGTAACACTTTGTTTTTAAATTTCCTTAAAAACCATTTAATCACCAGTTGCTTACCATCACCTGAAGAAGTACAATCATTGTATTGAAACATGAAAGCTTTTGTGTAGCGATTTCAGAATATTTTTATTATAATCTCTTATAATAAAAATAGTAATAACAACATACATATACATATATATATATATATATATATATATATATATATATATATATATATATATATATAATTGTGTGCTTGAGCAGCATTCCTTCTTTTATATAAGTTTCATTAAAGACGACTGACTGACAAGGCACTACGGTTATATTTTATTTAATTTTTTTTTGGACATACATTATTTAGAATTCTCCGAATATTCTGTATGTCCCAGAACTTTCGGTTAAACTGTTTTCCATTATCAAGGATGATTTTATTTTCCTTTTAACTGAATATATTGCATTGTTTTATGTATGTAGCTAGAGTTATAGGAATGTGGCTATTTTCCAAACACTGTCAGGTATAACTCCAGATATATACATAAGACAATCCATCAATACACGTTGCTATTGCGACGATCTACATCACACACATACATACATACTTACACAAATACAAATCATACAACGACAAGCATTCATTGGATAATAAATCAACACTACTTTGCAATAGACAATTTACAAATGGCAGCAATGCGACAATTTTGTAATCGCTCTATTTTCATGTAGTCGATTTTGTGCACTTTTGGGAGAAACGGATCCCAGAAGCTTTCTTGAGTCTCCCCAAAACTCGCTCGCTGATTGGTCAATGCCAACCAATCAGATTGTCTACACGTGAAGAACAATTCTTCCCGCGCAGCGATTCGGAGCCGATGATCACCTATATAAGCAAGAAATATTCTTAGATAATTAGTGAGATTTCAACTGCCAAACGAATCCACGACAGTTGAAACCATGCGCCAATCTTCTCACTCACACCACCACTAACATGCTGAATATTCCTTACACTCACATAATCTTTTCCTTACACAGCAAAACTGTTGAAAACATTTATTACCAGAAACTATCAAAAACTTTCTTTCTTTCAGTGAACTTTGGAATACAAATAATAGTTAAAGAGAGACAACTCTTGTTTTACTCAATGCATGCTTTTCTTTCACATCCTTGTTTGTACATCTTGTTAAATGCATATTTTATGTGTAATGATGTCCTTGGCTCATCCTTTTTTCACCTCAGTTTGGTTTCCTAATCTAAGTTAACTTAATTCGGTGAAGTCCGCCACACTATAATGCTAACTAGACGGGCCCGGTGGATAGGTGCTTGTCGGAGTTAAATCCTCCTTAATCCCCTAATTGTTCACTAGGGGGCGCTCTCCCTACACTATAAATACTGGGCGACTTCTTGCCTCGTTCTCTTTTTCACTTTGCATTTCAGTGGACACATTTACAAAATGTGATCTCGCGCAGAGATCTGCGTTTTTGCCCACTTGTGAGAAAACTCCATGAACAATATAAATTTTTTAATTTTTTCGGATTACATCTCTATTTTCGTTGTCCTCTTATTACCGAGAAGTAAAAACAAGAACAAGATTTACTTCCATGATGTCTGTAGGAACAGACGAAAGCTTGTAAAAAATTAAAAAGACCTTATGCAACTGGAATTTATAAACGAGGATCATATCATTCATATACAGTTTCGGGGTTGATGTATCTTATTTATATTGTTTGCGACGATGTATTCTCGCCATTTAAATCATTAACCTCTATATTTGTTTTTTGTATGAATGATTCATGAATTTATAAATTATAATTGCACCTTTTAATTGAAATATATATATATATATATATATATATATATATATATATATATATGTGAAAATATTGTAGAAAATAGGAAAGAAACTGGTTTGGTAAATAATCCAAAGTTCCTTAGTATTTTTGTTATTATTTTTTAAAAATAGTGCTCGATACGAAAGTAGAGCATAAATATAATTATTTATTTAAAAATATGATTCCAACTCGCTACATAAGAGGTCTCATGTTTCAAAACAAGAGCCGAAAACTTAAAAATAATATTTGAATTAACTTGAGTTAAAGTAGGCTCTGTTCCATCTTCAAGCGAATTTTTTTGGGGAATGACTTATTTCTGAAATTTACGAGTTTTAATAGTATAGTGAGAAATGAAATAAAAAATTTCCATGGTAACATCAAGGGCGGATTGTTTAGAATAGGCAGGGGTGGGGTGTTAATAATTAATATCAGTATAGAGTTACTTTCATATATATATATATATATATATTTCATATATATATATATATATATATATATATATTGGTCTTGTTGGTTTTCTTTACACTTCTTTATCGTAGATTGATGTCCGCCATGTTTTTGTAGTGGGCCGAATAAACGCTTGTGTTCTTAATTTAACAACACGTAAAGCCACACGGTCTGCGACATACTAACTAGATTGACCCAGGGAAAATGTGCTTAACTATACACTGGTATTTAAGTTTAACTATAAATTATCTTTAAACTTATATAACCAATAATTTAAGAATATAATTTTTTATTTTATAGACTTTTATAAAGCTTAGTAGAATGAATTTTATTTTCTATCCATAAGAAGTAGTTTTTTCTTTCGTTAAATGATACTTTTGATTTAAATATTTTTATTTTCTTGCAATAGTTATAAATTTGAAAGCAGGCATGAGCGTTTAGATATTACACGCGAAAATGCCCTGGACAGGTCAAGGGTTAAATAACTTCGTCAAATCAAGACTTGCATGTGGATGACATGCATGGCGTCTCAACTTTCAGCTGTAAACAACCGTATTCTCAGATCAATAATTAAAAAAGGCTTGAAAGGAATTAATCATCTAACACAATCTTCCATCAGATTTTATAGACTGGCGCTACATGATCATAAATAAAGAATTTCATCACATTTTATCTTTTACAACCGATAACACACAATTCAAGACTTCCAACAACAGCAACAATTAAAATAGATAGCACATGTAACTAGAAAGGAAAATAATGAGATGATCAATGTGTTGGATTTCCACACTACCTTAAGCAAAAGGTTAGGAAAGAAACTCCCATCAATTAATAGAAAGAGTGATAACAGTTAATGTATTTGAGAATTCTATAATCTAAAATAATTCTTACACATGGAAGACCTTATCGTGCAGAAATGTCTGAATTATATTAGTATGGCATCAAAATTGTGTTTAAACATGAAAAAGATGATAACTGCTCGATTTTTAATGTATTTAGAGTCCACTTTTCTATACAGGAGTGGCAAAAGTAGGTATACAGTAATGAAAAACAAAATGTGTGCATAAAACTTATTGATGTGATTAAACAAAACATATCAATATTAAACATACCAATCCCTTAAATGTTCAAACTGTTTGCCCCGCCCCCATCATTCAAACACTTCTCATTACTTGCAAAACAATTATAAAAATGCTTTTAATGAATTAAATGAATTCTAGAATCATTATTATAATTCTGCCAGACAAACACAAATAGG
>OZ010613.1:2177994-2277994 GCA_963932145.1 Acanthosepion lycidas | reverse complement strand
CATTTCTATTCCAGAGAATGTAAATAAATCTAAAAGACATGCCTGTGTAGCTAATCAGTATTTCATTGATTGATTGATTCGTTTTCTATGGCTTATCAACAAATAAGAAATTATAATGTGGATATAAAGTAGGGGATCAATTCTATATTACAATCAATATATAAACTGATCCCCCACTTTGTGGCCATGTTAGTTTCTATACATTTCTATTCCAGAGAATGTAAATAAATCTAAAAGACATGCCTGTGTAGCTAATCAGTATTTCATTGATTAATTGTTTGATTGAGTGATTCGTTTTTCTACGTCTTATCAACCTTTTGCAGATTATTTAAAGCCAGAAAATATTTTTAAATTCTAAGAAACTTTTTTGTATCTAGATGATTATTATGGTTTAGTGATGCAATCTTCACTAATTAACCCCTAACTTGGGGGAGAAGAGGTGGATTCATACCTTTCCCAAGGCTATTTGCGTGTAAGTGAATATAATGAACCCAGCTGGAATTGGAACTCGGCTATCCGATTAACAATTCCGAGCCATTATCCATTACACCATCCGCACATCCAAGCATACGGCACCTGGTATTCCCAAGTGGTCACCCATCTAAGTACTGACCAAGCTCGATGTTGCTTAATTTTGGTGATCATATGTCGAACCGGTGTTTCAACATGATGTGGTCGTAAGGTCTAGGAAACCTTTGTCTTTTTACTGTGTGTCAGATGTCCAGAAATTGCTGTCGCTTTCTGTCAGCAATACGTCTCGTCTCGCCGAAGCCTAGAAGAACCGTGCTCTCCCACGTCCACTCGCCTGGTTTTTAATGGCAGCGTTGTTCTCTTATGCAAATAAGTCTGCTGCATAAAAATGGCAGTAGGTGTACGCACGCGCGACCGACTCTCAGAGAATGGTTCGACACGCGAGGCAGCGAATTCGCTTTGCTCTTGGTAAGTCACTGTCACTTCTATTACACTCCCCCCTGATCGTATGATCACATAAGGTGACAGTGAGGGGCTGGTCGTTTCACCCTTGCACTCCTTCGCAGTGGTATAACCATGTCTTCCTCCCTGGCTGAATCGTCAGATGTGTCCTGGTCTGAATCATATTCTTGGGGATCAATAAGGATCAAGTCTACCTCTTTCTTGCTTTCAGATGAGGTGTCGCTGCTGCTTGCACTGGAGCTTGGTTCTTGCCATTCATGACTCCCTGACGTTGTGTCACCGCCATCATCCGCTGGTAACAATGAAGTGAGCCGTGGACGTACATCTCCCACGTGCCGCGGTAGCCCATCGATGACTACCGACTGTGGACTGTTTATCCCCGTGACACGACCTTTCACAAACTTTGACGTGCAGCGTCCGTGCGGATTTTTTACCCAAACTGCGTCTCCTTTATACCGGGTCGAAGTCGCCTGGTTAGGCGAGGGCACAACGTCAATTCCTTTTATTCGAATTTTGTACCAATGCAGCAGATTGGCGGACGCAGAAGAGGCAGACACATCATCCCTGGGTGTGATGTTATACCAATACACGGCCTCCATAATAGAGCAGCTCTTTCGCGCAGCAATCTGTTTGATTGTCCGATGACACCTCCCTACATTACCATTTCCAGATGGTTTGTATGCGCAGCGCGGTCGGAATCGGACGCCCCATTCTTCTGTGAATTGTTTGAATTGCTGACTGCGGAATGCAGTGTCATTATCAGCCAGGATCTCCACTGGGGCACCACGTTCGAAAAACACCGACTCCAATTGCCGGATTACGTGTGCAGCGTCTTGCCGAACTAGCGGCCGCCAGATCGAAAACCGTGTGGGGCCGCAATCGATCAGAGTCAAAAAATGGCGACCGTTATAGTGTGTGATGTCCATTCCCAGACGGCTCCATGTTTCACGCACACTGAGCTCTCCGTTCTGCCATCGCACAGAAGCTGGATCTATTGTCTGACACTGTTCCCAACTCCGAACGACCGATCTCACTGCTGCTTTCGACACGGACGGGTTGATCCTACGTGCGAAATATAGTGTCCGTTTAAATCCAGGGTGCCCGCTGTGTCGATGATTTTCAGTTAACTGAGCAGGGCTCGGATTTTCTACAGCAAAAGCACATACTGGTTGAACAGGTTCGAGTTCCTTCAAATTATTGAACCACCTCTGGGGAACTCTAGTCAGCAAGTCAGCTCGGTTCTGGTCGGATCTAACTAGCGCTATGTCAACCGAAAGTTTATACTCTTTCACAAGAGAAGTTAGAGTTTCAAGTCGTCGCCTTATGAGCATCTCGCTAGCGGCCTTGGTGTTCAGCCGAGACTTTCCTGTAAGGGCATTAGTCACCCAATGGTACACGCAGAGGGAGTCTGTGTTCACGTGTAATACCGTAGCCTGCCATTTTAGCGCGAGGTTGATTCCCTTCAGCACAGCATCCAGTTCAGCCACATTGATATGCTGGGTGTTTTTTATCGGCCGTAGCCAGCATGCGTCCTCGATGATGGCTCCCTTAGCCTACAGCCAGCGAACTCGCGTCCACCCACACGTCTAGCTCCTTCGTATTCACGCACCATTCTCTCTGTGCAGGATCCATTTGCTGAGCCCGGGCGAGGGTGTCCGTTATCATACGTTCCAGGGGAGCATCACAAATTTTGTCGTCCCAGTTTTGCGTTACGGCAGTGGCTCGACGTTTGATGACGCCTGTCGCCACTCGCAACCATCCACACATGGGGAAGTGTCCCACCAGCCGGCCACACATGGAGAAAATACCTCTCCGTGTCATAGTCATAGGGCCGTTTACCATTCTACTTCCTCGTCGCCATCGCAGTCGACCCTGTTCCTTCCATACTTCTAGCCCCAGCACTCTGTCTCCGTCCTGTAACTTCTCTGGATCCTTGCTCGTCAGTCCGTAAAGCTCGAGATGTTTCCTCACAGATTCCGCCGACGCCACATCCTCGTTGATATATATATCGTCAATGTATGTTGACGTTGCTCTATTTATAGTTTCATTCTGTGCTAACACAGCCTTGAGCACAGCTCGCATTATCAGGGGCGCCACATTCAGGCCGAACCCCAGCTTGGTCAAACAATATCGCTTCCCTTTAGACATAACTGTTTGATATGGCCACATGGATTTTTCAACACAGATCTGTAGATATGCATTCCTGATGTCCAGAATGGACACGTTCGCACCCTGCTGTCTCCAGTCTCGCAGTTTTTCTGCGCAAACATCGGTGGCACCTGTGAATGTTTCAATGTATGTATTCAGTTCCCGATAGTCCATCACAGGACGCACCTTATGCTTGTTGGTCTGCAGCACGGCCATCAGTGGTATCAGTCCCTTGGGCGGGCCAAACTCCTTGTTACTGTACGGCACCAACCAACCATTGTCCATCCATGTTTGTAATTCATGCTCGTACTCCTCTTTCATCTCGCTGGATACTGGATATTCAGAGATCCGATTCTGAAGTTTCCCTGGTGCATGACCTGCCGACCACTTCCAGGCTGCGACCCAAACTCCCTGCCGTTCATTGAATTTCGCACTGAAATCGGCTTCGCTGATACGAATCGCTGCACAGACGGGCCGTGGTTTTTCAAACTCCACGCTTCCATGCTGCGTGATGCGAACTCCACCGAGGGCCTTAATGGCGTCGATGCCAAGCAACAGGTCGAAATCCAGGGGCTTCCCTCGCATAACCAGCACATCGATTGTAGCAGTATTACCGGTTTCTGTGCAAATTCTGACGGTGCCCTTCCACAGCAAGCCTGCGTAGCTCCGGTTAATGTAGATACCGCCATACCCTGCTTCGAACAAGACCGACATAAACTCGTGCTCAAGATTGACCGTGAGCACCCAGAGTCAAAGAGAGCCGAGCATGGTGTGCCGTCAACACACACAGTAATGATGGGTAGCACCGAGTTTACTTGCTGTTTGGGGAGTGGACCGGCGCTGAAGTCTCGTCCCCGCCTCCGTTTCCCGGACAATTTTTGGCCAGATGACCGGTCTTGTTGCATCGATAGCAACGCGCGTTAGTTGACCTTCGCCTCTTCACGCAGTCCCTCGCGAAGTGATTGGGCCCATTACATTCATAGCATGTGACAAGTGGGCCCATGTCTGAGGAAGATCGACGAGTCTGGGAGGGCTGCACCGCTGTCTCGTCTTTTATAATTGTCCAAGCTCGGGCCAATAGCTCCTCGAGAGACCGCAGGAGCCTTTTCACAGGATCAGGAAGCCCCCGCACGAACACGCATGCCATCGCACTGTCTGGCACTCCTCCAAAAAGGACGGACAGCTTCCGTAGATCTGCCAAATATACATCTACGGTCTCACCGGGACACAATACACGTGCCTCGAATTGTTCGTATGCCGTGAATTTATCAGGGGCAAATGCTGTCATCAATGCTCCCTTGATTCGAGCCACGTCCGATTTCTCTTCCGTAGATAGTTGCTGGTAAACCGCGAATGTTCCCCTCGTTAAGCGAAGAGAGATGACACGATCAAGCCGCTTCACTCCCGATAGGTCGCACACCAATTCCAACTTCTCGAGCCATTCAATCACAGATCCAGTCCCGTCAAACTCGGGAATAATTTTTAAATGAAACCGGCCGTCCATATTCGCCGAAATAGCTTGTCAGATGCCGAGAAATTGCTGTCGCTTTCTTTCAGCAATACGTCTCGTCTCGCCTAGAAGAGCCGTGCTCTCCCACGTCCACTCGCCTGGTTTTTAATGGTAGCGTTGTTCTCTTATGCAAATAAGTCTGCTGCATAAAAATGGCAGTAGGTGTACGCACGCGCGACCGACTCTTAGAGAATGGTTCGACACACGAGGCAGCGAATTCGCTTTGCTCCTGGTATGTCACTGTCACTTCTATTACACTATGCCTCCCAGTTCCTGTCATCCATTAATTAGATTGACCATGGCTCTCTACAACTTCCTATTCTTTGTACCTCTAAGAAATAGTTGACTCCTTACTATTCCTCCCAGACCCCTTTCCATTATCTATGTACACAAGCTCGTTTAGTAGGTTGATCATGGCTCTCCACAACTTCGTATCCTATGCAGCCCTAAGAAATATTTGTTCTTGGCATCCATTCACATAAGCTCGTTAGGTTTAGTCTTTCTTTTCTTTTGCTTCGTTTGCTTTTAATACGTTCTGTGAGTGTTAGATTTTCCAACCCTTCTTTCCTCACTATGATTTTGTTTTTTAGGGATGATGATGTTGCAAAGAGAAAGAAAAATGAAGCAGAGTTCAAATCGAGCGAAAGGCCGAGTCATCGTTGTGCCAATTTTGACACGGTGAAGCATAACAAAGACTTCATTATTAGCTTCCGAATTCAAACGCCCAATACAGCCCGAAGAATCGCCATTAGGAATGGTAAACACCCGACGGGTCCATATTTAGACCCAAAACCACACGACCATCGCGGGGTAGGTTCGAAAAAGACAAAAAAAAAATTCGTTTTGCTTATCGATTAAGCATTGGCTTTTCTGTTTTACCGAAGCGATTGGAATTTTATTCCAGTATAGAAAAATAAAATAAAACCAATCTTGATGGGGTTATTAGGCATACAAGAAAGGATAGACGCTGTGAAATTGAAGAGAAAGAATTTGTTTACAATTAAATTTAAATTGGGAATGAAAGTAGGGGTATCGTCGTCAACATCAGCACCCGCTCGCATTTGAGCATCGGGATCATCATCCCCCCTCTTTATTCCTTTTCCCTCCTCTGGTGACGATGACAGAGATGTCTGTGAGGGCCCAACCTACTCCTGAAGAGGAGTTACAGAAGAGTGTGGCTGGTGGACGCGGCTGGGTTAGTAGGGCCCTTCTGACAGCACATCGCAAATCCTCTTCATGTTAACAGTTTGACTCGAAGGTCTTGTCCCCCTCGGATGGTCCTATGCCAAGAAGGCTGATTTGGTAGAAAGCGTAGCCAAAGAGAGTTCAACGACACCATTCGTGTGAATTTGATTTTGGTAGACAACTCCGTGCGACAGAGAACCCCCAACCAGTCGGCCAGAAGCGCCTCTCTCGATTGAGACAGATGAAATCTGGCAAACTTCGTTGCATCTGGCGGTCGGTTGCTTGGTCCGCCTCGGTTACGCCAGCCCAACTGGTGCTGCCCTTTTCCGCCGGTTTGGTCATTGAGATCGTGTAGATCGGGGGTTGATTGTGTTCAGTCTCGTCCCTTCTCTTCAACCTTACCGCCATGGGTAGCACTACAGGATTTGATCGTTTAATAAAAAACTAACCCGGGGAAAGAGATAATGCCTACATGAAAATTAAGACTTAAGATTGATAAAATAAAAAAAAATCCCCTTAAAGGAGGACGGTGGAATTTATCTGGAAATTGTCCAATTTAAACTTGTCAGCTGCAGTTGAGATCAAACGTTTTCGTTATGGGTGAAGAAAGCTGAATGAGGAATTTTTATAGCAACGAAAGCCTCGTCTGCGTCTCTTTGAAGTTGGTTTTGTTTTAGTTTGGTTTGTTTTACGGCATATCAACCTCAATAGGTTATTTAATGCCAAAAAGATTTTTATTGCTGATCATATTTTTTTTTTCAAAAATTTATTGCTGGTAATAATATTTTACAAAGTATTTCTTGTATTAAAACCTATTTTTACACTTTCATAGTGTTTTGCCCGCAGTTTCTGTGAGGTCAACTATTTACCCATAGTTGGGACCCTAACACGTGCTACCACCCAGGGTCAGCGTGGACCCGGGAACACCAGCAATTAAGTGGTGGTTCTACGCTCCTCAAAACATCCTGATCAGAGGACTGGCTGTTGGATTTGGTTTATCGTCTTACCGAGAACGTTTAGAAGTTGGTTTCAGAACAAATTAGTTAGTCTGATCGGTTTGATACGGTCAAATTGGCAGCTGATCAAAAAAATAAAATAAAATAAAAGAATAAAAAATAAAAAATGGCCACAATTTGTTGTTAACTGGGAGAAAGGAAAGCCTTGTTAATTTTAACGCCTCCAAAAGGAAACTGTTCTCTTGAGGAATTTCAACAGCGGCAACAACTAAAATGTATAGCATATGTGACTCGAAGAGAAAATAATGACATAAGATGTCGACATTCCCTCTATTTCAAACAAAAGGTTAGGAAGGAAACCCCTATCAATACTGAACACGGCATCTATGCTGATGGTACAATTATTTATCTTGTCAATGGTAAGTCGATATGGTCAAATTAGCAGCTGGTCTCAAAAATGATCAAGTACCTATTTTTATCAGGGGTAAGGAATGGCTTGTTAATTTTAACGATTCTAAAACAAAACTTCTTTCTTTTAATCGTGTGAGAGAACGCATTTTACCTTCTGTCCGTATATGGCTGATGCTAACCTCCAGAAAGATGAACTCATGGCGCCTTCTCGAACGTGGATCATTAATTTCTTTCAAAAGCCATAAAAGTTGCACTGAATTTTCACCACGCTGAAATCATCTATATGTAGGGGGACGGGACAAAATATGCAGGGGGACGAGGCAAAATAGGTAAAGAAATGGGACAGAATATGTAGGGGGACGGGCCAAAATATGTAGGGGGGACGAAATATGCAGGGAGATGGGACGGAATATGCAGAGAGGCGGGACGGAATATGTAGGGGGACGGGCCGAAATATGTAGGGGGGACGAAATATGCAGGGAGATGGGACGGAATATGCAGAGAGGCGGGACGGAATATGTAGGGGGACGGGCCGAAATATGTAGTGGGGGACGAAATATGCAGGGAGATGGGACGGAATATGCAGAGAGGCGGGACGGAATATGTAGGGGGACGGGCCGAAATATGTAGTGTGGGACGAAATATGCAGGGAGATGGGACGGAATATGCAGAGAGGCGGGACGGAATATGTAGGGCGACGGGCCGAAATATGTAGTGGGGGACGAAATATGCAGGGAGATGGGACGGAATATGCAGAGAGGCGGGACGGAATATGTAGGGGGACGGGCCGAAATATGTAGTGGGGGACGAAATATGCAGGGAGATGGGACGGAATATGCAGAGAGGCGGGACGGAATATGTAGGGGGACGGGCCGAAATATGTAGTGGGGGACGAAATATGCAGGGAGATGGGACGGAATATGCAGAGAGGCGGGACGGAATATGTAGGGGGACGGGCCGAAATATGTAGTGGGGGACGAAATATGCAGGGAGATGGGACGGAATATGCAGAGAGGCGGGACGGAATATGTAGGGGGACGGGCCGAAATATGTAGTAGGGGACAAAATATGCAGGGAGATGGGACGGAATATGCAGAGAGGCGGGACGGAATATGTAGGAAGACGGAACGGAATATCTATGGGGACGAAATATGTAGGGGGGGGATATCTAGGTGGGGGGGGCATAATATGTAGAGAGACGAGACAAAATATATATGAGGACGGGACGGAATATCTAGGGGGACGGGCCGAAATATGTAGGGGGACGAAATATTTAGGAGGACGGAATATATAGAGAGACAGGACGAAATATGTAGTTGGAAGGGACGAAATATTTAGGGGTACTTGGCCCAAAACTGCTGCTTCAGGTTTTAGTCTATTTAAAGCGACTAAGACACAAGGGGTTACTGGGTGTAGAAGAATTAGGAACAGAAACATTAATAATGGGCGGGAAGAGAAAAGAGCAATCAGGAAGACAGTAGATAGCGATTGACGTTGCATTTAATTTTTTGAAGCTCAAATCCAACCTCAACTTTGAAGAATGCCACACTTATTAAAAGAGAATGTATGACACGTGAAGGAAAATTCTCGAAAGTGCCGCTGTCGAACATTTACATATCGATTTTACCCCAAGCAAGGCAATAAAGCCACTAAGGCACAAGGGGTTACTGGATGTGGAAGAATTAGAAATAGAAACATTACTAAGGATCAGCCTGTTTATATCTATCTATCTATCTATCTATCTATCTATCTATCTATCTATTCAACCTCATCTTTGAAGAATGTCGCACTTATTAAAAGAGAAAGTATGAACCGTGAAGGAAAATTCACGAAGGTGCCGCTGTCGAACATTTACATATCGATTTCACCCCAAGCAAGGCACTAAAGCCACTAAGGCACAAGAGATTACAGGATGTGGAAGAATTAGAAATAGAAACATTACTGAGGAGCGAGAACAATAGGAGAGTAATCAGTGCGACAGTAGATAAAAATTGACATTGCATTTAGATTTTTTGCAGATTAAAGTTGGCTGGAAAGCACGAAGCCGGAAGAGTATTCCACAAACGAGAAATGCAAAACTGTTAGCATAGAACTTATGGCTATATCTAGCCATCCCAACTGTAAATTGATGAGATCTCGACGCCAGTCCAGTGCTGCGCTTAAATTTAAAAAAGCTTAGGTACCATAGCAAAGAGCTCATCGGAATAATCACCATGAAAGTATTTATATTAGGTTGGTGCAAAAATAATGACGTAATAATGTCGTTTTTTGACGTTAAAAAGTACGTCAAAAAACGACATTATTACGTCATTATTTTTGCACCAACCTAATAGAAAAGACACAGAGAAGTAAATTTACGACGGTGGGAAAGTGACTGAAACCTAGCCGCCAGTTCAGGACCGATAATATTGCTGATTCTTTTTTGGATTTTATCAAGGAGAATAAAAAGAAACATTATTAAGGAAAAAGAACGATAAAAGAACAGGAATTAAGAAGACGATATAATCTTTTGATGATCATACTTGATTGGATAGCAGAAAACCGGAAGAGATTTCCACCAGCGAGAAGTGCGAGAGAAGAAACTGTTAGCATAGAACTTACGGTTATCTGTAGCTATTTCAACTGCAATATGAGGAGACCTTGCCGTCAATCTAGTAGCACCCTTAAAATCTTAAAAACTTAGTACCAACGAGGGAAACTCTAGCAAAAT
The DNA here is from genome assembly GCA_963932145.1 of Acanthosepion lycidas. Classification (NCBI taxonomy): domain Eukaryota; kingdom Metazoa; phylum Mollusca; class Cephalopoda; order Sepiida; family Sepiidae; genus Acanthosepion; species Acanthosepion lycidas. Next base: position 2,268,141 of record OZ010613.1, on the reverse strand, counting down.
GGCAGTTTGGAAAGGGTAGATCTACACAGGTGGCAATGCTAAGTTATTTGCATGGGAATAGTTATCAGGTTATTATTGGCAAATCATTGAACTAGCCTCGAGAAGAGGAAGGTCATCTTGGAGTGTAGGTGACCAGAGTGAAAAAAAAAAGTGAATCCAGCAGGAATTTAACAGCATGAAAATATTTATAGAAAAGGCAGAGAAATTCTCCATTACGACGATGGAAAAGTGACTGAAGTTGAGATGCCATGTCAAGACCAGTAATATCATAGATTCTTCTTTGGATTTTTATCAAGAATCTCTAAATACATCTCAGAAGCAGCCCAGATCTGACAGCAATATTCAATGAACAAATGTTTTTTTGTATTAATTCAATATCTTATCGTTTTTGAAGTTGTTGTAAAAACTTTATATTAAGATTAGAGAAATTTGTTTTTAATCGTTATTGAGTTGATAAGTAACTTTTGGTTTCTAGTTTTGTCAAGTCTATATTATTCTTTTTTTTTTTTTTTAAATATATGAATTAGGTTGGCTTTACACCAAGCATTATATATGATTTTTTTTCTACTTTTGCCTTTCAATGAATATTGTATAACCGATCTTTTCAGCTTCCACCAATCAAAAGCTTCGGCCTTCCTGAACTTGTGACGTCATTCGAACCAGACCCTTTCAACATCCGGTTTAAAAACGAACATTTGGATATCCGTAAGTGTTTGTGCTTGTAAAATGTATAATAATATCGGAAACTAAAGTGCAGATGATGAGACAAAGACGCATTTCACCGGAGAAAGCTTATAATCTTCTTGGCGTCATCAGTTTGACTACATGTAAGGAAAATGTCTTGGGATCTATGACGATACGTGGGTATCGTAAATCAATAATTACCCTAGCCTATCACTTCCTGACTTGAGCTTTGAAGAGAGTCTGTCTCTGTGCTTCTTTGCTTTGGAGCCGTTTGCTATAGTAGGATTTTAAATCAGGGAATTTTATCGTATTTTCAATAAATTTTCTCATTTTTACTCTCACGTGGTCATGTGTGATGTCATGAACCGCAATGCGATATTTGCTTCCTGTGTTTCATATGCACGAGTTTATCATTGCATAGCAATCTTCCATGCAAACAAAACAAACTATCATTGTTGCAATGTCCGCATAATCATTCTAAAACAAAAATTACTATCTTTGTTATATAATTTATTATTTAATTTATAGTAATGTGCTTGTAATCTCTGATGATGACTTATGTAAGCCGAAAGGTTAGACATGATTAACAATAAAAACATGTATCAGCATTGTGATTTTATTTCGTGTTTCAGTGATAATGCTAAAAAGCTTATTCGACAATGTGAAAGGAATTTACTTAAAATAGACAAAATTTGTCTATATTATTTTCTGAACATGCATTAATGAAGAAATGCTGCCTAAAAAAAGAGAATATATATATATATATATATATATATATATATATATATATATATATATGTGTGTGTGTGTGTGTGTGTGTGTGTGTGTGGTGTCTCTAAAGTTGGGATACACAGGCAAAAATGCATATTTTCAAGAAATTGCCAACATCATTTTATTGAATTAGAATATTAAGAAATAACATCTTCAATATTATTTCCAAGATTTGTGATGCAATGGTTGATGCGGTTTGCAAGATTCACGTGAATTCGATAACATAACTGCACATTGTCGTCAATTTTAGCAAATTCACTCTTTATGCGTTCAATCAAGTGTGTTGCATCTGTGACTGAGTACGCCTTCTCCTTTAGCACACACCAGAAAAAGAAGTCAAGTCTTTCTTCTTTCGACAAAACCATGTTCAATCTGTGAGGGTCAAAAACAGTTAATGAGAGTTCATATGAGCCCAGACTTTAGCGACATCCTGTATGTACACACACACACATGCCTACATGCATACAAGCAAACATATATACATTCATATATACCCTCTTACATACGTGTGCCGACATATACATCAACCCAGGCATATACATGTATTAGAACCTTTTTATTTTTCATACTTCTACATACATGGATACATATACATGCCAATCGATATATATATATATATATATATATATATATATATATATATATATATATATATGTATATATATATATATATATATATATATATATGAAGAAAAAACAAACAAAAATCTTAATATGTAATTATGCTGTATTAATGTTAATATAAAGTCAACGTCGGACGTTTCGGTCTATTTTAGACCATCATCAGGACATATTCATAAAACATAATTAACATTAGAACATATAAAATTCAACATTAAAAAGACGATGGACATAAGAGCACAACTAATCCAAGCAGATAACTGAAATTTTTATATAAGATCAGCGTTCCGTTTAAAATAAGATCACGTCGTCATCACGTGGGCGATGTTGTGCAAACGTATTCGAAGATGATTTCAAAATATTAAAATATTAAACAAACTCGATTGAACTATTTTCTCATATAAACAGTTCGTCAAGAAATCCCTTCCGTTGATATAGGAATACGCAGAGATCAATAGGTTCTTATATTTTCATACGAGCTTGAAATCATTTTTGATTTACTTTGTAACATGGAAGACTTGATGAATGTGCCCTTTCGTTTGTGATCAATGTCATCACGATTCTTCTGTTAAGCTTGGAGAGTAATTATACATTCTTTTTGCTCAACGTAGACTCCAATAGTGTTATAAAAGCCTCGGAGAATTCCAGTAACATATCTTTAATCATTTCTAAGATACAATGGTTCAGAGCTTAATCTCACAATTGGAAATTGTTACACTCGATATATATATATATATATATATTGTTAAGTATAGCAGACAATAAATGTCTATTATCTTTGATCAAGAGCCGTTTTAAACTCTGTATATTTACTTTAATTTTGGGTGAAAATAAAAACAACGATTGTCCAACATTTGGATATTTTTAATTAAGCTGTTCCTTGGTCTAAGGTTTCGGCTCACATGAGCCATCTTCAGTGGTTATACAGACATTTTAACAAAGATATATTTACCATCGAAAATGATATTTTGTCATGTTGACATAGAAAATTGCGATGTGACGATAACGGTCGCGGAATAGCAGACGTGGATCGTAAGTTCAAGATGCAGTTCTATGACGTCATACCACGTGAGAGAACGAAATATTAATAACGGAACCATATGTCTAGATGCAATGTAATGTGTTGTGACTAGTTTGAAATGTAATTTTGTTGAGTGTCTGAAGCTTTGTTTTAATGTAGATGGCCTCCAATATCTGAAGGTTCGTTTTATTGCGTGTATGTCTGAGTATTGTTGTGTTATCAACTAATACCTAATATTATATACATGGCTATTTTTCTAAGAAATGCTGTTTAATAGAACTAAGCACAGAAAGATGACAGGTAAGCCTACGAGAGAGTGTGGTTGTAGTAAAACCAATACATGTCGTGGGTTTATTTATTGTATCAGAGATACGCAACATTGGTTTTTTGTAGAGGTTTTACTAATGTATATATATATGTATAGCTGGACACTCGTATTCGAGGATATCCGTCTACTAGAGCTTGCCAATCCCTATTGCAGACACTTATCAGGCGCATTTGTGTTTATTCAACACCCACAGAGCCCAACTGTGGTTTATATATATTAGTTACAGTTTCTGGGAAAGAGCATGTTATCTAGCGTGAACAACATCTTGAACAAGGCTAGCACGCTCAAGCCCTCGGCCACAATGACTTGTGACTTCGTGCTAGCGGAGCTATCGACAGCACACAAGGGTCCCATCTACCCAATTTCACGCACAAGGTTTTCAGGTACTTTCCAAAGATGCCGCATGTTGGGATCGGCTCCTCCAATCCGATAACATCAGGAAGTCTTCTTCCTGACAAATCGACCATGGTGAGATTCGAACCCGGGTCTCATGGTCAGAATGCGAAAGTTCTAACCACTCGGTCACGTGCCCATATATATATATATATATATATATGTGTGTGTGTGTGTGTGTGTGTGTGTGTGTGTGTGGCGATATATAGATATGTATCCGTAAGTGAGAGACTCAGTGGAATAATCATTGAGTTTGTTTTTTTATTATTGATTAAATCGTATTTTGGTGATTGTAAAGTGAGAGTGGAAATTGGTATTAATATGCGTAGAGGAGTTGAAAAATTTTCAGCCCAACCAGGGAAGTGATGAGTTTCAGCAATGAAACCTGCACGTCATTCACTCCTCAGTTTAACACATAATAGTACATCATTTTTTTTTTTTTAATCTGAGAAGTATATTTAACGGGTGGCGGAAAATGCGACACCGAGATCCGAATGCGAGTTGGAATAGGAAAAGATGCCTTTCAAATGCTGGACACAGTATTAAGAAACAGGAAAAGTTTTGTTAGAAATAATGAAAAGAGTGTTGAACAATATCGACCCTCCGATATAGCATAGACCAGTCATGGGCAAATTTCGACCCGCGGGCCACATGCGGCCCGATTGGCATTCTGAATGGCATTGCCTCATTTCACGAGGAAAATAACATTTATTAAAATATTGTTTCTTTCCTTTCCTTCTGGCTTGTTCATTGATGCATAGTCCCATCCATAAACAATGATTCTTCAACGTGTCTTGAATTTTGTAACATTTCGTTGAAGGTAACGTTGTCAGCATTTAAACCATTGGCGATTTTCACTAAGGAAGTTCATAAGTGTAGTCACCTTTTACTTCAGAAACTGGAAACATTAATGATAACTATTTTTCTTTAGGGAATATACTTCTTTTAAAAAATGTTTTTTTTTTATTTTTTTATTTTTTATCGTCAAATGAATAAATTAGAAACAAATCACATACAGGCGTGTGTGTTAATCACTTTGTCGTCAGTGTTTTTATATCAGGATTTCCTTTTTTTTTTTAATTTATAAAATGAATCTTTTTGTAAAGAAAAAAAATCATCTTTTTCACCACTTCTAAGGCAGATGCTTCTGCGCATGCTCTTTAGTTGGCAAAATGGCTGCCGTATCTGTAATGAAATATCTTTTAAGTAGTGCAGCTCGCCTTATGATAAACTGTGCCTCGTACCGTCCTCTGTTCAAAAAATGTTGCCCATGCCTGTTCACAGATGATTGAATTTTCTTCTTCTTTTTTTACACTTTATCATTCGTTTGTCGCTTATATAATACCGAAACATATTTTTAATTTTAAAAATAGTTCTTTTTTTTTTCTTAGCAATGTTTTGAGAATAAAAATGATTTTTTCAGGATACAAGTCCTACTATTTAACCTATAGATGAGGGGATGTTATAGATTCATACCTTTCCCAAGGGTATTTGCATGTAAGTGAATGTAACGAACCCGACTAGAATTCGATCTCGGCTCTCCGAATTCTCATTCCGAAGCGATATCCATTAGACCACCCGCACACCCCCCACAGTTGAAAAAGAGAGTTGAGGCAACAAAAGTGTAGCTCTACAGAAGGATACTGAGAATAGTATGGACGGAACATGTGAGGAGTTTTTAAGGAAACGTAAACAAAAGGGGAGGGCGCTAAAACTTAAAAGGTTGTCGAAATATTTAGAGCACATAACGAGAAAAGACGGCTTGGGGAATATATCAGATTGACAACTGGAACTATCGGAAAGAAATCAAAGTTGGCACCAAACCGCTTCAGGAGGCTCTATTCCTGGGTTTTTATAAGTTACCAATCAAGATTAGAGAGTCAAATCTGCTTTTCTTTATCGTCCATAACTTGGACTAGAGAGAAATAATGGATTCGTACTTTTTTCAAAGGTATAGTGTAACCCGGATATAAGAGACCCGGATATAAGAGAGATTTTATCGGGTTCCAAATTAGAGCCATACTTACCTAACCAAAATAGACCAAACCCGGATATAAGAGAAACCCGGATATAAGACACTTGTAAGGTACTGACAACTCTCTTATATCCGGGTTACACTGTACTTTTTACTAAGTGAATCGGCTTGCAGATTCCGTGTTGTTAGCCGTTATGTCACCCACACTTCTCTTCAACTGTGTAAGGGAGATAACTATGTAGATATTCATCTTCTGGTGATTTCGATAGAAAACCTGTTCACTTAAATGGACTGTCACTGTCACGACTTTTTTTTCTCTGTAGTGTTTAGATATTTAAATATATAAAGAGAAAAACGAAGTTGTTAATTTGCCCAGATGAGAATTACTTCAGTTTAAAAGAGTACAAGAACAAAATAACCGGTAAATGGCCAGAGGGTCGTGTTGCCGTATTGAGCTCACAAGTAGCAAATATAATTGCAGTTGGAAAATCAGGAAAAAACTAAATTTTGAATTGGTTTTGCTTTCGTTTGCAGTTCAAGTCTGTCCACATAACAAAATAAAATCTTAAATGGAAATTAATGGAATTTAAAAAAAGAGCCGGACTTTTAACACCCCATCACCTCCGCCCTCATACCGAGCCCAAGTTAGTAACTAACCTTGTCGAATATCAAGGCGAGATGAAATTAATTACATAGAGAGGGATAATTATAAGGGAGGTAATTTGAAAAAATTACGGATCACAAAATTATCTCCCTTTAAATTTTGGTTTAGTTATGCAGACGAGATAATGGAAGCAATTTTAATTCTGACTTGTTTCATTGAACAGGAATTAATTGTAACGACAATATATATATATATATATATATATATATATATATATATATGCTTACACAAATATAATTACGTATCTTTTCTTTCACTACTAAATAGCAATGAAAACTCGTGGAAGAGGAAAAGAATTATGAAGTTATTGGCCATTGGTTTAGAAGTGTAATTTTAATTATCAAAATGCTCAACAAATGAAATTGACAAAGTTGTTCTCAATAAACAAAAATAAAACGAAGAAAAAGAACATGAGAAAATAATATTAATCAAACAATAAACACGCTGAGAATCCTTTTTCTGAAATTCTTGGGACCGGAAGTGTTTCGGTTTTTAGATTTTTTTCGGATTTTGGAATACAGGCTATTTAATTTGTATATGGCATTTTTTTTTTTTTTTTTTTTTTAGAAGCTACCCGACCCCGTTTTACGGGGTCTACGAGGAATTTTTGCCCGAGTCTACGGGCGTGAAACCCAATAATAAACTTGGCCTTGTGCCGCATCCGACCGCGTGGGGCGGTTAGTGAATATCTTTCATTGTCTGGGGGCCACTCGAGGTAGAGGATCACGTTAGGAGGTCATTTATGTATGTAGAAGTGGAAGATAATGGTTGACCCTAGCCTTGAACAGCTTAAGATTGTAGTAATCGAAGAAGCATCCTCTTGGGAGTCGGTTCCACAAAGCACTCGTTCGCAGGAAGAAGATTTTAGAGAGAAACTTACTTCTCGCCGATGGAATACTGGGAGAATATGGCTGGTTTGCTATTATGTAAGTGGAGTGTCGTGTCTTTGCCGTGAAGGTTTCAATTGACGGGACCAGGGAATATAGTTCGTCCAAGCACTTTCCGTGAAATAGCAAAAGAGCAGCAAGAGGTTTGCCATCTATAAAATGGAGCAGCTTAGGACTGAAACCCAAGCATAAATATGATATCACTTTATATTTCGTAACATAGCTTATACATATATCCTGCATCTGAGATGGAAGTTGGTTGGAGTAAAGAAACAACGCTTGTTTAGAGAAATGACCAAAGATTTATTTTCATTTAGAAGATATGAAAATCTCTCTGGTAAGTCGTATAGTGTAGCATTCGAATGTATGGTGTACGTAGTGTCAAATGAGTGCGTGAAAATGGAGTATGCTTAAACCGGCTGACTGTTTGTTGGCTATCGGTTTGGGCTTGTCGCGTTAATAATGGAATGCGTTCTCTTTCTGTGTTCACACTAGGTCATTTTCACAGCCTAATGGTAGGACAGTTGGCCAGCCGTGCTCTTGGGTAGCTTCTATGGTTAGCATGTACGTGTGAAGGCTCTCTCTCACTTATGCTCGGCTTCTGTTATAGCCAATATAAGGCAAGCGAGAGTCGCATTGATAATGACCAGCACTCTGGCATATTTGTTTTAAAAACTGTTTTGAGTACACTGTGGGGTGTGTGTGACTTAGCTAAACAAAAATTGGTGTCTAGTTAGAGATATATGCTTTCTAATAGTTGTATAAATTTGGCTTCAATTTCTTATCTCTAATTATGTGTAAATTGTGTTTTTCCGCTAAACTCTGGAAGCAGTTTTATACAAAATTTAATAAATTTTATGTACATACAGATACAGATAATGACAGATTTATTAAGTGGTGAAATTAAGATTTCACGTAAAAATATTTTTGTACTTTCTGTACGTGTACAAAAACTTACAAATATATATATATAAATGCAACACCAAACAGTACTTCTACATCAGGTGTGAGAAACTGGAGGGAGAGAGTGGTTTTTCCACCTGTTTGACTTTCTGTAATATTGATAAACATAAATGCTTTCATTTATACTTTTTACTACTTTGCGAGACTCTTTGATATTTTGAATAATATCTTTACTGAGCACGAAACACCCGGTGGAATAATTCACGAACGAAGATGTTTCTTCATCACTAACAAAAAACTGGCGAAAACATAGGCTATATAACTGGTCAGGGGAACCCTTACCCAGGGCAGATGAGGGTCACTTACAACAGCTGCGCATCACCCTAGGAACCTTCCAAGTATTTTCTGAAATTTTTCATTTGTGGCAAGTCATGTCAGAATCTGAAAAACATTCGGATTTTAGAGGTTTTCGGATTTTAGAGGTTTTCGGATTTTAGAGGTTTTCGGATTTTAGAGGTTTTCGGATTTGGGAATTTCAGATAAAGGATACTCAACCCCTGTGTGCAAGTCAAAACTAGGCAACGAAACAGAAATAAGACAAAAAGTTCATAATTGTATATTTTTATTGGTTAGGAAGAAATCCCAGCATGCATCTGTCGGATTTGTCTATAAATTTAGCGGGCGGAGGGGATTTTCTTAGTAGGCATTCCTTGGAATGAATTAGACAAAAAATAATTGTTCGTAAAGATGACTCATGACATTACGTTAGCAAAATCATCGAAGGCCCCCGACCACTTCTGTCCGCTAATTTCACACACAAGGTGGGGGGTTGGGAGGAGTAACCCGTGGAGTAGGGTTTTCAAACACTTTCCGATGGTGCTAGTTGAATCGTTGTCTCAGGTCGATATTATAAAGACGTTAGCCCCATCCCGTGCTGTACAACGACCATCGTGCTATATACTGCTTTACTATAGCTGTATTCATAAATCAATCAACTGTGGTCCCTCTCTTGCACTAACATAACAACGTATACAGGGTGTTGCACGGACAGCACATGGATGTTGTTGAATTTTTACCTATAGACTCAAGTATAAACCCGACTAATATTTGCCTATAGACTCATATATAAACCCGACTAATGTTTGCCTATAGATTCAAGTACAAACCCGACTAATATTTGCCTATAGACTCATGTATAAACTCGAGTAATTTTTGCCTATAGACAAGTATAAACCCGACTAATATTTACCTAGAGATTCAAGTACAAACTCAACTAATGTTTGCTTATAGACTCAAGTATAAACCCGGCTAATGTTTAGCTATAGACTCAAGTATAAACCCTACTAATGTTTGCCTATAGTCTCAAGTATAAATCAGACTAATGTTTGCCTATAGACTCATGTATAAACTCCACTAATGTTTCCCTATAGACTCAAATATAAACCCATTTAATGTATGCCTATAAACTCAAATATAAATCCGACTAATGTTTGCCAAGAGATTCAAGTACAAACTAGACTAATATTTGCTTATAGACTCAAGTATAAACCCAAATAATGTTTGCCTATAGACTCAAGTATAAACCCAAATAATGTTTGCCTATAGATTCAAGTATAAAAAAAGAAAACAGATTTCGCCATTAAACAAGCGTCGATGTGATGCAAAATTCAACATTTGACATTTTATCAAACATTGTCTATTTACTGAGTTTAAAGGAATGACTTTTTTTTATTAATGACGGTAATGATGAGATTAACTGTTTCCACACAGGAAACCTTCGCTATTTATTTATTGAACAGTTAGTGTGATTGTCGGTCTTAATCTATATATAAAATTCTTTGACTTCCGTTCGACCATCCATCATACCCTCTTAAATAGCCATACATCGAAACCAAATTTTATGGTGAAGTGCAAACAGTTAGGGTTGGGGGCGTACAAAATACAGTTGGGTATAATAGGGTGCGTAGCTTAGTACAATAAAATTTTCATTCAATTTGGGAAAAATTGAAAGTTTTATTATTTAACATACAAAATGTTCCCACTATTTTAAAAATAATTTAATGATTAAAATAACAAATACTTATTTAATAAAAATGGGGTATTGCCTTTTGCAAATCTTTTGTTGGTTTCAATCTTTAGGAATGACTGCAAAACACTCGCCCCTCACCTTTTTATAGGCAGAAGCGCACAAATGCATGCCGGTATCTCTCCCTAGCCAATAAAAAAATGGCAGTTCTCGGTCTCATCTGACTCAGTTCCGGTCTGTCTTGTCTTGAAGTCAGAACGTTAAGTTTCCTTATCCGAACTTGCTCTTGTGTGTCAACACCTTTTCTTAGTTTGTGAACTTTTTTTCCATATTCCTGTTGCTTTGTTTTCTTACTGTTAATTTGTCTTGCTTTATGTTATTTTTAGCCATTCTTTCTTTTTCTTGTCATTGCTTATTGCAAACTTTGTCTCTTCTGCTTGTCAGACAATTCTCTAACTTATTTTGCATTTTGACCATGGCTACTCACTCCGCATCTTTTTTTTTTTTAATTTTATATACACGAATCCAGTTTCAAGTACGCCATGCGTTTACGAGAACTATAAACAAATCACAAGATCAAGCGCTTCAAAAGTTTACTCCAGAAAGAAATGTTTACTCATGGCCAGATTTATGTTGTACGCACAAAAGAAATCCTGAGAATTTATTCTTCGCTGCTAAAAAGGAAAAAAGAAACTTTCTTAAAAAATATTGTTTATCATAAAGTAAATATTTTTATAAAAGTAAATTCAATTGAAAAGATTATTAAATTGCGAAGAAGGGTTTTTGTCAAAGTATTTTGCAAGCAAATCAGTAGTTTGTAAATCTCGACAAAAAATCTTAGCGATAACTTCAGCAATACTAAATACGTGTCAGTTTATAAAATCTCTTTCTTAAAACTTTTTTTTTTTCAGGAAATTAGATCTTTCACATTCACTTTTATATGTCTTTCTTTACGGGAGTTTCTTTCCTAACCTTTTGTTTAAAGTATTGTGGAAAGTCATAATCTTGACTGTCATTATTTTCTCTTCTAGTTAGATGTGCTGTGCATTTTTGTTGTTACTACTGTTGGAACTATTTCAAGTTTTTGTTATTTGCTAAAGCTCTTTGTGATTGTGTAGCGCCAGTCTATAAGGTCGGACGAACGATTGTCTACATTAAAATCTAAAGGATTGATTCATTTGAAGCCATTTTTAATCATTGATCTGATAAAACGGTTATGTGTAGATGATTGTTTAAACATATCTGAACTTGTTAGATGCTATACATGACATCCACATGAGTGTCTAAATTTCTCAGGTTAATATTTTGGTTTGATAAGATCTTACGATGCAAAATATCCTGAGTTTTTTACAATAATATTCACCCTGTATAAGGCCTAAGTGCCACTCGAGGTAGACGGTTATAGAGTAAGAGGTCCAGTTTATGGGATATGAGTAGAAGATAACGGTTGACCCTACACTTGAACAGGTTAATATTGCGGTGATCAGGGAAGTATCATCTTGGGAGTCGGTTCCTCCGAAGAAGCTTTTATACTCGTTATCCAAAATCTATATTCAGTGCGTAAATATTTAATCACAAAGTTTCATTACAGTTGATCAGAGCCAACCCGAACATCCTCAAAAAATCAAAACCCATTTGTCCACCCGGAAGACACCCGATCCAAAATGGGTCCCATCACTGATTTTGCATAAAGAACTTTACCGTAAAAGATATGCCGCTTTCACAGTAAGTCTATACAAATATTTTATTCTTTAAAATCTAAAAAAGACCGGCTTTCATTGATAGCGACATAAAACATTAACAAATTACTATATTCTTTTTCTGCCAAGTCCTTTCAGAATATTTTTTTATTCGTTTTCACCCCAAGCAAAGCAATAAAACCACTAAGACGCAAAGGGGGGCGGGGGAGGGGGCTACTGTGTATGAAAGAATCTGAGTAAAATCGTTATGAAGGAAAGAACAATAAAAAAAAACATGATTTAAGGATACGGGAGATAACAATAGACATTGTATTTAATTTTTAGAAGATCAAAGTTAATCAAATCATAGAGAAAACTGATGGAGAGTTCATATTTAATAAGAATTCTCAAATAATCAAACCGGCAGACGAAAATAAATAATTATACAGTTTAATAAATAAACGGAACATCTACTCAAATACGAGTATCCACTAAAATAACTTTTAAGTAAGAAAAATCTAAGTTTGATGTAATAAATTTATACATCAGTTGGAATGCACTTATTGTTGGTGTTACGTTGTTGTTTTTCCTCTTTGTGTGTGTGTGTGTGTGTGTGTGTGTGTGTGCGCGCGCGCATGTGTAGTAATTCTTTCAGGAATGGAGATATTTGAAAAAATCCGGGTTGCAAATTTATATTTTGATAATATTCGATTGCAGCACTCTCGAGAATTTTCCGTCTAAGTTACTTTCTCTTTTAATAAGTGTGAGTGACATTCTTTAGATCAAAGTTGTGGTTGAATTTATTTCTGTGTAGAACTCATGCATTTGATAGATTATTGTGTATAAGATCCCTTTTGTGATGATAGATACGTTTTTTTAATTTCTGCAAGTTCCTGCAATGTATTATGAAGAGCACATGTGACAGTTTATTTTATATATACATGCCTCAGAATTAAGAATGTTAAAAGGAATTTTTGGTTTTGATCCATAATAGTTTGGGATATGGTGGTAATTACTTTGATATTGTTAAGATTTTATATATAGGTTCGAATCCTGTCGGAGGACGCATATTTTCTATAAAAATTTCTCGGACATTCAGGCCGATAAATGTTGTTAATACTGTTTATTATAATTACTCTTTTCCCAATCCAATAAACATATATTTAAAAACGTTAAAAAGATTTTTTTAAAAACGGTTAAACTCATTACCTCCTGTTATTTAAAAAAAAAAAAAAAACAATGCCTAAAATTATCCCATACTAAAATAAACGTTTAAGGCATATCAAGCTATATAACGGTTCCGTATAGGATACGGGTTCGATTCCTGTTGAAGGACGCATCTTTTCTACGAAAATTTCTCGGACATTCAGGCCATTAAATGTTTTTAATACTGTTTATTATAAACAGAGCATTTGGTTAAATATTTTATCTATAAAAAAGAATATATAAACATAAATATGTCATAAAATATATTTGTTGTCTCGCCAGAATCAGTCTTGCTCATATATAAATCTATTCACTCATGTGCATATTGCTGCCACATCTAGTCAGTTCCTTCTACTCTGGTTCTAAAGATTCTTGACCAAATCCAAAGAAGAATCTGCAACAATATCGTTTTTTTTTCTGTCTCCTTGAACTCATTTCTTTTATTTCCCTCTCTTCTCAATAATGTTTCTCTGAGATTCAATGTGAGTAAAGCCTTGCGTCTTAGTGGCTTTATTGCCTTGCTTGAGGTGAAAGGATTAAAAAAATATTAAATAACGTTTTATTAACTGCAGTTTTTTTTCTCCATTTTTCAGCGTCATCGGCGTCTTGACCGTTCAGTGTATAGCGCCCTAATGGAAAGAATTGACGAAGATTTTATCAAGAAATTGAATAAGCAAAGGAAGCGAGAATGATGTCTGACATCAAATCTCAGAGCTGACACGGCTTCCAGTTTCCTTTGAAAACAGATGAAATACTTGGGTGACAATGAAAAGGAGGACGAGAGAAACTGATTTAACATTTAATATCTTCAAACACCGTGTTTGTTGTTTTGATTGACATAATTCTAGGTTTTATGTGTCCAGGGTGCTAGACTGACGCCCACTTCTCTTTCTCTCTCTCTCTCTCTCTCTCTATATATATATATATATGAAAGGACGGCTCTAGTGGTCACTCGAGTTTCACGCACATCTTCAGAAGACTTGAATGTTCAAGTCTTCTGAAGATGTGCGTGAAACTCGTGTCACCACTAGAGCCGTCCTTTGATAAGATTTGACTTTGGTAACAGTTTTTTTTGTTTGGTTCGGACAATCTAGGCTTTGAGCACTTTTCTCAGAAGTTAAGCTTGCTTTCAGGACTTTTTTCTCTTTCTTTTTGCAGATTTTATGTCTATTCGAGACTGTATCTGGATAAGTGTTTAAATTTTGGCAAGCTGTCCGTTGTTTCCATCAACGATTTCTGTTTTTCTTTAATATATATATATATATATATATATATATATATATATATATATATATATATATATATATATATATATATATATATATATATATATATATCAAGACATTTTTATGTTTATACGTTCTTTTTTATACATACAAATATTTAAGTAAACACTCTGTTCATAATAAGCAAACTAAATGACGCCTCCGTATAGGATACAGGTTCGATTCCTGTCGGAGGACGAATATTTTCTATGAAGATTTTTCGGACATTCAGGCCGGTAAATGTTGTTAATACTGTTTATTATAAACAGAGCATTTTTTTAAATATTTGTATCTATAAAAAGAATGTATAAAAAATGTTTTTAAATAATTGTCGGACTTTGTCCATTTCATAATGTGTGACGTCATTTGTTTACATTTGGATACTCCATGAACAGATATGAATGTACGTGAGAGAATCATGGAAGATTGTAGTTTAAAAACAGTAAAATCGACATCGCTAACATAACTGGTTCTCAAACGGTTAAGCACGTCAGGCTATATGACGGTTCCTTATAGGATACAGGTTCGATTCCTGTCGCAGGACGAATATTTTCTATTTCTCGGACATTCAGGCCGGTAAATGTTGTTTAATACTGTTTATTATAAAACAGAGCATTTACTTAAATATTTGTATCTATAAAAAAGAACGTATAATTCTAAAAAATGACTTAAATAATTATCGGACTCTGTACATTTCATAATGTGTGTGTGTATATTAATACATTATTTTTATCGATACAAATATTTATGCAAATGCTCTGTTTATAATAAACAGTATTAAACAACATTTACCGGCCTGAATGCCCGTGAAATTTTCACAGAAAATATTCGTCCTCCGACTGGATTCGAACCCGTGCCCTATACGGAAACGTCATATAGCTTGACCTGCCTTTACCGATTTGGCCACAGAGGGGCGTTCGGCTAGTAAGGTCGAATTTACTGTATTTAAACTTTAATATTCTATGAATCTGTCACGCACATTCATATCTGCTCATGGCGTATCAAATGTAAACAAATGACGTCACACATTATGAAATGGACAAAGTCCGACAATTATTTTAAGACTTTTTATGTTTATACATTCTTTTTATAAATACAAATATTTAAGTAAATGCTCTGTATATATTGCTGCATGTTTCATTAAATAAAATAGACAAGTTATGTCTATTTATTTTATATAAATTCTTTTCATACCGTTTGATAAGCCTAATAACATTATCATTAAAAGAAGAAAGAATATATATATATATATATATATATATATATATATATATATATATATATATAATAGATATCTATTGCTCTACTCTTGTATTGAGCCCTTTTTTAAATTAATGTCATGAACGCTTGAATTTATAATCTTATCGTTCTTTTACATATATATATATATATATATATATATATATATATATATATATATATATAATCAGAAGGGTATCTTCGTCCAAACATGTTTCATTGAATAATATAGAAACATCGTGTCTACTTATTTTTTTACTGATCCTTTCCAGTTGTCTTATCAGTTTGTTGATATTAAGATGAAATTGATCACGGAAGGCGCCGTAGTGTTTTTTTTGTTTGTTTTTTTTTAACTCAAGTACTTTCGAATTATTTAAGCCGGACCCGTACGTCCACTCTTCAGGGGATATTAGAAATTGACTGCTTGTATGTCTTCATTTTTCTTTTTTTTTTATGCATTTATTATTAGTGCAAGGTTATTTTCCGTATTGTTTTAGTGTGTTTGCGTGTTTTCGGCCAAGCACTCACCTGTGCGCATGCGCGTAGAATTTCTTATTGTTTGAATTTATATACCTGTATTTATACGCTTGCGCACACACTCACGCGCACATACATACATGCACGTATATAGGTATACACACGTGCACATATATTTACATACAAACGCGCGTACACTGGCACCTGTACACTTGTCTCTGTGCTTTGTTATAAATGTAAAGCAGTGCAGGTTAAATGCTTGTGGTAGAAAAAGCGTGCTCGATGTAAAATAGCAGAGCTAAAATTTTTACTACATATATATATATATATATATATATATATATATATATATATATCGTTCCTCACTGTTTATTACAATTCATGCACGAGGCAATAGTCAGTTGTGGATTTTTAATTTAAACGTGCATGAAACTCAGAGTTGTACTCAACGGTAAACAACAAAATATATATTTATTAGTAGTAGTAGTAGTAGTAGTATATATATATATATATATATATATATATATATATATATATATATATATATATATATATATATATATACAAAAAAAACACCAGACTTCATCCCAAACATACTAGTAGAAAATATAAGCATAATAACATCCACATGTTAAAAAAGATTTAAAATAATGTAAGCCCTAATAATAAAAAAGAAAAAGACAACACTCAATAACATTAACTATGAACACGGCCACAATGTGCTGACCGTGTTTGGAAAATAAAACGTTCTTTTAACTCTAGATACTAACATAACACAACCCGTAGCTTAAGTTAAAAGTTAAAATAAAATCAACTTTGATAACAGCTAAAAGTATAGCCGAAAGCGTTCGGATAAGCAAAACTTTGGGACAGTTTTTACACACTTTGCGCCCAGAAAAGAATACACTTGTACGAACACAAGAAAAATTAAATGAAAAGCATCTTAATAACACGCAAACCATTTTTTACATGTCCGTTTATTCACGACACCTTCTCCAGAAAGATGTACACTTTTGTATACACGTGTCGCGTTTTTACACTTTTTAAAATTAAAAACAAACGAATTATAAAAGACCAAAATGTTACTTATTTTCTCTTGTTTTCAATGTTAGGCTCAGTAAACAAATATAAAATCATTAGAATTTGAAAAAAAACGATGTGCATTCTTATGATACAATAAATCAAAATCGATCTTTTGAAAAAAAAAATGAATGTCTGTTAAAACTTTTGGCGAATTTCTCCACGTGTCGAATAACTCGTTTGATGTCAAGAGGAATCTCTTAAAACAGCCATGTTCAAAGTCCGGCCTCAGGGGCCAATTACATAATGTTTACAGTATTTAAATTACACACCTAGGAAATGCAATTTCATGTTTTACCAAAAGATGGCAGCAGCACTGTATGGCCGCCTTCTGGCGGTGTGATTCTGATCTTGGCCTTTTCCAGCCGATTTCTAAAATCACTGCCTTTGAACCTGACCTGGCCTAAATGCCGCAGTCAAGATCTCAGTACCACCCTTCCCATTAGTGAAGGCAAGTTATTTGTTTTGGTTTTCTGAGATGAATTAATTCTAAAATGTTAGTGAATTAAATTTGTTTTGTGTCGGTCAAAATCAGTTATAAATATATTTGGAGACTTGGACATGTGCCACTTTCTTTTCTGCTTCTTAATAAAATGAATTTTGGCGTTATGTTCCTATTCATATGTTTTTAACTTAAAAGTTGACAGACAACATTAATTACCAATAATATATAATATTTAAGATTAACCTGAATTATATTATAGCTTCCAGGAAGTTCTTTTTTTCTCAGACATATTTTACTTCATCTTGGGCTTCAAATATGGTAGGCTGAATGATTTGGATAAGATTTGTTTAAATTTCTTTGTCATTCATGTGAAGAAATGAAAATATGACATTTGCAATAAAAATTTCATAACAGAATTCATTTGCATTTAATTTTAATGGTTCAAAGAATGCCAAGCAGAATGGTTGGCCCTCACGGATATTTACCTCATCAAATTTGGCCCTCTTTAAAAATGTTTGGGCACCCCTGTCTTAAAGGAACTTGCCGAAATTTTGTGTAATGTTTCAAGTACTTTCGACCATCGTTGGTCATGTTCAAGAAGAGAAGTTAGATGCCAAATGATAACCAGATAGGCGCTAATATTTTTTGTATAGACCGGCGATTTAAATGCACATGGAACCCACGTGCTATGTAATTTTGTTTTGTTTTTTGTTTTTGTTTTTTTGTCATTTTTTTTTCCAAGCAAGGTGATAAATCCGCTAAAACGCAAAGAAGGTGTAAAGGAAACTGCGAAGAAAAAACAATAAAAAAATGTACAGAATTCAAGGAGATGCGAAATGCCGATTGACATTACATTTCAATTTTTGAGAGGAAAGCAAGTAACCGGAGATTTACATAGACGAGAAGAAAGTATTAGAATAGAATTTACGCTTTAATTAAATGAAGTCCAGGTAGGAAAGAGGAAAATTCATCCGAACAAATGCCATGAAAATATTTATAGACAAGGTACAGGGAAGCTACGTTAAGGTGGCGGGAAAGTTACTGAAGCCGAGGTGCCAGGTCAGGACCAATAACATTGCAGATCCTTCTATGGATTTTTTGCCAAGGATTTATAGTACCATATCAGATGTTGCAATTTTATTTATTCCTTATCTTATCATTCTACTGGATTATGATCCATATTTGATGTACATTTGACTCACAAACTCACAATTTTATTCAGTATTACTGTCTCTCTCATTTCTCTAACACCAGATAACAACCAGATTATAAATAATATTGGTTTTGTTCTTTCCACATCTTTGCCGATTCTCATTTTTATGAGTATTTTTGTATATATAAATATGAGGGTAATAATGACACCCAACATTTCCAGGAACCGGTTCTATAAAAGGCAGGATATCTTTAGGAAGATATTCTCTTTATTTTCTCTTCAATCTGAGAATAGCAACAAATCACTTTATAGTATGAAAAAGAATTAAACCATTTTGATAATTTAATAGAAAACATTTATTTATTAAGATATTTCTCAATTGAAATTCTGTTCTCATCATATTTCTATTCAGAAGTCTGATGTTTTTTTGCCATCGGCTGTGTTACGGTTTCTTAGCTACATTCAAATTGAATTGCTGCAGCCCCTAAAAATCCAATGGAAGCCTATCTGTTGGTTTCAGGAATGACTACAAAACACTTGACTCTCCCCAATTTATTGGCAGAAACCCACAAATGCATGCTGGGATTTCTTCCTAGTCAATAAAGTAAGTCACTTCTTGGTTTCATTTGATTCAGTCCTGGCCTGTCAACTCATTACACACATACAAGAAAGACCTTACTTATTTTTTACCTTATCATTCTAAGAATGGAAACAAATCAATTTATCGTATCAAAAAGAATTAAATCATTTTGATAATTTTATAGAAAACATTTATTTATTAAAATATTTCCAGATTGAAATTCTATTCTCATCGTATTTCCGTTTAGCACTGAATAAAATCTGACGTAGGAAAAAACCAGACACTTGTATTTGCTAACTAAATATCTGGATACTCATCTATAAAAATGCATACGAGAAAGACTTCATACATTTTACTTATTCTTTATCTTATTCTGTTGGATGCTTATCCATATTTGATCAACATTTGAATCAAAATTTAACATCCGGGGCTTCACTTACACTAACATGCGTCGCGTGCATGAAGAAATACATAAAGGAACAAATAAGTGTACATATCCATAAAAATAAATAATTAAAAATTAATTATAGTGCCAAAAATAATTATAATAAAATGATTATAATAATTCACACTTTCTAAACCAATGAGAATCGACTCCATTTTTCTCCTCTACACACAAATACGTGACACTCACTATCGAACAAGCAGTCAACTCGGACAGGCCATCAATTCGTGCGTCACTGAAAATGTCTGCTCCTTTTCTTTTATCAGGCCATAATGGTAGCATTTATCTGTGAGCACTTTACAAAAATTCGATGTAAGTAAACCCCTGATATTTCTTGTATTTTCCAACTAGATCATCTGGATACTCATTACACACACCTATAAAAAAAACATATGACAAATATAAACTGTATAAACTTTACTTATTCTTTATCTTATCAGTTTTTCGGATTCCGATCCATTTTTTGATCTACATTTGACACCAAACTCACAATTTTACTCAGTATTACTCTCCCTTATGTCACCAACGCTACATAACAACCAGACAATAAATAATACTCGTTTTGTTGTTTCCACATCTTGCTGTGTCGCGTTGTATGTGTTGAGATGTCGCAGCGAAAGCGGTTCCGGCGGGGAGTTTCTCGCTTCCTTCTGCCTGCCTAGTCGTGCCCGATTCCGCCGGCGCTTGCCGTCTTCGTCCCGCCGTCCTTTCCCTCTTTTCCTCCGTCCGTCCCGTATCGGTTACCCACGATTTTCTCGTCGCCTGGAGATGACGGGGCTCGGACGCGTGTGGCGGGGGTGGGGGACTCACGGGTGTCTGTCGTCGTTCGCGGGGTGCAGCCTCAAACTTTCCTCCCACCGCCCACCGGTGAGATCCCGCGGCTTGAACTAGTCACGATTTAGGTCGTCGAGTTTAGGCGCTGCGCGCGGGCGCATCACCCCCGGGTCGGTAATTTTTTTCTCCGAGTACGACTCGGCCGACTCTGGCGTAGCGAGCGGTCAGTGACCCGAAAGATGGCGATCGACGCCCGGTCGGGATGAAGCCAGAGGAAACTCTGGTGGAAGTCCGAAGCGCCTCTGACGTGCACATCGATCGTCGGAACCGGGTGTAGTGGCGAAAGACCAATCGAGCCGTCTATCATCTCTTGTATATGACAGTTATTGTTTAAAGTTCATTTCAGAGTTCAATTGTGAAAATTTGCAAAAAGTGAAATTAGATACTTTATTAACTTTCACTTGAGAACCAAACACAGTGTTCCACCATCAGAAACAGTCTTTTAACCAAGAAAGGAAGTGTTGGGGCGCACCCATCTTCTCATCAGAATGGACTGATCTCTCTACTACTAATAGGACAGTTCTATAGAGTTCTGGAGAGATCAGGTGACCATCACACTTCCGTCTCTCTACCGGAAGATACAGTTGGACTTTATACTCTTTCTGATTGTTACTGACTAACCTGCGTTCGTTTCACTACTAATCTCTCTGTTGTAAATACCTCTTCGAATATACCAGTATTTTCCCCTACGTATGTGTTTGTCCTTATTTCAATGCACGTACGCGGAAACACTCAACATCTCAACAGGAAGCCTTTCATTTTTGCATCCTAATTTAATAGGTGATGAAAAATAGGTTTTGCATTTCAACAGAAAAGGAAAAACAACAGTAGTTATCACAAAATAAGAAACCAGTGCCAAAACCCAAACCAGGACTCCATGTACAGAAGTCTTTACATTGTGTCTGGTGAAATATGATAGTTGTCTCCCATTATGAGCTACGAGAATATGGAAGGATCATCACTGCAGATGTTCATTGCCAGTAACGTGATCAGGTAAACAAAGCATTATGTTAAGAGTTTCCTACTTTGGTAAACTGAAGAGGTATTAGTAGGGACTATGCAAGGGTCTTGTAAACCTCTTCAATCTATAATATAGGCCCCACCACTCTACAACATCTCAATTTTCATAAGGTAGTATTCATATAAAATATAAATTTTATTCTAACCTAATTATGTACAATAATGGATCATATGCAATATAGGTGAACAATTCAACTAGAAAAATTGAAAATATAGGATGTCCCACAAACAAAACAGGAAATTTGTTATAGTTTATTTGATTGTTGGGATTTTAGTTATCGTTATTTGAAACAAAAACAAAAGAAATTTAGTCGCTTAAAACAGAACAAAAACACAAATGTTAGATGTAGTGTTCAAACTAAAGAACTCTGGCAAAATTTCATGGCATTTTTTTTAGTCCCCAAGTTGAATGTTCTTTTTTAAAGAGAACAATCACCTAACGTTGAAAATTTTATAACTGCAACATCGTGGAACAACGAATGGTCAAAAAAATTATATTTTAGTTAATTTTTTAGTTCATTCATGTAATAAAATATATACTCATTTTTTTATATGTTAGATCATTTTTTCATAAAATAGTGAACCTAAAATTTCCTGTTTTTTGTAGGCCACCCTGTAAATGAAATGTATCTAAATACAAATTAGAGACATGTCATAATAGATGATTTCATCTTTTAAAAAAATCCGCTAGGAATCCGCCCAATTGTGACTTGAGGGGACTAAAAAAAAAAAGAAATCAATAAATGGCCCGATTCACGCGAACCATGCTCGCAATACTCACTCACCTTTTGTTGAAATCTGTTACAATGAACCTACTTCCCTAGCAGTTCAATATAATCATCCCAATTCATGTGCGGGGAAAGGGTGACACAGAGAAGGCACAATGGGTTTCTCTTCTGGAGGTTAGCATCAGCCATGCTGATGGAAGGTAAAAAGGGACCTCTCGGATTCCTAAAAGACAGCCATTTTGTTTAGTAGGCGTTCTTTTTGATAAAGCATAATTACTTTCCGAATACCCTACTATTTAAATAAATTTAGCATGCATTTGTTTTTTATATCCTTCCTGACAAAATTGCGTTCTGATTCTTTTTCTTCATCTGCAAAATCTCCTCAGGATGTAAGCGATCATGGCTCTCCACATCTTTCTCTCCTTTGCAGCTCTTAATA
This sequence comes from Acanthosepion lycidas, assembly GCA_963932145.1. Lineage (NCBI taxonomy): Eukaryota > Metazoa > Mollusca > Cephalopoda > Sepiida > Sepiidae > Acanthosepion > Acanthosepion lycidas. The sequence continues at coordinate 2,245,278 of OZ010613.1, read as the reverse complement.
AATTTCATCTTTTCGTTATTTCTCCCAAACCCTGTTCTCCATTGTTTTCTTCTGTCCCTCTTGCCTTCAATATGTCTTGTGAGTATCAAATTTTCCAAGCCCTCTTTCCTCATTATGTATCCTAAAAATTCCAACTGTCTCTTCCTTAAGAATATTTATAAGTTTCCTTTTTGTTTCCATTTTCTCTAAAACTTCATCGTTACTCACATATTCAGTCTATGGTAAAACCAGATTTCTGCTGCCTCAAGTCTCTTCTTCATATTTGAGGAGATTGTCGAGCATTCATTGTCATACAGATATCACGTAACAGTTCAGTACTCTTTTCTTTCTTTCTAATGAAGTTTTTCTGATTCTTAATAATTTGCTTAGCTTTTGGAAGACATCTTTGGTTATTTCAATGCACCTTTGGATTCCAGTGTCGCATTTTCCTTCCTCTGTTAAAACACTTCCCAGATATTTACATGTTTGTACTCGTTTGATTTTGGTGTCCCCGATTTGTAATTTGCATTTTGGGCTCTTGTGGGTTACTCCACTTAACTTTACTAAAAACCGTCGCTAGGGGACGCTCCTTAAGTCTATAAATAGTCAATTATATTTTCAGTCATTCTCTTTCCTCTCTTGCAACTCCGGCTATAAGATGTAGCCGCACGTGGGGAAAAGTGTCCACCACTGGGGAACGTTCACTTTACTTTCAATGTATTACTTTTTCTCTCGGACTTCTCCAACACAAATTTCATACACATAAAGACATTCTTAAGTGTTTTCTTGTAACTAGTCTTCTTTTATTGCCATTGTATACTTTTGTTAATACATATATTGTCGTTTGTTTTATAAACAGTTTTATGTTATTCATTTATTACTCGGACTCACATTTGAGTCCGCAATAATTGTTAGGGGAAAAATATACCAAGAGACGCATGTTTTCTACATAAACACAACTAGCATTCCCACAACTTCCTTCTGCCAACAACCATGAATTCTGTCTTCTTGTAGTTGATGTTTAAAATAAACTAATTTAAAGATTGCTGTGAAAGTGAAAGTAATCGTTAAATCAAAATCACACTCGAAATCAGTGTAAGTTTTCATATATAGTGTTAATGATACAACTTTTTTAGCATTCCAACCCAAGCAAGGCAATAAAGCCACTAAGATGCAAGGGGTTGCTGGGTGTGAGAGAATATGAGTAAAAGGGAAACATTAAGGAGAGAGAAAAATAGAAGAACAGGAAGGTAGAAAATAACGATTGACATTGCATTTTAATTTTTGAAGTTGACTGGGAAGCAAGAAGCTGGAAGAGATTTCCACAAGCGAGAATTGTAAGAGAAGAGATAGTTACCATAGAACTTAAGGTTACATCAAGCCATTTCAACAGTAAAATGACCAGAACTTGCCACCAATCTACTAGTGATATTAAATTCAAAAAATTTACGTACCAAAGAGGAAAGCTCATCAGAAAAATGACCATGAAATTATTTATGAAAAAGACACAGGGATGCCTATAATTATAAGAACACTTGGAGAGATCAAACGATTGCAGAAACAGATTCTGATAAAAATAACATCAATACAACTAAATCAGTAAAAAAAAAAAAGATTTGTTGTCACACGGTCCCCATTAGAAATTTCATGATAATCGCATTTTTTCTTTTATCTGAATGCATTCAGTGAACTGGAAACATTTAATTAATAAAATGTGTAATAATTTGTCCACAAATGACCCATCAGTAGACAGCAATGATAAAAAGAGCTAGAATTGGTATTCTCTGGTGATTGTGTGTTCGTTTGGCTTCCCGTTCAGTGGACGAAAAATGGCAGTTCAAACAGACCTCAATGTCTCCTCTGCAATGCTTCCCATATCACTCTGTCTCTAGCCGCTAGTTGTGGTGTGTGCAACTTGTGGAGAGCTTCCCCCGCCATAGTTACGCCAACTGCAAGACGGTTGGGTAAGAGTTGGATGCCTGACGGGTCTTGAGTCGGGGAGATGTCGTCTGTATTATTAATCAATAAACATTCATCTGTCTGGGGTGATCGTATCATTTCCGGAAATACACCCGCCACTCTTACTTCGACTCTGCAGCTCTTTCTTCTTACTCAACAATTTTACATTTGATCGACTCCCACATCTCATTCTCCTTCATAGCTACAATTATCTGGGCAACTAATCGCCTTTTCGATATTATGGCCAACCAATAACACTATCGTTTGTTCAATTATTGACTACGATTAACATACGTGAAGATGCCAATAGGTTAGACGACCAGAAAATTTAAAAAAGAAAGAAAACAGGAATAATGAGGAATTATGTATGTTTTCTTTTCTTCTATATAAATAAAGCACAGTGTATGTGTGTCTATCAATCCGTCCGTGTTTTCGATCATGACTAATCTGAAGTAACACGCGATTAAAAATTAAATAAATCATTTTAAAGTTAAATTTAAATATTGAAAAGAGTAAAAGGTTTTTAAAAAATAATTCTTTATTATAAAGGTTTAAATTTTAATTTCGCTTTCCGTCTCAATTGCAATTGAGATCGTCTAATTTAAACTATATAACCAAGAGGGGCACGGTACATTGTTGATGTTTTTCTTTTCTTTTTCTAGCACGCGTACTGTGACGTATTGGAATTGTTGATGTTTTTCTTTTCTTTTTCTAGCACGCGTACTGTGACGTATTGGAAATATTACATAGTTCCGGGTCCCTAATGAATTTTAAGAGTGACTTTATGTGAAGGGAACCTAAAGAAAGATCATTAAAAAAAAAAATGCGCGCAAAATAAAAACAAACTATGAAGATCGGTTGTGTATACAAAAAAAGATTATTCCGAATTAAGGCATCGAATAAAGATAAAATACATTATTTATTCGGACTATTGTCCTCATCTTTGTCGCTATATTTATTACAACGTTTCGGCCGTTGTACGTTCCGACCTTCTTCAGGTGGTTGGAATGTCGAACTGAACGCTTTATTTCGCTCACTGGGGTAACTGACAACTGACATCCATTAAAACATGGCACGTGGAACTAGAACAGTCTACCCCAGTGAGCGAAACCACTTGAAGAAGGCCGGAGCGTTAAACGGCCGAAACATTGTAATAAATATGGCGACAAAGATGAGGACAATAGTCTGAATAAAGTAAATAATGTACATAATACTTCATCTTAGAAATATAGACAGATACTGAAAGATAGGATAATTTTATTATTTCTAAATTCTTATAACTTTTACGAACATAGGACGCTGAAGGTAAAAGGCTGAAGATCCAAAAGTCCTACGCAGAAGCTAAACTAAAGTCGGCTTTTAGGCTAGTTTAAAATAAAAACAGTCGCATTTTATGCATAAAATTTGGAATTAAATATTGTATTACAGGTTCAATCATAAAAAATATGGACAATTTTTTTTTTGAAATATTGTTTGTTTATTTAGCATTCATTTAGAGATCTTTCTTAAGCCGCGACACTTATTAAAATTGAAATATATATATATATATATATATATATATATATATATATATATATATATATATATATATATATATATATATATATATAGCAGGGGAGTCCTATTCATAATACATTGTGAAACCGATCCCTGAATTAATAATGGATTCAGTCAACTGTCATGATTGAATTTCGTGTCATTTCCAAATTTCTTAAACATTTTTTTAAAAATATTGTTTGTACAGGGTGAGGTAAAAGTCGCGCATCATATGGGTTGGACAAAGAGGTTTTTTTTTGTTGGGGAGGGGGGTCGGTCGTGCCATTTGAAATCAGTTGCTTATCAGACGCACCCAAGAAATATTGAAGTACTTAAATGAAGAATGAAATATGAATGCAGTAAAATGACAGATGAAACTCTCCGCCATGTTAATGAATTTTGCAGGCACAGAATTGAAATGTGTTTTGAAAAAGATGGACGACATTTTTAAGAGCGCATATAACAATTAAATAATTAGTAAATAGAATTTTCATGCGCGATTATTTTTAATAAATTATTCCCACGCGACACTTGTCAAAATTGCAAAATATTGATTTTTTTTATCATTTTAGCAATAAGAGTCCTATTCATAATACCAATACATTGTCAAATCGATCCCTGACGTTTACAGAGTTAATGGACTTAACTGTTATTTACAAATGTCATGTTTGAATCCGCACTGACAATTGATATCTGCAATTCTTTTTTTAATTTTCCAATTTGGGGCGGGGATGGGGGTTTTCGGAAGCACATCACAAAGATTGAGGGAGTCACTGAGCACCTCGAAGTGGTGTAATGGTTAGCAAGCTTGTCTTTCTAGAACAAGTGCGACTGAGTAGTGAGTTAGGTCCTCACTGGGTACCCCATACACCTAAGCTACGCTTAGAAAATCACCATCGGGTAAGTAATCATTATTTATCTTAAAGAATAAACGGATATGCAATTTTTCATTCTTTAATTACAGATCAGTATAAGTTTTGGAATATTGAGCTAACGATACTGCTTATAGTTATAAGAACACCTGGAGTGATCACAACGATTGCAGAAAAAGATTCTGGTAAAAATCTATTCAACTAAATAAAATGTATTGCTAGTTGTGAAAAATGTATTACTGGTTGTTGTCACTTGGTCCTCATTAGAAACGCCATGAGAATCGCATTTTATATATACGTTTTGGGGTTTGTTTTTTTTAAAATTTGTAACAAGAAATGGTCAGATAACTATGCGAAAAGTCAGGGTTCGATTTGGTACTAATCGATATTATAAACAGGACCCCCACTTCTAAAATGATAATAAATCACTATAATAAATACTAATCTACAAAAATTATTTAAAAAACAAATTAACTATTTTTTTATGAGCGGACCAATATATTTAAGTTGTTCCATTTTACGAAAAAAAGTAATATTAAACCCTTTTTTTTAGAGAGCTAAATTCTTTAATCACTAAACTTATAGTACAACTATTTAGTAAAGGTATTATCAATTAGTCCCCCGTATTTATTAGTATTATCATTTAGTCATCAGTAATGATGATTAGTAAGGCAGATTATATTCACAAAAAACAATGCCCAGGCCCTTATATATGGCAGTGAATACAAGACAATCTCCTCACAGATGAAGAAGAGACTTGAAGCAACAGAAATATAGTTCTACAGAAGGATGCTGATATGACAATTTTCGCCGGTCGGTCCTTGATCAATTCCTACGCTGGTCAATACTGCCGCTGGTTGTTGATCGTTGGCCTCTCCCAGTCTGCGCTCTGCTCCTCCCACGTTGTGCTTTTTGATCTCGAAGCTGACAAAGACTGAGTTGTAGTCAGCAATCGCAGCGCTGGTTCAAACCACAGCGAAGCACTGTTACGAAGGAAAAATTAAAAAAAAATGTTCTTTGCAGACGAAATACAAGAAGACAGAAAATCTTTCGGGTCAATTTTCAATGTGGTTTATATCGTTCTTTGTACAGAAATATTAACCTTTCTCGCCTTGAATTCTATCGTGACACTTCGTTCATTTTAGTTAAGTCTGGAACAAGTCGGAAGTTCTTTGGCAGCAGGTCACGTGGGTTTCGGCAACGTAGCCCTCTCTCTTCGTCTACTTCTCCAACTGTCTTTGTCGCTTCAGCGCTTTTACTTGACTGGTATGGGGCTGACAGTGTTTGGGGGCCCGGGGTTTCCCCAGTCTTCCAACAAGAGTTTTTTGTCTAGCTTTGGAAAATTAATTATCTCTCCAAATTTGTGAGATCTCTTTTCATATGGGCAGTGGTCGCCCATATATTCAATATTCATGCCTCACACCATTACTTCCCAATGGGCGTAGGCAATTCGTCCGTCCCTCTTGGTATCTCATCTAAGGCTTTCAATTCGGTTGTCATTTTGACAAATCTGATTTTTAAACCGCGTAGGCAAAATGGCGTAGCCTAACTCCCAGTGATTAATCGTAATTATCGCTTTAATTTTCGTCAGCACATTTTTCCTAGTTTGGGGTTTTTATAATCAGAAATTTAACAGGTTTTTCCTCCGACTGATATTAGTAAGTATTTGGTTTCCATATTTTGTTCGCTCAATCGCACTTATGAACCCTGGTTTGGGTTTTTGCATAAAGAAATTCTGTTTCTCGATTTGTTTACAATTTCCACTTTTTGATAGGTGGAATAAATCAGATTCTCGGTTCTGCCTTGTCTTTAAAAATCACCAAATATTATTTTCTCAATCGACTTTCTTTTCCGGTTGGTCCTTAGGACGCGTTTTTGTAACTTCCACTTTAAGGCAGTGCCATCAATCGTCAGCCGAGCTTTTTTTTCCAGATGGCCCCTTTGGTAATAGCTTTCCCCAAAACAACAAAGTCACTTTCTTCAAGCCGTCTCTGCTTTAAAAGTAGACAAAAATAAAAGCAATCTTGTTTCTTCTCTTAGTTTATCTATCGTTCTATTCTTTAACCCTTTTCGTCTTGTTCGAAGTTATATTTTAATTTTAACCCTTTTCTTTCCGTTTGCCAGTGTCATATAGTGTCACACTAAGAATACCATGGACCGAACATGTGAGCAATGACAAAGTTTCAGATCAAATGGAAACAAAAAGAACACTTATACGAGGGTTGTTCAAAAAGTTGTAAGCATCACCTCGAAAGAAGAGGCATAAGTGAACATTTTTGTTGTGGCAACACATTACTACCTCTTTTGAAACTAGAAAAACTAAGCGTCCTGGGTATGACGATAAACTACATCCGATAGAGAGATCAGGAGGAGCGTGGCACCACCTCTTGATTGCTTGCTCGGGGTAGTAACACCTAGAGTCCCAGATATGGGCAAATAGCGAACTCCCAAATTGGGGTCAAAACACTTTTCTTTTACTTTTTTTCTTTCTCTCCCACTTCTTTCATCATCTCTTACTTTCTCTGTCTTTCCCTCTCTTTCTTCCCCCCCCTCTCTCTCTCCGTGCTGATTGTGACTGTTTACAAAGAATTTGTAGTCTTATGAACTTTAGATCAAATTTTGTATGTGCGTCCTCTCGAAATCCTGAACATTGATTAAATACGAGGGTCGTTCAAAAAACTTGTAAGCCTCACTCAGAAAGAAGAGCCATAGCTAAATATTTTTGTGATGGCACCACATGACTACTTCTTATAAAACTAGAAAAACTAATTCAGATTTCTGTCTTCATTTCTCTACAGGTGATTCCCGTACAAATGTGAGAGGCAGCAGAGAAGATGACCCTCGGTCAGGTCGTCCAAAAACCCCAATCACTGATGAACAAGTTGAAGCCATTCACCGTATGGTTTTAGGGGAATGATGTCTTCATTTCCCTGCAGGTGATTCCCATACAAAGATGAGAGGCAGCAGAGAAGATGAGCCTCGGTCAGGTCGTCCAAAAACCTCAATCACTGATGAACGAGTTGATGCTATTCACCGTATGGTTTTGGGGGAATGATGTCTTCATTTCTCTACAGGTGATTTCCGTACAAATGTGAGAGGCAGCAGAGAAGATGACCCTCTGTCAGGTCGTCCAAAAACCTCAACCACTGATGAACGAGTTGATGCTATTCACCGTATGGTTTTGGGGGAATGATGTCTTCATGTCCCTGCAGGTGATTCCCGTACAAATGTGAGAGGCAGCGGAGAAGATGACCCTCGGTCAGGTCGTCCAAAAACCCCAATCACTGATGAACAAGTTGAAGCCATTCACCGTATGGTTTTAGGGGAATGATGGCTTCATTTCCCTGCAGGTGATTCCCATACAAAGATGAGAGGCAGCAGAGAAGATGACCCTCTGTCAGGTCGTCCAAAAACCTCAACCACTGATGAACGAGTTGATGCTATTCACCGTATGGTTTTGGGGGAATGATGTCTTCATTTCTCTACAGGTGATTTCCGTACAAATGTGAGAGGCAGCAGAGAAGATGACCCTCTGTCAGGTCGTCCAAAAACCCCAATCAGTGATGAACAAGTTGAAGCCATTCATCGTATGGTTTTGGGTGGCATACGTTTTACTTTTCAGTAGATAGTAAAGTCCATAGGCATTACTTCGGGTTCGGTCGATAGTGTTTTAACTGAGATCTTGGCGATGAGCAAGCTGTCTGCAAGATGGCCCCTAAGAATGCTGACAACAGAGCAGAAGCTGAAATCGGGTGAAATTTCCAGAACACTTCTGGCTCGCTTCCAGACTGACCCTGAGAATTTCTACCGCAGATTAGTAACAAGATTAAACTTTGGTTCACCACTTCGACCATCATACTTAACATCAGAAATTTCAAGGTGAGATAATGAGGAAAGAGGGCTTGGGAAATTTGATACCCACAGGACAGGATTGAAGGAAAAGGGACAAAGGAAAACAATGCATAACCTACATAACGAGATTCAGTAAATGAATAGCGGAGTTAGGTTTAGGGGAGTTAACAAAAAGACAAAATTTATTAAGAGCTTCAAAGAAAAGAAGGGTTAGGGTTAAAAACAGGAAGTAGTGGAGAGTCATAATCGCCAACGCCCTGAATGAACATGGTACATAGAAGACAATATCCACATTGCAGAATCATAAAGGAAACTTATATTTAACATCAGGAAAAGACAGTTGGGGTTTCTAGGGCACATAATGAGGAAAGAGGGCTTGGAAAATTTGATACTCACAGGATAGATTGAAGGTAAGTGAAATAGAGGAAAACAAAACATACATAAGTGAGCTTGAGTAAATGGATGGAGGGACAGTGGCTAGGAGAAATAACAGAAAGACAAAATTTATTAAGAGGTAAACGAAAGAGGAAGTTGTGGAGACCCATGATCGTCTACGTTGATTATCTTTTTATTCAGGGCCTCTCCTTCGGGAGAGAATCTTAGAGAGGCGAAGGCGATTGTTGTAGCGTGGTGGCGGCTAAACACAGCGTTATTTTTGAAAGCAACTCTCGTACACACGCACACAATACAAACAGATTTGCCGACAAGATGAGGCCAGTTGTAAACAGATCAAAAAAAAAAGAAATTCAAATATCGACAGAATACAGAAATTATTAAAGGGCTTTAATACAGAAATTTATTGGTAGTCCTTTGTGTTTGTGTGTGTATGCTTATGAGTATGTGTGTGGGTTTGAGTGTGCGTGTCTGTGAGGGTATATGTGTATGTTTGTATTTATGAGTGTGTGTGTGTTTGAGTGCGTGTGGTTATCTGTGTGTGTGTGTGTGTTTATGAGTGTTTGTGTATGTTTGTAGGCATCTATGTGTCTGTGTGTGTGTGTGTGTGTGTGCGTGTGTTTGTGCTTTTGTGTATGTGTTTTTGTTTTTGTGTATGTGTGTACGTGTGTGTTTGTGCGTATATCTGTTTATGTGTGTTTGCGTGCTTATGTGCTTGTATGTCTGCGCGCTTGTGTGTGTTTGCGTCTATGGTTGTGTGTGTCTATATGCTTGTGTTTTGTGTGTGTGTGTGTTTGCATGTGTGTGTGTGTGCATTTGTGTGTGTCTGTGCCTGTGTGTGTTTATTTGTGTATGTTTGTGTTTTTGTGTATTTGTGTTTTTGTGTATGTTTGTGTGTTTTTGTGTTTGTTTGTGTGTGTGTTTGTTTGCGTGTGTATGTGTTTGTATGTCTGTGTGCTTGTGTGTGTTTGTGTTTTTGTGTGTGTGTTTGCTTGTGTGTGTGTTTGTGCGTACGTGTGGCTTTGTGTGTGCGTGTGTGTATATATGTGTCTGTGAATGATTTTTTTTAATGTTTACTTAGAAATGACGCGAAACAAAGGCTAACTTGCAAGGTCATTACGACATCAAAGCCGTCTACTTATCAATTCCACCTTTCAAAGATTTCAGTGTCGCGACTGTTACGACTTGAGAGATGTGTTTAGGCAGCTACATAAATATGCCTTTCTCTAATGTACACTCACTTGTTTCAGACCCCGGTTCTCGTACGATCAGCGAAGTGAAGCAACGTCAAATATTGTCATGAGCTAGATGTGTGACCGCTTAAAAATAACAGGTACAGTAAACTTGGATGTGTGGGTGGTGTAATGAATAAAGGCTCGGAATTGTTAATTGAAGACCCGAGTTCCAATTCCAGTTGGCTACGTTATATTCACTTACACACAAATAACCTTGGGAAGGGTAAGAATCTACCCTTTCTCCCCAGCTATGGATTAATTAGTAAGACTTTTATCAATAAACCATTTTTATCCCCCAAAAATGCTTACAATCTAATGATATTTTTTATCTTTAAATAACCTGCAAGTGGTTGATAAGCCGTAAAAAATGACTCAATTATTTGCTTACTCCACCATAAAAAAATATTCTCTCCTAAAATATGTTTTACTCACTTGTGTAAAAGGAAAAAAAAGAATTTCCTGTAGACAAGTAGTGAGAGGTGATTACTGATATTTTATTTTTAATAAAATAATTTAAGGTAAAAAAGAAACTGTAATCATTTCTCGCTAAAGTAAGGCGATAATGGCACTAAGACGCAAGGAGTTACTGAGAATGAAAGAGAACGAGAAGATTTTAGTGGGGAGAAAGGACAATAAAAGAACAGGTTCCTTGGTTGATTTTGTTACCGGCATATCAACACTTCTATGGGTTATTTAATGACGAAATCTAAATATTTTTACTACAATTTTATGGCTTTAACTAAATATATTTTGAACGCATTTTGATGCCTTCAAATGCAATTTTTTTTTTAATCGGTATCACCGCATTCAAGGAAATAAAGCCACTAAGACACAAGGGGTTAGAGAGTGCAGAAGAATTAGGAACAGAAACATTAATAATGTGAGGGAAGAAGAAAGCGTAATCTGAAGGACAGTAGATAGCGATTGACATTGCATTTAAATGTTTGCAGATTAAAGTTAGATGGAAAGGATGGAGCTGGAAGGGAGTTCCACAAGTAAGGAAGTAAAGGCACTAAGACACAAGGCGTTACAGAGTGCAGAAGTATTAGGAACAGAAACATTAATAATGTGAGGGAAGAAGAAAGCGTAATCTGAAGGACAGTAGATAGCGATTGACATTGCAGATTAACGTTAGCTGGAAAGGATGGAGCTGGAAGGGAGTTCCACAAGTAAGGAAGTAAAGCCACTAAGACACAAGGGGTTACAGAGTGTAGAAGAATTAGGAACAGAAACATTAATAATGTGAAGGAAGAAGAAAGCGTAATCTGAAGGACAGTAGATAGCGATTGACATTGCATTTAAATGTTTGCATATTAAAGTTAGCTACAAAGCATGGAGCTGGAAGGGAGTTCCAAAAGTAAGGAAGTAAAGCCACTAAGACACAAGGTGTTACAGAGTGTAGAAGAATTAAGAACAGAAACATTAATAATGTGAGGGAATGAGAAAGGGTAATCTGAAGGATAGTAGATAGCATTTGACATTGCATTTAAATGTTTGCAGATTAAAGTTAGCTGGAAAGCATGGAGCTGGAAGGGAGTTCCACAAGTAAGGAAGTAAAGCCACTAAGACACAAGGGGTTACAGTGTGTATAAGAATTAGGAACAGAAACATTAATAATGTTAGGAAAGAAGAAAGCGTAATCTGAAGGACAGTAGATAGCGATTGACATTGCATTTAAATGTTTGCAGATTAAAGTTAGCTGGAAAGCATGAAGCTGGAAGGGAGTTCCACAAGTAAGGTAGTAAAGCCACTAAGACACAAGGGGTTACAGAGTGTAGAAGAATTAGGGACAGAAACATTAATAATGTTAGGAAAGAAGAAAGCGTAATCTGAAGGACAGTAGATAGCGATTGACATTGCATTTAAATGTTTGCAGATTAATGTTAGCTGGAAAGCATGGAGCTGGAAGGGAGTTCCACAAGTAAGGAAGTAAAGCCACTAAGACACAATGGGTTACAGAGTGTAGAAGAATTAGGGACAGAAACATTAATAATGTTAGGAAAGAAGAAAGCGTAATCTGAAGGACAGTAGATAGCGATTGACATTGCATTTAAATGTTTGCAGATTAAAGTTAGCTGGAAAGCATGGAGCCGGAAGGGAGTTCCGCAAGTAAGGAAGTAAAGCCACTAAGACACAAGGGGTTACATAGTGTAGAAGAATTAGGGACAGAAACATTAATCATGTTAGGAAAGAAGAAAGCGTAATCTGAAGGACAGTAGATAGCGATTGACATTGCATTTAAATGTTTGCAGATTAAAGTTAGCTGGAAAGCATGGAGCTGGAAGGGAGTTCCACAAGTAAGGAAGTAAAGCCACTAAGACACAAGGGGTTACAGAGTGTAGAAGAATTAGGGACAGAAACATTAATAATGTTAGGAAAGAAGAAACCGTAATCTGAAGGACAGTAGATAGCGATTGACATTGCATTTAAATGTTTGCAGATTAAAGTTAGCTGGAAAGCATGGAGCTGGAAGGGAGTACCACAAGTAAGGAAGTAAAGCCACTAAGACACAAGGGGTTACATAGTGTAGAAGAATTAGGGACAGAAACATTAATTATGTTAGGAAAGAAGAAAGCGTAATCTGAAGGACAGTAGATAGCGATTGACATTGCATTTAAATGTTTGCAGATTAAAGTTAGCTGGAAAGCATGGAGCTGGAAGGGAGTTCCACAAGTAAGGAAGTAAAGCCACTAAGACACAAGGGGTTACATAGTGTAGAAGAATTAGGGACAGAAACATTAATAATGTTAGGAAAGAAGAAAGCGTAATCTGAAGGACAGTAGATAGCGATTGACATTGCATTTAAATGTTTGCAGATTAACGTTAGCTGGAAATCATGGAGCTGGAAGGGAGTTCCACAAGTAAGGAAGTAAAGCCACTAAGACACAAGGGGTTACAGAGTGTAGAAGAATTAGGGACAGAAACATTAATAATGTTAGGAAAGAAGCAAGCGTAATCTGATGGACAGTAGATAGCGATTGACATTGCATTTAAATGTTTGCAGATTAAAGTTAGATGGAAAGCATGGAGCTGGAAGGGAGTTCCACAAGTAAGGAAGTAAAGCCACTAAGACACAAGGTGGTACAGAGTGTACAAGAATTGGGAACAGAAACATTAATAATGTTAGGAAAGAAGAAAGCGTAATCTGAAGGACAGTAGATAGCGATTGACATTGCATTTAAATGTTTGCAAATTAAAGTTAGCTGGAAAGCATGGAGCTGGAAGGGAGTTCCACAAGTAAGGTAGTAAAGCCACTAAGACACAAGGTGGTACAGAGTGTACAAGAATTAGGAACAGAAACATTAATAATGTGAGGGAAGAAGAAAGAGTAATCTGAAGGACAGAAGTTAGCGATTGACATTGCATTTAAATGTTGGCAGATTAAAGTTAGCTGGAAAGCATGGAGCTGGAAGGGAGCTCCACAAGTAAGGAAGTAAAGCCACTAAGACCCAAGGGGTTACAGAGTGTAGAAGAATTGGGAACAGAAACATTAATAATGTGAGGGAAGAGGAAAGAGTAATCAGGAGGACAGTAGATAGTGATTGACATTGCCTTTAAATTTTTGCATATTAAAGTTAGCTGGAAAGCATGAATCTGGAAGGGAGTTCCACAAGTAAGGAAGTAAAGCCACTAAGACACAAGGGGTTACAGAGTGTATAAGAATTAGGAACAGACGCATTAATAATGTGAAGGAAGAAGAAAGTGTAATCTGAAGGACAGTAGATAGCGATTGACATTGCATTTAAATGTTTGCATATTAAAGTTAGCGGCAAAGCATGGAGCTGGAAGCGTGTTCCACAAGTAAGGAAGTAAAGCCGCTAAGACGCAAGGGGTTACAGAATGTAGAAGAATTAAGAACAGCAACATTAATAATGTGAGGGAAGAAGAAAGCGTAATCTGAAGGACAGTAGATAGCGATTGACATTGCATTTAAATGTTTGCAGATTAAAGTTAGCTGGAAAGCATGGAGCTGGAAGGGAGTTCCACAAGTAAGGAAGTAAAACCACTAAGACACAAGGGGTTACAGAGTGTAGAAGAATTGGGAACAGAAACATTAATAATGTGAGGGAAGAAGAAAGCGTAATCTGAAGGACAGTAGATAGCGATTGACATTGCATTTAAATGTTTGCAGATTAAAGTTAGCTGGAAAGCATGGAGCTGGAAGGGAGTTCCACAAGTAAGGAAGTAAAGCCACTAAGACACAATGGGTTACAGAGTGTAGAAGAATTAGGAACAGAAACATTAATAATGTGAGGGAAGAAGAAAGCGTAATCTGAAGGACAGTAGATAGCGATTGACATTGCATTTAAATGTTTGCAGATTAAACTTAGTTGGAAAGCATGGAGCTGGAAGGGAGTTCCACAAGTAAGGAAGTAAAGCCACTAAGACACAATGGGTTACAGAGTGTAGAAGAATTAGGAACAGAAACATTAATAATGTGAGGGAAGAAGAAAGCGTAATCTGAAGGACAGTAGAGAGCGATTGACATTGCATTTAAATGTTTGCAGATTAAAGTTAGCTGGAAAGCATGGACCTGGAAGGGAGTTCCACAAGTAAGGAAGTAAAGCCACTAAGACAAAAGGGGTTACAGTGTGTAGAAGAATTAGGAACAGAAACATTAATAATGTGAAGTAAGAAGAAAGGGTAATCTCAAGGACAGTAGTTAGCGATTGACATTGCATTTAAATGTTTGCAGATTAAAGTTAGCTGGAAAGCATGGAGCTGGAAGGGTGTTCCACAAGTAAGGAAGTAAAGCCACTAAGACACAAGGGGTTACAGAGTGTATAAGAATTAGGAACAGAAACATTAATAATGTGAGGGAAGAAGAAAGTGGAATCTGAAGGACAGTAGATAGCGATTGACATTGCATTTAAATGTTTGCAGATTAAAGTTAGCTGGAAAGCATGGAGCTGGAAGGGAGTTCCACAAGTAAGGAAGTAAAGCCACTAAGACACAATGGGTTACAGAGTGTATAAGAATTAGGAACAGAAACATTAATAATGTGAGGGAAGAAGAAAGCGTAATCTGAAGGACAGTAGATAGCGATTGACATTGCATTTAAATGTTTGCAGATTAAAGTTAACTGGAAAGCATGGAGCTGGAAGGGAGTTCCACAAGTAAGGAAGTAAAGCCACTAAGACACAATGGGTTACAGAGTGTATAAGAATTAGGAACAGAAACATTAATAATGTGAGGGAAGAAGAAAGCGTAATCTGAAGGACAGTAGATAGCGATTGACATTGCATTTAAATGTTTGCAGATTAAAGTTAGCTGGAAAGCATGGAGCTGGAAGGGAGTTCCACAAGTAAGGAAGTAAAGCCACTAAGACACAAGGGGTTACAGAGTGTAGAAGAATTGGGAACAGAAACATTAATAATGTGAGGGAAGAAGAAAGTGTAATCTGAAGGACAGTAGATAGCGATTGACATTGCATTTAAATGTTTGCAGATTAAAGTTAGCTGGAAAGCATGGAGCTGGAAGGGAGTTCCACAAGTAAGGAAGTAAAGCCACTAAGACACAATGGGTTACAGAGTGTAGAAGAATTGGGAACAGAAACATTAATAATGTGAGGGAAGAAGAAAGTGTAATCTGAAGGACAGTAGATAGCGATTGACATTGCATTTAAATGTTTGCAGATTAAAGTTAGCTGGAAAGCATGGAGCTGGAAGGGAGTTCCACAAGTAAGGAAGTAAAGCCACTAAGACACAATGGGTTACAGAGTGTAGAAGAATTGGGAACAGAAACATTAATAATGTGAGGGAAGAAGAAAGTGTAATCTGAAGGACAGTAGATAGCGATTGACATTGCATTTAAATGTTTGCAGATTAAAGTTAGCTGGAAAGCATGGAGCCGGAAGCGAGTTCCACAAGCAAGAACTGCGGGGAAGGCAAACATTCCAATGAAGAAACTGTTTTACATATCGAGCGTGGTTCAGTAATTTTAATTTTTTTTGTGGGGGAGGACTAAATCCATGGTAGGATGTTATTTATTATGGTCAGACATACGTCCAAATAGATGTGGGAAGATTGTGCAGCGCCTGTCTTCCAAAGCATTGTTCAAAGTTGTAACTTTTATCTGCGTTCCACCATTTCCGGGAATACGCAATTAAGTACACCACAAATCGAACCCAAGAAATTCAATCAAGTGTCATGGCGTCTCGGACATCTTTTAGGGACCGGAAGGACAAACTGACAGAGTCCTGTTCCGGGAGGAACATCCAACTCAAAGTGGGAGAATCAACGTCAATATCCGTGAGGTCCCCAAAAGGATAATGATAAGAGAGACAAAGCAAATTAGTGTTAGAACTGTCCTAATGTTGCCAACGCATAATAAAATAGATTTTATATATATATAATAGTTTGGTGCAAAAATAATGTTGTTTTCTCACATATGTTACTATGTGAGAAAACGACATTATTTTTGCACCATCCTAATATATATATATATATATATATATATACCCAAGTATAGATTTATTATTCTTAAAAGAGTGCAGTGATTTGTAGTGAATTTTTAACATACTTATGTTATAATTTTTAAATAAATAATTATGTATATATATATATATATATATATATATATATATATATATATATATATATATATATATATATATATGTGCGTGTGTGTGAGTGTGTGTATATATATATATATATATATATATATATATATATATATATATATATATAGAAAGAAATATAGTCTTAAGGTGTGCTATATTTATGGAATAAAGTGCTCAATATCAGAGATAGAGCGTGTGTAAATATAAAAGTGAACATAGAAGTCAACACTTGCCTGACGATTGCATATAGCATGAAACAGACTGTCGCCTTTAAGTGTTGACTTCTATGTTCATTTTTATATTTATATATATATATATATACATATATATATATATATATATATATACATTTTTCCGTTATTGCGAATAAGAAATGAATCTTCTGCAATTTTTGTTTGTAAATTTACATGTTATGCTATCTCTATAAACTATTAAATGAGTTAAAAATAATATAAATATTATCTAATTACATCATTAACAAATTAAAAAATAAAGGTTCTAAAATATTTTTATATTTTACCCTTAATGCGTCTATAGTAAAATCGAATCAGTTTGGAGTGACCTTTTATATATATATATATATATATATATATATATATATATATATATATATATATATATATATATATATATATTACAATGAATCATTCATACAAAAAGTAGATTAGCAAAGTTAATGATATAAAGTACTGAAATCCCTTCGCTAACAAAATTTTAAAGGTGCATTAACCTACCATTGACGCGATGAATTTTATGATCCTTGTCTTTTTTTTTGATTTTTTATTTATAAGCTGTATAAGATCTTTCTTATATACGCAAGTACTTTCGACTGTACAGTCAGTCATCTTCAGGCATGGGAATTATTTTGTTTTTGGTAAAATTCAGGTAGCATCCGAGACGAAAAAATATAATCCGAATCTAAATAATGTATTTTTTCAATGAGTTATTGATAACACATTTCGACATTTTATATCATTAACATTAATAATCTACTTTGAATGATTCATTGTAATATAAATTGAACTTCACCAAATATTTGATATATATATATATATATATATATATATATATATATATACCTACGTTTTGGTTTGCGACTTACGTTTTTCTGGTTTTCCAGCTCGTCGGGCACAAGATATATTTTATGTTTTTTAAAGCATAAAATATAGCTTATGTCTTATGAGCTGGAAAACCAGCGACTTAGTCTCACACCGAAACGTAGTTATACGTATATGTGTATTTATATATATATATATATATATATATATATATATATATATATATATATATATATATATATGCCCACATCGAGCACTATGTTTACACCTCATAAATGAATTTAATGATTATTTATTCGCTTGCTTGTGTATGCACGCCAACACGTGTGTATGCGGTTGCTTATATTTGGTCATTTGATTTACCTAACTCTCTCTCTCTCTCTTTCTCTCTCTCTCTCTCTCTCTCTCTCTCTCTCTCTCTATATATATATATATATATATATATATATATATATATATATATTAGGGTTATGAATTTTTGTAACAGTATGTTCATAAATCTATGCGCCTTTGTTCAAAAGTAATGAAAAAGGCGTTAATTTATTTTAGTTCTTGAAAAAGGTTAACCGAAATTTTATTTTTCTATTTTCTAATGATGTAATTCTATAGGATGTGTGTTTTTTTCATGCATTTAACAGTTTATAGCTGTAGCATAACATACAAACTTACAAATAAACAAAAACAAGTTCTAGAAGGCTTCAGAAGTCATAGTAATATTATACTTATATACGATTTTAGAAAATTCGTGTTGGAGTGACATTTTAACAACAAAAATAACAAACGTTGATCGAATTACGATAGAGGAAATCAAATATATTACAAAAAGTCATAACCTTATATATTATAAAAATTACATCACCATTTTTCTACAGATCAATTATTCATGAATCTAACTTATCTCCGATAATCAGTATATATATTGATATAATGGAATATGCATACACCTGGAATATGATTGGCTGGTGTCCGTCATAAATACAGACGGACGTGTAGGTACGACAGAGTTTGTCTGTGACGACGCCCATTGGACTATGCCATTGGCTAACCTATTGGTCTACACCTATTACCTGCGACTACGACGAGTACCGGTCGATTACTGCTACCGTGTACTACTTGGTTACCGTAGCCAAAACCACTTAGCTACTTCGAACAAATATATCCCTTTTCTGGGCACACACACACATATATATATATATATATTTATACACAAAATACTCACAAGATATACTTTAATGAAAAATCTTACAAAAAAAAATTTTCAAAACATCCTGCAGCGTCTCACTAACTTTTACACACTTCAGCATCCAGAATGTTTTCTTACATTTATTTGAATATTTATCTGTTACTACAATACACGTGATACGTATCCAATCAAAACATCCTACTACATCTTACTAACTTTTACACACTTTAGCGTCGAGAATGTTTGCCACACACATTTAAATATTATCTGTTACGTCATTACACGTGATACGTAACTAACGAATAAGAAATAGCCAAATAATATATACCATAGAAAATATGCGTGTAGGATCAGATTCGATTCCTGTCGGAGGACGGTATATTTTCAATGAGATTTCTCGGACATTTAGGCCGGTACATGTTTTTAACACTGTTTATCATGAACAGACCATTTACTTCAATATTTGTGTATATATAAATAACGCATAACAATAATATATATATATATATATATATATATATATATATATATATATATATATATATATATATATATATATATATATATATATATATATATATTCCTGTTCAAAAGAGAAGTGTGAAACATTCGACAGGCGAACCTATCTACTCTTATTGAGGGAGGAAAAAAGTAATTATATAGTATATAAAATGTCTGAGTTTATGCGGGGATGTAAGAAGTATAGAGTTGAAGTACACTTTAGAAGGAACCGGAAATCCAGACCTAAACAGGAAACAAGCAACAAACCTATACCCTTGTTCAAAAAATCGGGGAGGATTTATATATTTTTTAATCTTCGCTGACAGGAAAGATAAGCGCCAACATGGTCGGGACATATCAAATTGTTATCAAAGTTAGTCATAAGCGACTTGACATTGATTTAAATGTAAATTCAATGTGTTATCAGAGTTAGCCGACATATATATATATATATATATATATATATATATATATATGCGTGTGTATGTGTGTGTGCGTATGTAGTCTAACGCTGGCTTTATATAATGATTATTGCTTCCTAAATTGTTGAGAGATTGAAACAAAAATGGTGGCCACAGAATGTATAGAAGGCTAGAAAAGTTATCGAAAGTTCTGAAAACCTTTCAAAGATATCCTACTTTAACTGGCTCTGTTCATACAGAGTGCGGCAAAAATACCTCTCACCTATACTTCCCAGAAATACCCTCCCATATAATGGTAAAGCATTAGTGGCAATCATCTAGCTAATACCTTACCATTATGTAGGGGGTATTTCTGGAAGGTATATGTGGGATGTATTTCTATCGCAACCTCTATTTTTTCAGTATGGCTGATGCTCAACTCCACGAGAGCGTCTCTCTGCACCTTCTTGGTCTCACGTTTTCCATTGACCTGAGGTGGAACAACTACATTGAATCAATTGCTACATCTACTGCAAGGAAAGTTGGTTCTCTGTGTCACACCAAAAGTTTTTTCTTGTTTGAGGCCATCCTTCAAATCTACAAATCTACCATTCGTCCATGCATTGAGTACTGTTGCTATCTGGTGCAATTTGTGTAATTTTTTTTTTTTAATTCTTACTAGCAGCATGGCCCGGCGTTGTCCGTGCTTGATTCAAAAATTGTACGACTCATACAGCAATCGCTATCACTTGACTTAAAATATTTTTGCCGTTCCTTGCCTTTAAAGGAGTGCCCTTTGCCGTGCTGATGTTGCTACATGCCTTACTTCTTGCCTATATCACACTGCGAATTTTTTCTAAGCTCTATACTAAACATTAAATCTGTTACGAAAAAAGAACTAAACACAAAACGATCAGCTTTAAAAAAAAAAAAAAAGGACTCGTAACTGGAAAAACTGAATGAAAAAAGAATGTTAACAACAAATACTTTTTCACACCCAACCCAGTTCAGCGTAATCAGAATCAAAGTTGAGTTTAAGCAAGCGAATGAGCCAATTGGAGTAAAGTGCCATGCAGATTTAAATTTTTCCCACTTGTGACGAATGCAGCTATCGATTTTTTTTTTTTTTTTTGCATGCTAGCATGCTAGTTAACATTCGTGTCAGTCAGCTGTTGGCTCTCACGCTGGCTAATAGAATCTTCCTGTCTATTCGTGGCAGCCAGCTATAGGCCAGTAGAAAATGGCCGCAAACTACATGAAAACTGCCGTAGAAGCATGAAAAAGTCGATTATTTCCATTATCGATGGGAGTTGGGAAACGCAAAGTCAGTCTTGGCCTTCCCACTAACTTTTTGGTGCAAATCCGTCGAAAATTGCGGCCGTGCATTCGTTACACACACACAAAAACACACATCCTGCCTTTTATAGAGAGAGATAATGTTGAATTGGGGTTAGGGCATTTTTTAAATAGTAGTGAATCAAAATCATAAATATACTTAAAATAAAAAAATGAATAAAAAATGATTTCGGCTCCCATCGCTTCGCTGACGGGAAAACGATCGAATTTCAAATTTAAATTGTTTTTTTTTTTTAATCAATTCACTCTAAACTAGGGGATAATGCTATAAGGGTAAAAGGGGTGGTACAGAGAATGAAAGAAAATGTGAGGACAGGGAACATGGGATAAACCTTCAAAAGACTGAGGAGGAGTGTGAACGGGACGATAGGCGAACCTATCTACTCCTATTAAATATTATGTTTATCTGAAAATATATTCACTTTAAATACAGGAGTCATTAACAATGACGCCAAAGGGTACCGGCGTAGATTCTTTTCCTGTTAACCACGGTTTGTTGTCAGACAGGAAGGAAAATTAACTTTCGTGATACAGATGTCCATTTCAATGTCATTAAACTGTGAGAATTAAAATATCCATGAATATTTACCCTGCTCCCTCACACACACACACTAAGACGGTCGAAAGCGTATACTCGGGCCATGAACAAAAATTCCCTGAGCCCCTGCAACCGCCGATTACGCTGGCCTCGTCACGAGCACCGATCCCTCTCTCTAGTAATATGAGAGGGTGCAGCCTCGGGCATATATTGCTCTGGGCTGGGCACCTCACAGTAGGATCTTCCTCAGTTGCGCCTCTGTCCTCCGCCGGAGCCACAACTCATTCGAACTCTACCCGAAGACAGAGACTCAACTGAGAGATGATAAAAACCTACACGTCATGTGCCAGGTAAGTATTAAAATATACATGCGTACACGCACATGTGTGCGCATGTATATTTGAATACATTAAGAAACTTGAAAATATTTCTACAAAATTAAAAAAAATGATTTAAAAAAATAATTCTATATATTGCCAAATAATTTCCGAAATTTTCAACAAAATCTAATAATTACCTGATGTTTAAGGTTTCAATTTTTTTTTCTTGTCTCCGAATTTATGATTTTATCGTGCAGCAAAGGGTAGAGATTGTCCAGGCGGATGAATTATTCTAATGTGTTGTTTCAAATTGCTCGCACATACGCAGACGTTTGTGCGTGCGTATAGATTAAGTGACACAAACACATTTATATCACTCACGCACAACGCAGACATAAGTATATACATTATATCCTCATCGTAATCGCTACCATCAGCCTCATGACCGATTGTAGGGTCACTGAGCACCTATTTGTTTGTTTGTTTGTTTGTTTGTTTGTTTGTTTGGGTTTTATGGCATATCAACCACTGTGGGTTATTTAATGCCAAATCCAGTTTATATATATATGCCAAATATATGAATTTTAAATGCCTATTTTGTATGGAACATTTTTAGCAAGCAAGGGATTATTTTGCAGTATACAAGCAAATAAGCTTGTATACTGCAAAATAATCCTAGGTATTTTTGTTTAAGTCAAGAATTTCCATTTGATAAGGACATTTTATTTGCAAAATGGTAAAAGGTAGGATATGTTGTTTACACATCAGTCTACATCTTTGATAAGAGACCAATTCTTTTTAGAAAATCCAATATAATTTTTGGTTCAGTTTTTGCAAATAATTTCTTCATGTTCTTGATTGATTGATTAATTGTTTTGTTTAACGGCATCTCAAACTTAGTGGTTACTTTATTCCGAAAATGATTTTGAGGGACTTTAAAAGTCAAAAACGTATAGCTGGCAACATTGTTTTAAAAACGCTTAGTTTTGGGAATGGTTTCGTTTGCTATTGTGATTAATGTTTCTGAAAAGTGTTTAATTGAGTCTGAACATCTTGAATCAGTCTTGTATTGCATAATGTATTGAATTGTTGCCAGTCAGCTTTATTTATTTTCCAGCTGGGAGGTATGTTATTATCAGTGGAAGTTTGTTTGTTTGTTTGTTTGTTCGGATTTTATGGCATATCAACCACTGTGGGTTATTTAATGCCAAATCCAGTTTATATGAATTTTAAATGCCTATTTTGTATGGAATAAAAAACGTATAGCTGGCAACATTGTTTCAAAAACGTACAGCTGGCAACATTTTTTACAAAAAACGTATAGCTGGCAACATTATGGTTTCAAAAATGCATAGCTGGCAACATTATGGTTTCAAAAATGCACAGCTGGCAACATTATTGTTTCAAAAACGCATAGCTGACAAAATTGTTTCAAAAACGTATAGCTGGCAACATTATTTTTAACAAAAAACGTATAGCTGACATTATTTTTTACAAAAAACTTATAGCTAGCAACATTATTGTTTCAAAAAAGTATAGCTGGCAACATTATTTTTCCGAAAACATTATCTGAGGCCTTGCTGTTGGATGTAGTTTATCGCCATACCCAGGACGCGGATGTAGTTTATCGTCATACCCAGGACACTGAGCACCTGTCGAGTTCCCTCCACATATATGGGTTGAAAGCAAAAGAGGTATTCATTCATGCCTAGCTTATCTTGTGCTAGTAGACCAGGTAGGGTTCATCCCTCCATGTTAAAACATAGTCTATGGCTTCCAGATTGAAGGCTCGCCTATCTATCTATCTACCTATCTATCTGTTTATATCTATTTATCTGTCTGTCGCAGCCTGTTCATATGTATCTATCTATCTGTCTGTCTGTTCATATCTATCTATCTATCTATTTATCTATCTGTCTGTGAGTCTGTTCATATCTATCAGTCTGTTCATATCTGTCAGTCTGTCTATCTATCTGTCTGTCTGTCTGTCAGTCTGTTCATATCTGTGAGTCTGTTCATATCTATCTATCTATCTATCTCAGTCTGTTCATATCTATCTATCTATCTATCTATTCGATACAAACTGGGTGACATGGCAGGTCTCAAACATGGGAGTTAGAACTGGTGAAATTAAGGGATGTAGCTCGTCTGAACACTTTCCATGGAAACAGAGATAAACTAATGAGAGGTTTGCAACATTTCGTTTGTTGGTAAGGAGTTGTAGGGTGGAAAATAATTCATCAGCCACAAGGATATTCCACCAGTTCTAACCTTCAAGATTAAGACCCGCCATGCCACGCACATTATGGCAAACCACCTTTATTCCCTTCGTATTCCACAAACCTCTACTTTGTGAAACCGACTCCCAAGAGAATGCTTCCCTGATCCCAGCAATCTCAACCTGTTCAAGTCTAGGGTTATCTTCCTCACATATCCCCATAAAATGTGCGACTTACATCGTATTCTGTAACCCTCTACATCGAGTGGTTCTTGGGTCTTGTAGCAAAACAAAAATGAGAGATTTGTTAGAAATAAAATATGAAACTGTTATCTTATTTAATTTTATGAAAATTAATATGGAAAATATGACTTTCTGCTCCTTTCTACTACCTACAAGTGAAGACCTTTCTAACTGATGATGTGTTCCAATGGGACTTTTTTGATAAGCCTTGTTCTTGAGCCTGATTATGGCGATGCTATATTTGCTTCAGGATAATAAAACATTGAATGTTCTGGAAAAAAAAAAGATTGAGAATATGAATCCCTCTTAAGATTATTCTCAACCAATCAGAAGAATGGAATTTGAAACTTGTGACAAATGTGAAAGGTGGTGTGGAGGCTTAAATATAAGAGAAGCAACCACCTAGTTTCATTACTATCCATTCACAACACAAATCAGAGTGGATAGTTTGAGTGATGTAAGGCAACAGAATAAGTTACCTTCAGCAATGATTTAAGTACAAAGGGTTGGATTCCAAGATAGCATGTGTATAATGAACAACTTCAATCATCTCACAAAATCTTAAAACAGAATCATTTTGAACTTGTTCCTCTGAAATCACTCTCAAGCACACCATGTTTTCATCGATGATACAATACAACTCCTTTGCTGCTAGCATAATTATTCAAGGCTCTACCAACTTCTACGAGCTTATTACAAACAACATTCACTCACCAAAATCAACAATAAATGTTTCTGCTACTAGATTGACCTATCAATCCAGACCAAGCAGAAAATTAAGAATAATTTGTGAACTTTGCTGTTATTGAACCAAAGACATTTTTTTTACTTTAGCAACTTTCTTGTGAGCATTTTTCTCTTCCTAGTGTAAGTTTTTTTAAACACTCCAAAGAATAAATAAATTGTTTTAAATAAACAAATTCTTTTTCTTTCATTTTCACACTGAGTAATGATAATATCAATAGCCGTTTCCTTATAAGAAAACATTTTAATGTTAGCATTGATATCAGTTAAAATTTATAAAACCTTTCTTTTAAAACAGTTTTTTTAAGAAACTATGTTTCTCAAGTTTATTGTTATCACACTGTCCAGTACTGACCGGCCGTTTCCTTCCTAACCTTTTGTTTGAAGTAGTGTGGAACATCAACATCTTCATTATGACATTATTTTCTTTTCAGGTTACATGTGTTATCAATTTTAGTTGTTGCTGCTGTTGGAAGTCCTCAAGTGATGTGGTCTTTGTTACATTCCTTTGTGATTTTGTAGTACCAGTCTGTTTTGGTTTATTTTGTTTCACGTCACATCAACACCTCAATGGGTTATTTAATGGCGACAGAATTTTTAGGATATGTTCATATGAATAGAATATGTATTAATATTTTTTTTCAAAAATGTATTGCTGGTATGTTTACTATAAAAATTTATTTTTATACCTTCATAGTGTTTTGACTCCAGTTTGAGGGTTAACTATTTGCCCATAGCTGGGACCCTAATAGGTGCTACCACCCCGGGTAGTGGGGGAACTGGGAACAACAACAATTAAAAGGTGCTCCTCTCTAAGACCTACAGGGTTCATTTACACAACATTTTTAACATTTGACATTTTTAATCATTTATCTAAGAAAGGGTTGTACAGGGTGTGATGGGTAAATTTCAGTATATATTTTTAAATTTGCACATGCACATTGTTTCTTTTTGGCAACTGCACAGTATAGTAGTGACTCTACTATACTGTGTAGTTGCCAAAAAGAAACAATGTGCATGTTGGGCACCATCGGTGAGAAAAAGTGCACCATGACACACCATGACTCTAC
This sequence comes from Acanthosepion lycidas, assembly GCA_963932145.1. NCBI lineage: Eukaryota > Metazoa > Mollusca > Cephalopoda > Sepiida > Sepiidae > Acanthosepion > Acanthosepion lycidas. The sequence continues at coordinate 2,219,258 of OZ010613.1, read as the reverse complement.
CAGAAATTTGAAAACATCATCTGATTGTTATATAAATGTTAACTCTTCTAAAATCTAAATTAATTAAAATAAAATGCCTCAGTCATAATTAATATGGTGGCTCACTGGATAAAATAATCCAACTTTTTTGTTTTATTATATTATTTTTTAATTATTATATATAATAATCTGAATCACCTAAAAAAACTCGTCGGGTCAGTTGCCTTTTTGCCACTATCTCCAGTGGTCAGCATTCCAAACCCAAATAAATAAATAAAACTAAAAGAAATGATCAGCATTTTGAAGTTTGATTTATATTTTAAAAAGCAGGTACATCGGCCTTTTCAGAAAACAGAAACTGATGCAATACAATCTTCCCACCTCCTCGCTTTTTCCATCATTTTACCTTTTTTGTAGCAGACAAGACCAGAAGTTAGCGATGGATGCGTAGAAGTGATCTTCTTGGGTATCGAAGATTTTATTTAGTCCGGCATTGATCACACAGTGCTTAGTAGGAATTTACTTAATTTAATTTAGGTACAGAACTGAAGTAATAAGATTGGGTTGCGCCATTGAAAAATAAATGAGAGGATTCAAAATCTGAGCTCGATCACTCGCAAAGGCCACCTTATCAGTCATCTTGGGGTTTCTTTGTTTTGGAAGGGAACGTGTTTTAACTTAATTGAGTTGTTGATTTCGCGCTTGTGTGTGTGTGTGTGTGTGTGTGTGTGCCTAGTCAACCCCGACGGGGTTATAAATCCCACTCCAAGTCTGTAGGGCGGAGATATATATAAATATACTAGCTTACGTGGTATAACATAGGACTGGTAACTAAAGGTCTCTACTCTAATAAAAGGTGGTTTTTATTGTCCGGTAAAAACAAAAGAAGAAACGATTCTCCAATTAACAGCTGATACTGAATTATTCTTTTTTATAAAAAAATATAATATTAAAAATATATTTAGCAACGAATTTTTGGAATAGTACACTTGTCTTAAACAAGGTGATGTTTAAATGAAGAAAGGCGTTTCCAATTTTTAATTTGATAATAAATTTCATCATTTAATTTTGTAATTGCTTGTAGATTGAAATTAAAAGCTCGTTATCTTTTTTGAGAAAAAGTGCACCATGACACACCATGACTCTACCAGAAATTTGAAAACATCATACTGTACTGCTTGGAACTCATGCCAGAAACTCCAATACAAATATTTAAGAGTGTTTGGGCTTCAATCTGAGGACAGTGCAGAGGATTCAGAAGGAGCTGGATGAATCTAATGGTGATTACAAAGGTGTTACGCCTCCATTCTTCCAACCGGACCTCAAGACTCGACATGGAGATCTATAACAAGTGCCTTGAAGAGGTAGTGCTGCCCTAGGTCAAAATTGGTGGTTGCTGGAAGACCCTATGTCTGGCAACAGAACTCTGCAACATGCCACACAAGCAGGAAAACCTTGCCATGGCTGTCAAACAATTTCTGCAACCATATCATCACCCCTACATCTGGCCACCTAACTCCCTAGACTGCAACCCCCTTTGATTATAATGTGTGGGGTGCACTTGAGCGATAGACCAACGAAACTCCTTGTAACACCAAAGATGAACTGGATGCAAGGATTATTGCAGTATTCACCAAACTAAACAAGGAGACCGTCCAGAAGAATTACAGGAGATCCCGAGGTGTTCTGGAGGCTGTGATTGAAGCCTATGGTAATTTTATTGAAGAAATTTAATCTTAGGTATTTCAAGATTTTTTTGTGTAATTTTGGTGAATATACCTGTTAAAATGAGATGTCAGTGTTATTTTCAGTTTTGTGTAATGTAAACGACAATTTATCCATCGCATCCTGTATATAGCTGATAATTTATACGTTATGAATCTTATGCTATACATGACGTCCATATGAGAATCTAGATTTGATGAGGCTATTTAAGAACATAACATGAGTTCTTAAGGTAATATTTTGGTAGTGATGGATATTGCTTGGTAATCTTCAGATTCCATGATTTCAGTCCTGGGTATGATGATAAACTACATCCGGCAACAAGGCCTTTGATTGGGAAATTGGAGGTTTTGAAGAGTGTGGAACCACCTCTTAATTTTTGTTATTCTCAGGTCCACCCTGACCCAGGGTGGCAGCAGCTGTTAGGGTCCCAGCTATAGGCAAATAGGGACCCCCCACCAAAAAAAAAAAAACAAAACAAACAAAAACAAAACACTATGAAAGTATAAAAATACATTTTTTCATAGTAAAAATACTAGCAATACAATTTTAAATTAAAAAATTACCAATACATATTTATAGTAAAATTACCAACAATACATTTTTAAAGCAAAATGATAGTAGAAATACCAATGATACATTTTATAGCAAAATGACCAACAATACATTTTATCTTTAGTTGAAGCCATAAAATTGTGTTCAAAATATTTAGATTTTGGCATTAAATAACCCATAGAGTTGTTGATATGCCACCAAACAAAATCAACCAACCATTTCATGATTTCTCTGTTATGGTCAAGGTCTCCAGTACCAAATGCAGCAAAGTACCCCCACAATATTATGGATCCCTCACCATGCATAACTCTTGATAGGATGTTCCTTTTGTTCTCTGTAAATATATTATTGTCATGTATTGCCAAAATACTCTATTTATGTTTCATCTGTGCACAGAATATTGTTCCAGGATTGACGCTTGTCACGTTACTCCTTGCCGAAGTTCAGACATTCCTTTTTAGGCTTTTTCTTCAGTAATGGCGTTTTCCTTGTCCCTCACCCGTAGAGCCCTGCTTGGTTTAATGTATGCTGTATTGTGAATGAGGAAACAATTACCCTAGATTGTTCCAGATCGACTTTCAGATCTTTAGATTTTTACATGGGGTTTTTTCCACAGTTCACACCAACTTTCGAAGACTTCTCTCATCAATTTTCTTCTTATTCCCACATTTGAAGAGTTTCTTGACTGTTCCATGCTTGGCAAAATGTCTCAATAATATTCTGCACTGCTGAAATAAGGATATCAGCATCCTTGGAGAGGGTCTTATACTCTTTAGAAGTTTTGTGCTTAATATAGTGTTACTGACTCACAGGAAGTAGTATGCATTCAACTGCATGATGGGTAATAGCTGTATCTATTTATAGTCTTTGTAATTTCATATGTAAAGGAGTCATCTTATCTCTCTGTACTGAAGAGGTTTTATCTCCTTATTTTCCCTGGTACTTCTTCTGAGAGATTTTGTCTCCTTGCTAATATTGTTATTAATAGTGTATCTGATATTCTCAGGTTACTCCTTTGATTTCTCCATTGTAACAAAGGGACAGGGAATAACGTGTGTCTTTTTAAAACATTGAAGTCATCCTTTATTAATTGTTTCACTGGATTTGTTTCTTTCAGAACATATTCTACACAGTGATGGAATATGTTTTAAAAATATTGCTTGCCTCCTCACAAAAAATCAGTGCGTCAAAAGGACAGTTTTTTTACTTGACAACACTATTATAAATACATTCACTCAGTCTTTTGCAATGTTTATTTTTTTTTAAAAAGCAATTGGAATAAAATCTAAACATGATGAAAGTGAACTTTTTACATTTTTTTTTGTTCTTGAGAATTTACAACAAAAATAATAAACACTGTTTATTTATTATTTGTTTACAACATTCTTAAAACTAATACAATTAAAACTAAAAATGCAATGCAATATTTATCATTTACCAATTTATAAAGAAATAAATAGGAAAACAATTTTTAATTCATAAATTTATAAACATTTACTAAATTATTAAAATACGTGAACCAACTCTAAGGAAATCCTTATTATTTACCCTTTTATAAAGTTTGAATAGATTGGCCAATGTTTTGACAACCATTCCAATAAACAATATAATAAATAATATTATTTAACCCGGATATAAGAGAGTTGTCGGGACCGGAGAAGAAGTCTCTTACATCCGGGTTTCTCTTATATCCGGGTTTGGTCTATTAGGTTGGTGCAAAAATAATGTCGTAATAATGTCGTTTTTTGACGTTAAAAAATACGTCAAAAAACGACATTATTACGTCATTATTTTTGAACCAACCTAATATTTTGTTTAGGTAAGTATGGCTCTAACTTGGGACCAGATATAAATCTCTCTTATATCCGGGTTTCTCTTATATCCGGGTTACACTGTATTTATTATTTTTATTGTCAATTCTCAAGAACAAAGAAAATGTATAAATTCACTTTCATGCTTAGATTTTATTACAATTTACTTTTAAAAAAAATAAATATTGGTGAGGAGAGAAGGTATTTAAAATAATAGTGGTGTCAAAGGAAAAACCGTCTTTTTAAAAACCCATTTTGGTGGGCACAATGAATACTTTTAAAAAATTTTACATTGTTTTAAATTAACACTGTCAACAATTTAAAGATATTATATTACAGTTGCTTACAAATTATAAAAAATTTTAATGAATTTATAATAAACATTTATTCATATTTTAAAATATAATTTACGAGATGGAAAAGCAAAAAATAAAGCTAATATACATTTTTAAAAAAAATCAAATTTGAATTTTAACCTTTTTGCCCCCATTTTAAAACATACAGGTAAGAAAATTTAAAAAAGAAATCACTTAACCCTAGCCTATTTTATTTGCAAAATCTCTATTCATCTTTTAAAAATATCATGAAAAACTTTAAAACAATTCATGTATAGACTTCTTAAATTCTTTTTTGTGTGTGTGTGTTTGTAAATAGACTGTTAAATTGTTGAAACCCCCAAATAAATTTATTGGGATGAATTACTTTTGGTTGGTTTTAATAAATATAGCAGAAAATAAAAATGTTCGCTTTCATTATTTATTTTACAGACTGTTTCAAGGTGTGCTTGCTTTGATGGATTTAGAATTCGACCTCAAACCTCAATAGAGGTCAACATTGAAAAAAAAATCTTAACACAAGGTCACACATGAACGTTAAACATCTCGTTCTCCAGAGAAACCGCTTTTCTCAATTCTTTTTAAGAAATATAATCAAATTAACACAAATTCTTATTTTAACATAATATTTGTTTTTCTCAAGCCAAGAGTAAAATGGTGGATTTAAAAATAAAAAACTGAAAGTGGATCTTTATTTCAATTACTTTTACGACTACTAAATAACGTATTATTGTTTTTAACCTTCTCGCCACATCTCGTCGAACGAGCGTGTGGTTTACAGACTTTAGAAACTAAATAAAATGATTATTAAACTCTAGAATTCTCATTAACTCCAATTTTGCTTTTATTAATTTATTGTTGATTTAAAAAAATATCGGAAGTAATTTTTTATTTATGTAAGAACATAACATTTAGCATTAACTGACGATTCATTTTTTTTATCTACGGACGCTCAAAATGACTAAAAATAATTTCTATAACAACTTTTCTTTTTGTAATAGATTTTTTAGGTTTAGATAACTGAGTATTTCCCGGTGAACGGTGTTCCAGCAAAGTAAAAACCAAGATTTCGAATTTTGATTTTCAAAGTAGCCTGGTTCTGCTCACATAAAAAAGCCTGACGCAGTTACACTCTTCTTACTGATGTTTAGTCTTTCGTATTGTGACGTACAATTTTAAGCTTAGTAAATAACCCGAAAATTAGTTTTGTTTTTGTTTTTTTAAATAAGGCTTTTAAAGTTATTTTTAACAAATGTTTCTTTTATTTTACAGAAATCAGCTTGATGTTGTAAATGTCTCCGATGGCCATCCGTAGTGCTTGAAAGATGTTTTCAATTTCATTTCAGGGAACTAAATTTCTTTTATGGTTTCTTAAGTCGGTTTCTTTTATTCATATTTATCTTGGAGTGATTTGTGACCTTAATCATGTAAATAAATAAAAAATAATAGTGATATAATGTCCTACAAACAGTAAACGAGGTCGTCGAGTAAATAAAAGATTTTGACCTCAATCCAAATTTCGTCTTGCTTGACACAACTGCGTAGTTGTCGTAGCAGTTTTGTTAAAATTCGGATGACCGGGCGAAGAGTTGATTTTTAAATGTTTTTTTTTTTGTTGTTGTGGTTATTTGTTTAAAAAGCAAAAATTAAATTTTAATTGTTGATATTATTTAAAAAATACCCGCACAAAATTTTAAAAAATGCATTTTTTCTTTTAAACGACCCCGGGGAAAAACGCCTGAAAAAAGACATTTTAAATTTTAAAATAAATGACTTCATCGACTTCATCAGCTATGGATCTGAATATTGTTATATAAATGTTAACTCTTCTAAAATCTAAATTAATTAAAATAAAATGCCCCAGTCAAAATTAATATGGTGGCTCACTGGATAAAATAATCCAACTTTTTTGTTTTATTATATTATTTTTTAATTATTATATATATAATAATCTGAATCACCTAAAAAACTCGTCGGGTCAGTTGCCTTTTTGCCACTATCTCCAGTGGTCAGCATTCCAAACCCAAATAAAACTAAAAGAAATGATCAGCATTTTGAAGTTTGATTTATATTTTAAAAAGCAGGTACATCGGCCTTTTCAGAAAACAGAAACTGATGCAATACAATCTTCCCACCTCCTCGCTTTTTCCATCATTTTACCTTTTTTGTAGCAGACAAGACCAGAAGTTAGCGATGGATGCGTAGAAGTGATCTTCTTGGGTATCGAAGATTTTATTTAGTCCGGCATTGATCACACAGTGCTTAGTAGGAATTTTTACTTAATTTAATTTAGGTAACAGAACTGAAGTAATAAGATTGGGTTGCGCCATTGAAAAATAAATGAGAGGATTCAAAATCTGAGCTCGATCACTTGCAAAGGCCACCTTATCAGTCATCTTGGGGTTTCTTTGTTTTGGAAGGGAACGTGTTTTAACTTAATTGAGTTGTTGATTTCGCGCTTGTGTGTGTGTGTGTGTGTGCCTAGTCAACCCCGACGGGGTTATAAATCCCACTCCAAGTCTGTAGGGCGGAGATATATATAAATATACTAGCTTACGTGGTATAACATAGGACTGGTAACTAAAGGTCTCTACTCTAATAAAAGGTGGTTTTTATTGTCCGGTAAAAACAAAAGAAGAAACGATTCTCCAATTAACAGCTGATACTGAATTATTCTTTTTTATAAAAAAATATAATATTAAAAATATATTTAGCAACGAATTTTTGGAATAGTACACTTGTCTTAAACAAGGTGATGTTTAAATGAAGAAAGGCGTTTCCAATTTTTAATTTGATAATAAATTTCATCATTTAATTTTGTAATTGCTTGTAGATTGAAATTAAAAGCTCGTTATCTTTTTTTTTAAATGCCAGTGGAAAGTGATCGAACCAAGATTTCTCAAAATACAATTCCCACCCTTTTGTATTGAGAACTAATTCATCAGGTCCCAGTTAAATTTCAAAATTAAATTAAAGATTTTGATGGAGGGGATATGGAAAAATTAAAATATTTTAAATGAAATCAAACAAATTAATAATTTTCCTGTAATTATTCTTTTAAAATTCCACCATCTCAAGAAATAACTAACTCCATGTGACTCAAAAAAAAAAAAAAAAATCAGCAAGATGATTGTTTTTCTAGTTAACGGACATTTTATTTCATTTTGGGGAGTTGATAAAACAAAAATTGATCTGGACATACACACCACATTTTCTTATTTTACCTGATTTTTTGCAACCCGCTGATGCATGTTGAAATCTTCCTAATTTAATATTGCTGAAGTTATGGCTAATGTCCTTTGTTGAGATTTACAAACTCTACGTTTCGTTCAATTTTGCAAACCAATCGATGAAATTTGAATAAGTTTTTTATTTGTTTGGAAAAAAATGCTTTGACAAAAACCCTACTGTGCGGTTTTTACGCACCTTATTGAAACCAACTGTACTTACCTGTTTGCATTTCTCCCCCAAAATCTGGGTTTACTCGATCAATGTATGTCTATTTTAGAGAGTGGAACAGACTAACGAAAGTCACATAATTTTATATATAGATTTGACTTAATTTTGGGGGTAGGTGAGGTGAGTAGATGTTACCCGAGATTAGGTACGATGGAGGCAACTACTTAAGCACACACACACACAAAAAGACAGGTGAACATGAAATTATACCTGGATGTTTCTCCATAAAGCATGAGTTAGCACTGGATTCTACAGAAAAAACATTTTGATGATTTCAGACCTATTCATGAATAATGATTTCGATTAATCATGGTTAATAAATCATTTTTTAGTCGATCATTACAACAGTCAAGAGCTCGATCTTCACTGGCTGACCCACATCTGTTGGCTTGTGTCACACTAAGCTGGGTTTAAACTTTATACATTCACAAAAAAATGGAAGTAGGGTGGGGCACAATGCCGCATCAAAAGATTTGAGAAAAGAAACTTTATACGAATTGAACGAGATACAACCGTCAGGAGAAAGACACGCGTTTAAAAGAATTTAGTAAGGAAATCACATTTTTAAATAGAATTTACTCTTCCGTGTGTAGATAGATAGATAGATAGATAGATAGATAGATAGATAGATAGATAGATAGATAGATAGATAGATAACATTTAACCCTAGACTTGAACTAAGATAGATAGATAGATAACATTTAACCCTAGACATGAACTAGGATAGATAGATAGATAGATAGATAGATAGATAGATAGATAGATAGATAGATAGATAGATAGATAATCTGAATAGAGAGGGACCAGACAGGTAGTTAAATCTAAATACAGAGAGACCAAATGAATTACCCCCTCCCCACCGCCAATGTACGACAACATTGCGTAGAGAACAGTTTGCCTGATGGTCGAGAAAGTTGCGTTTTCCTATTGTTTTTCCTATTTAAGATTCGAATGATGCTTTTCAAAGCAAACATACCCTCCCATATATTTGCAAGCAAAAAACTTTCTACGAGAAGTTTGGTTCCGTCTGTACTCATTTGAAACTAACGTCTTTTTTAATTTCACAATTTGCAACACACATTCAGATGTGTACATACAAAGAAAACAAATTCACATACATAAGAACGTAAAAAGGACTTATATATATATATATATATATATATATGTGTGTGTGTGTGTGTGTGTGTGTGTGTGTGTGTGTGTGTGTGTGTGTGTGTGTAACCCCTGAAGATGTCTCAGATGAGAATGAAAGTACTTGGGAAGATAAAAATTATTTGAAAGAAAATTGTGGAATTTTTCTTAATCAATTTTCTACAGCCACCGAGAAATTAATTCATGGATTTGAAAGGATTAAAACTAAAATAAATAGACATAATACGTTTAAATTATTTAACCAAACATGCTTGAATGAAAATATGCTGCCAATATATATATATATATATATATATATATATATATATATATATATATACATCTGAAATTTTATACAGTAATTATTACTATTTTCTCTTTTCGTAATTGGAATAGATGTTTGCCTATCGCCCGGTTCACAGACCTCTCCGGTCTTTTGAACAGTAGAGATTTATCCCTTGTTTCATGTTTAAGATTGGGTTTCCGATTCCTTCTAAAGTCTACTTCAACTCTCTGCTTAATTATTTAAGAAATTATAACATAAATATGTTATAAAGAATAGTAATTGTTGGTTATTGGAATTTATTCCGTATACACCAATCATATACTTGGATATATATATATATATATATATATATATATATATATATATATATATATATATATATATATATATATATGTTTCCATCGCGACACAGAAATTACTATGTTTCAAAACCAACACTTAAATCCTAAATTAAACTTAAAATTTGAAGTTCAGTTCCATTTTCAATCTCAGCATCGTTTGAAAATGGAACAGAATTTCAAATTTTAAGTTTAATTTAAGATTTAAGTTTTTGTTTTGAAACATAGTAATTTCTGTGCAGCGATGGAAACATTTTTAAAAAAAATAATTATTATATTATGCTCTACTGTGAATCGAGCACTGCTTTTTAAAAATAAATGCTAAAGAACTTTGGATTATAAATCTAACTGTTCTTTCTTTTTATTTTTGATACATACATGCATATATATATATATATATATATATATATATATATGTGTGTGTGTGTGTGTGTGTGTAATGAAAAACAAACCACTTTAAGGTACCATTACGATAATTTATTTCACCTAAATCCTTTTTTAAGGATTCAGGATCATCAGGTAAAACTTCCAACAACGAATTGAGAGGAATTCCTCTCAATTCGTTGTTGGAAGTTTTACCTGATGATCCTGAATGTTTAAAAAAGGATTTAGGTGAAATAAATTATCGTAATAGTACCTTAAAGTGGTTTGTTTTCATTACATATTAGCTCTGTCCTCACATTGAGCTCTCAGGATTTCATCCTCTTTGGATTTACCAATTCGGTTTACCAAGTTCCTTATAACTTATATATATATATATATATATATATATATATATATATATATATATATATATATATATATATATAATGATAAATTAAGAAAACACCTTAAAAATCCATATCGGTTACAATTTTTTTTTCATGTTTTCTTCATTTATCATTATATATTGCTCTGTAACTTGCACTGAGCTCTCATTGGTATTATATCTATCTATCTATCTATATATATATATATATATATATATATATATATATATATATATATATATATATACCAATCGGTAATTGGTAGGGATAATTCCAAAGAGGACATTTACCAAAATAAACCTTAATTAGTCTAAACAAACCTTTGGTCTGAAGAGATGAATATTTAAATAAATATATTCATGAGATAAATTATAACCGAAATCGATTTTTAAGGGTTATCATTACTTACTACTAAACGCACACGTAGATTTCCCTATCTATCTATTCCTCTTCGTATCCCTCTCTCTATTTCTCTCTTCCTTTTTGCTTCTCCTTCTCTTTTGATTTCCACCCCTATCAACTACCTCATCTACGTCTCTCTTCTTCTATTTTTATCTTGATTCTATCTACCTCGATCTGTCAGTCTATCTCCGTCTAAACACGAAACACTTCTTTCTCATTACCTACCCGTATCTCCCTCAGCCAACTTCAGACATGCTGCCCAAATGTGACGTCACAGTTTCGGAACCTCGGCTGTTACCTTTTCACTGCGACTACTACAGGGAAAGCCTATGGCTCATCCGATAAACACGTTCTGTTTTTCTTTGCATTTTTAAAAACCCGTGTTAAGGTATTAACCCCTAAACCAGGTATTTAAACATCGTTTGTTTTAATACTTAACATTACGATCTCAGCAGTTAGACGTCGTAATAATAATTACGCTTTTCTTTTTACGATTTTTACAATCAATTCATTCATCATTGTGACATTGTGTGTCAATTCAATAGTTACATAATAAAAGCCTTTCTTTTTTTTTAAGTCAATTGCTTCGGTTAGGATTGAACCTGAAAAAGGGTATAAAAACTTAAGCTATGACTTGAAGAAACTTATTTTCACGTACAGTTGTAGAAGAAAAAATTCTAGAATAGGTGATTATACATACAGGCTGTTGCTGACAAATAGCTCAACTTGTAAACACGTGGAGAGGTGTTTAAAAATGTCGGCCAGGGATCGATCCTAAACAGATTTGATATTTTTTCATTTGCTTTTAAAAATCTTTGAATCATGTGCCACAAAAAAGATTTTTTTTTTTTTACTTCACCAGTCTTCCTTTAAAGGTGACATTTTTATGTTTTCTTTTTTTGTCCATTTTTTTTGCTTTTACTTGAAAATAAATCTCTCTCTAACCTTCTTCCAAACTAACAAATCTTTGTAACGTAACATTAATTAAATGTAAATTCCTTTTTCTGTGGTTCCCCCACCAGAGAACTTCCTGTTCCCACCAGGGTTCCTCGTATGGACGGCTGGAGAGGGGTAAAATATAAAACATGGGTAATTTCCGACGGTTTTGAAGGTCAGTTTCGTTCAAAACTCAAAAGACATACAAAAAAACCATAGGAAAATCATATTTCACCTCTTGATGAAGACGAGTGTAATCATAAAAATTTACCATAAAAATTTTAAACAAATATCTTTGTTTTAAATTTGGTAACTTGACATTCCGCGGTTTATTTCATAAATGCTTCATTTTGAATTTTAAAAATATAGTCTGCTTTCCTGATTAAAAATAGAATTAAAAATAGAAGCTTTACTGGTGGAGACTATATAAAATGTTTAATTGTTTTTTTAATTTTATTCTCATTACGTCCCCAAAGCAAAAAGTCAAATTTTCACGGAGAATGGGAAAAATTGCAAAGTAAAAAAGAAACGGAATTAAAGAGAAAAGACAAGGAAGAGAAGAAAGAAAACGTTTGGGGAAAGAAGAGAAAAAAGTCATACAAAGAAGAAAGAGGAAGGGTAAACGAGCCAGACATTTTAAAAAATGCAAGGTAGATAATATATCTGTTTCTGAAACAGATTATATATCTTACCTGCCTATCGACATAAAACTTGAATCACTTTAGAAGGGAGGGACGTAAGGACAGGTTATGCCGAAGCAGGTCACTCTCTGGAGATCGACATATTTTAAATTAATTGCTTGTAAAATTTCAAGTACATTTCACTTTGACACAGTTTCATAATCATTTTTTTTTCTCAGAAACAAATTCAGCAGTCGTAGTAACAGTTGAATGATTATTCATATATATATATATATATATATATATATATATATATATATATATATATATATATATATATATATATATATATATATATCGAAAGAGAGAGAGAGAGAGAGAGAGAGAGAGAGAGAGAGCCTCGATGAAGCCAAATTCTTTTCTGTACACACCTACACAGTAGGTTATCCGAGCATTTTGCTACAAACGTTCAAAAAACATGGAGATAGATAGGTAGAGATATGAACAGATTAAATCTAATTTATATATAAATATTACATATTGTTATGCGGATGTATCTTCAGATTATGTGGTTACCACTTATGATATTTAACACAGATTGTAATTGTATAATTAATATTTTGTAACTTACCATATATATATATATATATATATATATATATATATATATATATATATATATATATATATATATACTGATTTATACTGCATCATTAATAATACTAATATGGAGTTCTAACGCCATATTTCTTTCTATATTAGTATTATTATCTTAATGACATTAATGGTTAGATCGAACGTGCTTTATATATATATATATATATATATATATATATATATATATATATATATATATATATATAAAGATATATATCTTTCTCTCTCTCTCTCTCTCTCTCTCTCTAATACATTTATATAAATAAAAAATAATGACATATGTCATAATCTCATATATATATATATATATTATTGCATAATGAGTCTTACTCTTAGTCTTATCTTGTTTAACAGTGGGACGAGGAGTGTTGGCTTTAAAATTGTTTTGTATTTTTTGTTTTCGTTTTTTTTTTCAGACCTCCTGTCCAAAAATGAACTATTGATCCATTTTAAATAATAGCCGCTCATTTTTTTTTTCTTTTTCATCTCTTTTTCTTTTACTTTCGCTCTTTTGTTTTTAAATGAAATTTTCTTGGAATTCTACTGAAAAACGATACGTAATATTCGACTCTCGACATTAATGCCTCGCATTCTCTTTGTGCGCTTGTCTTGTTTTGTATGGGAACGCATACGAAGCACAATTCACCTCTTCAACGACGTGCATTCGTGCTTACCTCCCTTTCGCTCTCTTTCTCTCTCTCTCTCTCTCTCTTCCTCTCTCTCTCTCTCTCTCTCTACATATATATATATATATATATATATATATATATATATGCATCAACACTCTCTTTTTCTTTCGCTGGCTTTTTTCTCTTTTCTCTTGTTATTTTTGCCTATAGGGATTTCCCTATTTAACTCTCAGATATGAATCGTTTTTCTGACTTTCCAGTTTTCTCTGTAGTTTTTATGACTGGATGTTTCCGGTTTTCACTTTTCACTTTAGTCCCCACTTCAACAAGCAGCCGTTTAATTCTATTTCTTGTCAATAAGAAAAAAGCCTATTTAAAATCTATAATTTTAGGTTGGCACAAGGTCAGTTAAGGAAAGCAGGGCATGTTATGTACATTGCAGAATGTCTGGCAATGTTGAAAATCAATATTACCAAATAGCTTTTTAAGGCAAACACGCACTCACAGGAAAGATTGGCGCTACACAATCTTACTTCAATCTCTGATATTTGTCCTTGTGCTAGCTTATTAGTAATTAAATTGTAAATATCAAAAATTGAGCTTTGTTATGTTAAATATTCTAAATTCCTCTTCATTTGTTTTAAACCTCTTTGTTTGACAATACATATTATCCCTACCAATTACCGATTGGTATATATATATATATATATATATATATATATATGAAGAAAAATATGGAAAACAAAAATCCGAATATGCAAGTATGCTGTTTTAATGTTGCTTCAATGTCAATGTCAGATGTTTCGGTCTAGTAGACCTTCTTCAGGACATAGTTATTAAAACATAATTAAAATTAGACAATATTCAAGGCAACATCAAAAGATGATAGATATAAGACTAATTATATATATACATATTTATATGTAAAATGTGTATGTATATAAATATGCAATTTTTATATATATTATATATGCATGGTACTTATTGGAAAGCGCTTAATATCAGTGATAGAGCTAACATATTTATTTGGATTGATGTGAGTTTGTGACCCTGGATTTCACACTTGTCTGACGATTGCAAATAGCAGGAAACAGGGTCACAAACTCGCATCACTCTAACTATATATATATATATATATATATATATATATATATATATATATATATATATATATTAATTTTTAAAATTAAAACATGCAAACAGTGGTATTAAACTCCATTTTTCTTATCTCATACATGCATATATATATATATATATATATATATATATATATATATATATATGTAAATATAGATAACTAGACTCGTTTCGAAATAAATATAGATAACTAGACTCGTTTCCCTGGCGATCCGTTTAGGTGAAACCTAGGTAGGTTTGTCTGGCTCACTAGGTGTATCTATCTATATATATATATATATATATATATATACTTTTCACATATATATATATATATATATATATATATATATATATATATATATATATATATATATATATATATATATATACACACACATCAATTCAGAATTTTGAAGCCACCCCCAGAATTAGCATGGGATGAACTTGACAGAAGAGTGAAATCAGATATCAAACTTATATTTTGCAAAGAATGCCAAAAGTTTGTGCTGCAGTAATCAAGGCTAAAGAAGGATGTTTAGATGAGAGCAACATTTAATTATAAAATGCTTTTTTCTTTTTGTTATAATAAAATGTATAATAAAAATAATATCTTATTTTGTTTTTTTAACATGCATAATAATTTTCTTCTATTTAAAGTACAAAACAACTACTTTGGGGATCAATTTAAAAATTACCAGGGATTCCCTCAAACATTTAAGCTGTAATATATATAAGAATATCAGGGATTATATTTGAAAGACATTTTGAGATAAGTTCATGTTTCTATTCAATGAATTATTTAGAAAATTCTTCATTTTTTTTTTCCCCTTTGATTTTAAGATGACTTTTTATTAATATCTTTGTATTATTTTACACTGTTATTCTCATCTTGACTGTCGTGCGATGATTTCATAGACACAACATTTTGATCAAGTACCCTCTGGTCAGAATCAGATGTCCACTGATTGGCTGATATGGGATAATCTTTTGATTATTGAGATATTTTGCCTCTGTGGTATCAGTTATTGTTTGTCAATGCTTAAAATCTTGCTGCCACATACGGTCCAGTGCCATTGCAATTTACCTTGAGCACCTTGATAAAATCCAAAGAAGAATCAGCAATATTATTGCACTATTCACCTTTGATGTATCATTGACGCACTTTGTGGCTGCAAATGTCAGATCTCATGATGGTTTTCCCTGCCCAGGGGCATGTACTTTCAAATCCTGCTGGAGAGGGTGTATTTCTATTTAATAATATCTCTTGAATATTCAGGTCGGTAGACAAAAATAAACAAATACACTGTTTAATAAATAAACAGAGAATCTACTCAAAAATGGGTATCAACTAAAAATAATGTTTAATAATAAAATATATTAGGCTGGTGCAAAAATAATGTCGTTTTTGACGTATTTTTTAACATCCAAAACGACATTATTTTTGCACCAACCTAATATATATATATATATATATATATATATATATATTATAAGTTAATAGACTTAAAATATGGTTTTTCGCTACACAGTTCCAACCATGTTTCAAAAATGGAAGCTAAAAGCCCCTAATTTAATTTTGTACTTAAATTAAAGACATCACTTCCATTTCATCCTCAAGCGAATTTTGGAGTAACTTTAAAAATTACAGGGTTTTAAATACACAGCTAAAAAAAAATTCATGTTTCCAAGGTTACAGATAAATCTATTTTGCTAGACTAGGGGTGTCAGTATGTTCAATATGTTTATATTTTAATGTATCAGTTATTGTTACGTTTTGGTAGTGGGTAGGGATGTATTTTTCAATGAAATCTAACATCCGTTAAAAGCGTGTCGTCTGGATTTTTTTTATTAACGGCTAAAGTTACTCCAAAATTCGCTTGAGGATGAAATGGAAGTGATGTCTTTAATTTAAGTACAAAATTAAATTAGGGGCTTTTAGCTTCCATTTTTGAAACATGGTTGGAACTGTGTAGCGAAAAACCATATTTTAAGTCTATTAACTTATAATATTAATGCTCTGTAAATTTACATTGCGCACTATTTTGTAAAAATAAAAATATCTATAAGAACACCGGATTATATATCTTACTGTTCTTTCTTTTTATTAATATACATATATATATATATATATATATATATATATATATATATATATATTATATTACTTAAACATTATTTTATATTATATATATATATATATATATATATATATATATATATATATATATATATATATATATATATATATATATGTATGTATTGAGCGGATGTCATCATTCCTTGGAAAAGGAACCCTTACTCTATCTTGAGTTAACCTCTTTTTGAAAGTAACTAATATTTTGATACAATAGTTGTCAGTGAAAATGAATACCCCACCATCACTTGTTAATCACCATATCCTTAGAAACTAATATTAAGAATGTATGTGCTTATAAAACTCAGTAATTTTCAAAATAAGTTATTCCAAAATTTGCTTGAAAATGAAACAGAACTAGGGACTTTAATTTAATTCTATAATTAAATCTGTTTTTGAAACATGGTAATTCCTGTGTAACGATGAAACCATATTTTTAAATAAGTAAATTTATAATATTTATGCTTTGTAGATTTGCATTGAGCACTGTTTTGTAAAAATAAAAATATTAATAAGAACACCTGATTATATATTTTACTGTTCTTTCTCTTTATTATAATATATATATATATATATATATATATATATATATATATATATATATATATATATAAAACAAAGGATCAGAGCAAGGGAGCTGTCAGCTGTCCTGCTTCTCATCTATACAAAGATTTGAGCAAGGCTAACTTTAACTTAAACATAGGGATCAACAGCGTGCAAATATGAAAGGAAGTTGGCAGCATGCTGCTCCTCCCAATGACAGCCTTACCTGCCATTGTGGCTTTGTTGCATGCAGTAGAGCAAGCTTTGCCGTCCACTTCCATAAACATGTGGCAATTGATCCTCAATCACTCGAGCGAAATGGCTCATCCACCTGTTCAATTTGTCTTACAATTTGCAAAACACCTGCAGGCCTCAGGAGACACCTGCATGTCCATAAAAGTTGAGTGCCTCTTTATTTTACTGATTCCTCATTTATCATCCATCACAAGAGAGTCCACAATATATATATATATATATATATATATATATATATTAAAAATACAAGCAGATATTTTTATATATAGTGTTCAGTATTAAAAATGTTAATAAGAGAATTCACCATATATATATATATATATATATATATATATATATATATATATATAAGTTTTCAGCTTCCATATTTGAACCATGGTTATTACTGTGTAGTGAAGAAACCATCTTTTAAATCATTTAATTTATAATATTTATGCCCTGTAAATTTACATTGAGCACTGTTTTGTAAAAATAAAAATAAAAAATATCAATAAGAACACCGGATTATATATCTTACTGTTCTTTTCATTTTTATATATATATATATATATATATATATATATATAAAAAAATCATCAGATAGCACTTACAACTTAATGTTTGGAAGTGCAATCTGATGATCCGTCATCCTTTAAAAGGGCTCTGGTGAAATAAATTATTATAATGGTACCTTAAAGTGGTCTGTTTTTCTTTTAAATATTAGCTCTGGATTTACATTGAGCTCTCAGGATTTCATCCTCCTTGGGATTACCCATATGGATTACCAAGTTCTTCATAACTTATATATATATATATATATATATATATATATATATATATATATATATATAATAGCTGGCCACACATATTCGAGGGTACCCGTCTATTAGGGTGGCTTGCCAATCCCTGTTGCAGACGCTCGCTCAGGCACCTTTGTGTTTTGCTCAACACCCACATAGACCACCTGTGGTTTATACTGCAACTATGCTGTGTAGACGTTATTTACAGTTTCTGGGAGAGAGTGTGTTATCTAGCGTGAAGAAAAATAAAAAATAAAAACCAACACTCAATAACATTAACTATGAACATGGCCACAATGTGCTGACCCTGTTTGGAAAATAAAAAATTGTCCATAACTCTAGATACGTACCTAAAAATCTACAAACTCAATTAGAATCAAAAATAAAATAAAATATCCTTGACAATGGCTAAAAGAATAAACAAAAGAACTCAGATGTAAAAAAAAAAAATTTCAGACAATTTTTACAGACTTTAGGTACAAAAAAGAAAAATGAAATAAAAAAGCTTAAACACAGTACCTTCTCAGTTGTCTTTAATATAAATTATATATATATATATATATATATATATATATATATATATATATACATACCCCTCATTACATTCTTTCACTCTGTTGCTCATTGATAAAACAATTGACCTTATAAAAAGGTGATAATGGAAAACTTATTTTTACTTACACCGACCACCCCAAGATACACTAAATTGCAAATCTAAAATCTCAAAATTCTTCACTCAAGTGTATATGTGTTTATGTATGGATGTGTGTATGTGTATATGTGTATGTATGTGTATATTTATGTGTATATACATATGTGTGTGTGTGTGTATTTTTAAGGTTTTAGCAACTTAAAATTGTACTTTCCCTTTAATTAATTTAAACAAAATTTTCGACGTTTTTTTAATTTCAATTTTGTTTGAAAGAATTTTCTTTTTTTATGTTTTAAATTTTTAAATTTTTGTTATTTCTTTATATTGATGTCAAATATTTTAATATTATTAATATTTTTATTGTTAATAATAATAACTTGCAATTGTAATGGTTATAATGCAATGATGATGGTTTTGCTGCTTAAAATGACGAGGCAATTTCAATGTATCTATTTTGAATATTATCACTCTCGTCCCCAACCTGTCTTTTAATTTTTCAAGTCCTGGAAGAAAAAATCTTTTCTGGGTCATCCTGTCGACTTGCTTAATTTCCTCTTTCCTTTCTTTGATCTCTCACACTCTATTTCCCTTTTCCCCTCCCCTCGTCTATCTCTCTTTCTCTTCCCTTAAAAAATCTTATATTGAAATCTGTCTTTCTCCCCCTTTTTTCTTTCCCCTTTTAATATAAAAAAACTTTTTCCTTTTTCTTCTTTCTCTCTCTTCTTTCTTCTTGTTTTTTCCTTGTGTCTGAATAAATTGAATTCCATTTATTTATATATAACTTGTCTGAAGAGATGAACATTTGAGGTCAAAAAAATAAATTATAACCTGACCTGATGGATTTTTAAGGATTCTGTATTCATTATATATATATATATATATATATATATATATACACACACACACACACACATATATATATATATATATATATATATATATATATATACAAATATAGATAACTAGACTCATTTCGAAAAACCCTTGAAGTTTTGATTTGCCAATAATCAAATCAATCTCGAGGGAAAAAAAGGTTTTAAAAAAGAAAGAGCTACAAACATGAACTACTGGCGAAAAAAATTGCACAGATGCAGGTCTGAAGCCCAAAGAAAAAACCCCGATACGAGTAAACAACTAACTAACAACAAAAGAGCTCAATATAACCGTAGAGCAGACCTAGATACATAGATGTATCTATATATATATAGATATATAGATGTATCTATATATATATATACATACATATATATATATATATATATTCAAATATATATGTAGATATATAATAAATGCAAATGTCAGTGTGTCACACTTTTTCAACTTTACTCCTAAAGGCCATAGCCCAACATATCATACCATTTTGTAATCAGGCCGACTCCCTGAACAAATTAAAAATATTCCGGACTGGATCCAGACCTGCAATCCTGACATTTTGGATTCCCACGTTTTCATTCTGCGATTTGTTTTCAGTGATTTTTTCTTTTATGTGATTTTTTTCTTGACAAATTTTTGAGTCAAATAACAATTTTTATGACTTGGAAATAAATTTGGGAATAATGAAAATTAATTGTGAAATCCAGCAAATGTCACCCATGAAATAAAAATAACTTGTACAGAAAGTAAGGACCTACATACATGAAAATGTCTTTAAATCAAGTGATGGCAGAAGAATTATCATTGAACTTTTAAAAGGTAAGCTTAGATAATAATGCAATACTTAAAATGCAGTGATCAATTTTGAGTCCTTCTGTAAATTATTATTTCTTCTATCTCAAATAGTTCTCATTCAAATACACATGGAGACATCCCAAACTTTATTCGTAAAATACTCTTTGATAATGCAAATATAACATCATCCACATATGCAAAAAGGCTAAAAATAATGGAAGTATTATTAATAAAAAAGAAAATGACAACACTTAGTAACATCAACTATACAAAAAAGAAGAAAATTAAATAATTTATCTCCCATATATATATATATATATATATATATATATATATATATATATTATATGCACATTACTTAGTGGAAAGTACTCAATATCTGTGACAGAGCTAACATATTCAGTTGTATGGATATAATTTGTAACCATGGGTTTCACAGTTTTGCAATCATCAGACAAATAGGATTATTTTTTAAAAAATGGATTTATTTATACTTATTTGTGTTTGATTTTTTGTGTGTGATGGAGGGGGAAATTATCTTCTGTATATATATATATATATATATATATATATATATATATATATATATATATTTATAAAACAGACAACCTTAAGGGTCCATTGATTATATTTTATTTCCCCAGGAAAGTGTTTTTTTCCTGAAGAAATAAAATATAATCAATAGATCCTTAAGGTTGTTTAATTTTAATTAAATTAATATTTGCTCCGTATTTACAGTTGAACTTGCTGGATCTAAAATCTAAATTCTATGCTAACAGCTTATTTTCTTGCACTTCTCACTCATAGAACTCCCTTCTGGCTTCATGCTTTCCAGCCAACTTTAATCTGCAAAAATTTAAATTCAATGTCAATCACTATCTACTGTTCTCCTGATTACTTTTTCTACTTTCCTTTCATTATGAACGTTTCTGTTCCTAATTCTTCCAAACCCCGTATAATATTCGATAATATTAATGGTCAATGAATATATATATATATATATATATATATATATATATATATATATATATATATATATATAAATTTCCAAGAGGATAAAATCCAGGTAGATATATCTTTATATATATATATATATATATATATATAGTTTATGCAAAACTAGGTAATCCGCATGGGTAGACCCAAGGAGGATGATATCCAGAGAGCTCAATGTAAAATTCAAAGCAGATATGTTTGAATAAAAACAGACCACTTTAAGGTTCCATGTAATAAATTATTTCACCACAACCCCTTTAACAGGGCTATGGATCATCAGACTTTACTTCCAAAGGTTGACAAACTTTGGAAGTAAAGTCTGATGATCCAGAGTCCTGTTGAAGGGGTTGTGGTGAAATAACTTATTACATGGAACCTTAAAGTGGTCTGTTTTTATTCAATATATATATATATATATATATATATATATATATATATATATATATATATATATATATATATATATATATATATATCCTTCTATATGTGTGTGTATATATATATATATATATATATATATATATATTGTATATTTTTCCTTGTCCTTCTGGCTCCATGCTTTCCAGCCAACTTTAATCTGCAAAAATTTAAATGCAATTTCAATTGCTATCTACTGTTCTCCTGATTACTCTTTCTTCTTTCCTTTCATTATGAACGTTTCTGTTCCTAATTCTTCCAAACCCCGTATAATATTCGATAATATTAATGGTCAATGAATATATATATATATATATATATATATATATTGTATATTTTTCCTTGTCTTTTTATCTTTAAATCTTAAACTATTATTTCTGTTTGATTCTGTTAGTAATCTATTTATTCTTCACTATTGAAAATAAAATAGAAATGAATGATTAAATGGTATTGATTGTATGTACAGTAATTTGAATAATCGTATTTTTAAAATAACACCTTTCAAGTGAAGCCAAAATTTGAAAAGGAAATAGGAACTAAAAAGACAGATATCAACTGAATCTAAGGGACAGTAAAAGTGAGGCTGTTAAAGGGAGATAATCCTGTAAGAGATTTTTTTATTACAAATAAATTTTTAGTCAATCAAATTTAATTCACTTTTCTATCCAAATGGCTTAAATGTATCTTCAATAAGCTAACATTATCATCACCATTTTCGATTGAGATAATCTGACAGTATACGTCAACCTGGAAACGCCCATCTCCTCTCTTGGGCTATTTTTGTAGTTTTTTAATTGTGAACATTTAACAATGGTTTGTTACAGCCTGCTGCAAGTTAGGCATTGATATTTTGTTGATGATGAATCATTTAACAAATGGTAGCAGAGTGGAAAACTAAATACAAAGATTTTTTTTCCTTTTGTTTCTAGTCATTGAATTCTATATGATTTCAATTCATTATGGTTCCTTTATTAGAAAATGAAAAATTTGATTCTGGGGCAAAAAAAGGGGTGGGAAATAAGGATTTGGGACTATGAATAAGTGTAATAGATAGATAGATAGATAGATAGATAGATAGATAGATAGATAGATAGATAGATAGATCAGAACATACTGATAGATAGATAGATAGATAGATAGATAGATAGATAGATAGATAGATAGATAGATAGATCAGAACATACTAATAGATAGATAGATAGATAGAGACTGTGATAGATAGATAGATAGATATATAGATAGATAGATAGATACAGACTGAGATAGATAGATAGATAGATAGATAGATAGATAGATAGATAGATAGATAACAACAGACTGAAATAGATAGGTAGATGAGAACATACTGATAGATAGATAGATAGATAGATAGATAGGAACAGACTGAGATAGATAGATAGATAGATAGATAGATAGATATTGTTATGGTAATTTACACATGGACTCTCCTAGCTCTAAATAGGAGCAGGTACTGCCTTTTGAACAGCGAAGATTCCAGCAGTCAGCTCTGACAGTCAGACTGAACATTCTTGCTGTAACACTCATGTTTGTATATGTTTGTATTACTGTTAATATATTTTTTTAACTCAGTTTCTTGTCTTGTGTCTTTATTTCTGGCCCTAACAAGGCTATAACAGATATAAGCAAGCAGACATAGATAGATAGATAGATAGATAGATAGATAGGAAGAAATTACAAGACTAGCCTCAAATAAAGCCACACTTTAACTAACGTCTGTGTAATAAGAGAGATGGGTGCTTCCACCATTCAAAGTAAGAAAAAAGACTGCTGTTACAGAAACATAAAGACACGTGTTTGTGATTGTGTATATAGTAAGTACCGCCAAAATGGATGATTTTTAACAAATGTAACCAAAAGATCATTTCTCTCCATTTTAAAATATTTGCCAGATATAAAGGAATTATGAATGTGTTGTATACTGAATAGATTATTTTCTTAGAAAACTTTGCAGAAATTTTATTTTAAGTTTCTGTTTCAGTTTTTTTAGATATCTCATGTACTTTTTAATTTGGGGTCAGTTATATTAAAGAAAAATCCTTGAAAATGTTATTTTAGTTAAAAACTTTGTGCAATATCAAGTGGGGACATACAGAAATCCATTCCACTGCTTAGCAAAAACAATTCAGCAAAAATAAAAAACAATTCAATAAAAAAGAATTTTTTGAAAATTGGTGCTTGCATAATTTAATAAAGAATGTTATTTTTTTTCAGATTCGACAGAAAAAAAAAATTTAATATTTACGTTGTGACTTGTAATTTTTCAGACTGATTTTAAAATTAATCCCATTGCTGTTTGTCGCAAGAATTTCTTTTATCAAAGAAAGACATGTTTGAAGATTTAAAAAATGTACAGTTTAATGCCATTTTCAAGTGTGAACCTTTTTTAAAAGAATTTTCTTTTTTTGTTTTCATTTTAGCAACTGTTAAATTATTTTTTGCATGGATGTTCAAAAAGGAAAAAATTCTGATGTTTAATGGATAATGGAGTTTTATGCCATTTTCAAGTGTCTTTTAAAAAGAGTTTTATTTTATTTTTCCCTTTTAGCATTGGTAAGATTATTTTTATATGGATGTACCAAAGGGAAATAATTCTAATTTCTCACATTTGACTACTATTCTAAGTTTCATAAAAACGTACAGAATAAAAAATTGTATCCTTAAACTGTTAGGATTATAATAATTTTATGGACAAAATAAAAATAAATGCATCACTTGGATGCGATTGAGTAATTAGGAAAGAACTCAAAGCAAATGAAATCAATTAACATCATCAATTCAATAACTCTATTAATTTTGCCCATATTTAATGATCAAACAAATTATATTCTTAAACTATTGATTATATAAAGTTAATTTATTTTGAAACATAAATGCCAATTTTTGGATTACTGCATTACTGGTGTTTCATATTTCTTTAATTTTTATTTTTAATTTTCCACGCATTTTTTAAGCCTGGAGTGTCATTACAGAGATTTTATGTTTAAACTTTGAACCCACAGGCTACCATGTGTAAATAAGTGTTATTTTCATTAGGTTTTAAGTAAAAAGTAAACATTAAATTTACAAAATCTAGTGAATTTTTTGTATTTTGTTGTTCTATGACACATGATCAGTCGTCAACTTCATCTCTGTCACTCAGTTTACTATAAACGCTTCATATTACTTCTGCTTCTATGCAAATAGGTTGACACCTAATTAGCAATTCACTACATAATTAATCCTTAAATTTACTAGCTGACTTTGAAATACTTCTCAATGACAAATATTGATTTTTAAGAGATTTTTAAATCTGTTGAATAGATAGATA
Source organism: Acanthosepion lycidas (assembly GCA_963932145.1). Classification (NCBI taxonomy): domain Eukaryota; kingdom Metazoa; phylum Mollusca; class Cephalopoda; order Sepiida; family Sepiidae; genus Acanthosepion; species Acanthosepion lycidas. The sequence goes on along the minus strand of OZ010613.1, from coordinate 2,193,755 downwards.
AATAGATAAAAAAGGACTTAGATAGATAGATAGATAGATAGATAGATAGATAGATAGATAGATAGATTTGAAGAAACTCGGATAGATTTGAAGAGAATCGGATAGATAGATAGCTAGATAGCTAGATAGATACATACATAAGAACAGAGTGAGATAGATAGATAGATAGATAGATAGATAGATAGATAGATAGATAGATAGATAGATAGATAGATTTGAAGAAACTCGGATAGATTTGAAGAGAATCGGATAGATAGATAGCTAGATAGCTAGATAGATACATACATAAGAACAGAGTGAGATAGATAGATAGATAGATAGATAGATAGATAGATAGATAGATAGATAGATAGATAGATTTGAAGAAACTCGGATAGATTTGAAGAGAATCGGATAGATAGATAGCTAGATAGCTGGATAGATACATACATAAGAACAGAGTGAGATAGATAGATAGATAGATAGATAGATAGATAGATAGATAGATAGATAGATAGATAGATAGATAGATAGATAGATTTGAAGAAACTCGGATAGATTTGAAGAGAATCGGATAGATAGATAGCTAGATAGCTAGATAGATACATACATAAGAACAGAGTGAGATAGATAGATAGATAGATAGATAGATAGATAGATAGATAGATAGATAGATTTGAAGAAACACAGATAGATTTGAAGAGAATCAGATAGATAGATAGATAGATAGATAGATAGATACATACATACATACATACATACATACATACATAAATACATACATACATACATATATACATAAGAACAGAGTGAGATAGATAGATAGATAGATAGATAGATAGATAGATAGATAGATAGATAGATAGATGGAAAGAAAGAAAAAGATTGAGATAGATTTTACATTTTTCATCTTTGATAATGAGTCATGCCAAAGTTCTAAAAATGTCTAAAATCTTTATTTATTTACAGAAATTAAATTTTCTTTTAATACATATTAACTTTTGGCTACTATCTTTCAAATAAAATCTAACTTTAAAATTTTTATTTAAATTATTTAAAATTAATTTTTGGGTTTATTTCGGAAGTGCATGCTGACACCTAAGGTATGACCAGTATTATATGATAATTTATCTTGATGTTTAATGATGAAACATTTTGAGCAAATTATTTCCTCTGCAGTCCCATCATGTGCTTGTTATGAGATGATATTAAGTGGGTTTCATTTTAACAAATTGCAATAAAAAAAATTGCTTGTCATTGAATTGTGAAACCTGTCATATCAGAACTTGAGGTTTGCAGAGAAATTGAGTCCTACTTCTGGTTTGAGGTGAACTTGAGTTCCACTTAAGATCTGAGATGAACTTGAGTCCCATCTAGAACTCTGAAGGGAACTTGAGTCCTACTATAGGTCTGGGGTGAACTTGAATCCCACTTAACTTTTGGGGTGTACTTCAGTTCCACTTGATGTCTGGAGTGAACTTGAGACCCACTTAAGGTATGGGGTGAACTTGAAACACATGAGGTCTAGGATGTACTTCAGTTCCACTTGATGTCTGGAGTGAACTTGAGCAAGTTGAGATCTGGGGTGTACTTGGGTCCAACTTGAGGTCTGGAGTGAACTTGAGTTGCACTTGAGGTTTGGGGTGTACTTATCCCACTTGCAGTCTGGAATGAACTTGAGTCCCTCTTGAGAACTGGGGTGAAATTGACTTGAGTCCAAGTTGAAGTTTGGTGTGTACTTGAGTCCCAATTCAGGTCTGGAGTGACCTTGAGTCCCACTTGAGGTCTGGGGTGAACTTCAGTCTCATTTGAGGCCTGGGGTGTAGTTGAGTTCCACTTGAGATCTGGGGTGTACTTTAGTCATACCTGGGGTGAACTTGAGGTCTAGGTTAAACTTGAATCCCACTTGAGATCTGGGGTGAATTTGAACCCCACAAGGTCTGGGGTGTACTGGAGTTTCACTTGAGGTCTAGGATGAACTTGTGTCCCATTTGAGGTCTGGAGTTTTCTTGAATTCTATTAGGCTGGTGCAAAAATAATATCGTTTTTTGACGTTAAAAATACGTCAAAAAACGATATTATTTTTGCACCAACCTAATACTTGAGTCCTGGGATGTACTTGAGGCCCACCTGATGTCGGGGGTGTATTTGGAACCCACACTGATCCACAATTGGATAGAACATTTGTGGGTGAGAGCTATCAAAAAAAGACATTCTTTGACAATAATCAGCCTTGTCATGAGAGAGAGAAATCATAGGCACAAAAATTCCAAATTAAGATGCAAAAATTGTTGACACTGTTTTGTTTATGTTACTCACTTTTAAATATTCCGTTTTTGAAGCAAAAGCTGACCTTGATCCAAACAAGTTGATATAAATAAATAAATAAATATATATATATATATATATATATATATATATATATATATATATTATGAAATGGATTAAATTCAACAATTATTTATATATGTTCTGTTAATACATTATTTTAATACATACAATTTATTTAAGTAAATGCTCTGTTTTTTAAATAAACAGTATTAATTACATTTATGAATGTTTGAGAAATTTCAATAGGAATCGAACCTGTGTCCTATCCAGAACTGGCAATTGATCTGACATGCTATACCACTCAGATATATATATTGCTCTACTTTGTATTGAGCACTTTTTTTTAAAGTAAATGCTACGAACAGTGGAATTTTACTCCATTTGTTCTTTCTCTCATTTATATATATATATATATATATATATATATATATATATATATATATATATATATATATATATATATCCAAGTATATGATTCTATATTTCTATGTATGTATTTCTATATATATATATATATATATATATATATATATGTATGTATGTATACGCGTGTTGGTTTGTGTTTGCCGCCGCGTGTATATATGGGTATGTATGTATGTACGTATGAATGTACACTTATTTTTGTAGGTAGTTCTTTTTATTTTATTTTCCTTCACCTAATATATAATAAAACTATTATCAACTTATATGATTAAAATATACATTTTTATTGATATTTGTTTGTTTGGAATTTTCGTTTTTAATATGTTAAATAATATTATTTTTAACCATTTTTATCTTTGTATATTTTCTCACTTAAGTTATATTTTAATAAGTGGTTAGCATTTGTTTAATGACACTTTCAGTCTTAAATATTTATTCGTTGTGCTATCCGATTGTCTGGGTCAATGTCTGTGGATGTGTGTGCATGTATTTATGGTTGTCTATGTGCATGGAAAGTGCATTCACTTTTAATTGTGTATGTATATATGTGTTGGTCCCCCCTCCCATCTTTTTTTTTTTTTCATAAAGGGCCGTGGAGATGTTCCTTGTCTCATCACTTTTTTTGTGTGTATATATATATAAATATGTCTGGGTGCTTATGTATTATAATCTGATTGTGTTTGCGTTTGTTTTACGCGTGAGTTTAGGACCCCATTCACACACTTGGGATTAAATTGTTGGAGGACCGGATGACATATTAGCGTCTATTCTAATGTATTTTCAATGAAGAAATAAATTGAATAACATATGTATTTCTTCTTTTCTCCTCAGTAATTTTATAATTTTAAACTTAATAGCAATTAAATTTGGATTTTAAAATTGGCAGGTTTTAATTTTGATATCAAATTTTATCATATAATTTAATAATTATTGGTTAGAATAAATTCTTTTTTAATATTACCCATATTTTAAAGATCTGAATAGCTGAATGACTTCGTTGTCAAGTTTTTTTAATTTTCCTATACTGGTATTTTGATTGGTCAATCTAGCTTTTGTAACAACGTTTTCCCCTTGTGAAGGACCGTTAATTAATATGAAACTTTTAAAACCATTTATTTTACATTCAACATCATCACTTGATAAGACACCGAGGGTGTTGAAACAAAATGGCTATTTTTGTAGTGATTTTATAACATATTTATGTTATAAACTTTTTTTAAATAAATAATTATATATATATATATATATATATATATATATTGTATAGGGACAGCAGATCATTATTCAAAGAAGTATTGTTAAATATAACAGATAATGAATGTCTGTTATATTTTACCAGGAGCCGTTCCAAGCATCATATGTTGGCCTTATTTTCAAGAGAAAATAAAAAACAATGAACAACAAATTAATTTTGGACCAAAACTGTCTAAAGTTTGGATATTTCTTTAATTTGTTGTTTATTGATTTAAGCTTTCGGGTCACATGAGCCATAGAGTGATTATTAGCATTGTATGACAGAGATTTTATTGTCACATATCAGACATCTATGTAAGCAAAACAGGATGCCATCTTTGTTGGTGAACATCTTTATTCCCTCTAGTAGATCCTAAAAGGCATTGAGAGAAGATCTTTTCCAATAAAAGAAAAAAAATGGGAGAGAGGAATTATGAATCTGTCTGATCTGTGGCAGAAGATAGTGAAAAAATAAACGATAAACATGAGCTGAAAAGTTATCCACACAACAAAGACGCCCCCCTCCTCAAGCACACATACATCGAACACTCAAAAAACTACTGAAATGGTGTTATTTGTTTTGAGTAGTACGTCAGGCCGAGAAATTTTCCGCACCCTAGCTATCCTTTTAAGAAAAAAGTATTTTAAAAGTATTTCCATGGAGTTAAGCAAGAAAGAAAAATATATTTCAGCTTCTATTCAATGAAATCGAACAAAATTTTCTAAAACTTTCTGAGAATGAAGAGCAAATTTCTAAAAATCATAAATCCAGAATTTTAGGAATCAAAAAGAAATGAAAGAAAGAAAAAAGAAGTGAAAGAAAGAAAGAAAGAAAAAAGAAAAATATATATATAGAGAGAGATAATGGGAAATAATAAAAGAAGAAAACAAAAGAAAGAAAATAAAAATATAGAGAGAAATAATGTGAAAGAAAGAAAAAAAGAAAGAAAGAAAATGTGACAGAAAGAAAAGCAAGATATATAGAGAGAGATAATGCAAAAGAAATAAAAAAAAGAAAGAGAGAAAGAAAGAAAGAAACAATGTGAAAAAAAAGTGATAGAGAGAGAGTAGGGAAGAGCAGAAAAGTGAGAGAAATACTGTGTTTATTCTATGTATCTAAAATCAATACACTTTATTTTTTATTTTATTCATCAATTTATTTCTTTTGGTTGGGTGGGGGTGTAAAAGTCTGATTTTATCGTTTAAAAAAAAAGTATTTTAAAATTAAAATTTAATTTCAAAATTAGGATGCTTTTTCCATAAAAAAATAAATTATTCGTTGGAATTACAAGTTTTTTCTTTTAATTATAAAATTTTATTAAATGATGTTATGTTGGTTGATTTAACGAAATATCAACGTTTCTTGACTTACTTAATGTTGAATATGACAAAAAAGATAATGAATTAATAGCTAGGTAGACAGAGGCCCAGGTTTACACTGGAGCCAACAAAGTAGTTAGAGACCCGGTTTACAAAAGGGCCAACACAGTAGACAGAGGCCCTGTTTACACTAGAGCCAATAAAGTAGTTAGAGACCCGGTTTACAAAAGGGCCAACACAGTAAACAGAGGCCCTGTTTACACTAAGGCCAACAAAGTAGTTAGAGACCCGGTTTACAAAAGGGCCAACACAGTAGACAGAGGCCCTGTTTACACTAGGGCCAACAAAATAGTTAGAGACCTGGTTTACAAAAGGGCCAACACAGTAGACAGAGGCTCTGTTTACACTAGGGCCAACAAAGTAGTTAGAGACCCGGTTTGCAAAAGGGCCAACACAGTAGACAGAGGCCCTGTTTACACTAGGGCCAACAAAGTAGTCAGAGACCCTGTTTACAAAAGGGCCAACACAGTAGACAGAGGCCCTGTTTACACTAGGGCCAACAAAGTAGTTATAGACCTGGTTTACAAAAGGGCCAACACAGTAGACAGACGCCCTGCTTACACTAGGGCCAACAAAGTAGTTAGAGACCCGGTTTACAAAAGGGCCAACACAGTAGACAGAGGCCCTGTTTATACTAGGGCCAACAAAGTAGTTAGTGACCTGGTTTACAAAAGGCCAACACAGTAGACAGAGGCCCTGTTTACACTAGGGCCAACAAAGTAGTTAGAGACCTGGTTTACAAAAGGGCCAACACAGTAGACAGAGGCCCTGTTTACACTAGGGCCAACAAAGTAGTTAGAGACCCGGTTTACAAAAGGGCCAACACAGTAGACAGAGGCCCAGTTTACACTAGGGTAAACAAATTAGACCGAGGCCCGTTTTATCCTAGAGCCAACAAAGTAGACAAGAGTCCGGTTTACACTAAGGCCAATAAGGTAGACACAGGCCCGATTTACACTAGGGTCTACAAAATAGACAGAGGACCGGTTTACACTAGAGCAAACAAAGTAGACAGAGGCCTGATTTACACTAGAGCAAACAAAGTAGACAGAGGCCTGATTTACACTAGGGCCAACAAAGTAGACAGAGGCCTGATTTACACTAGGGCCAACAAAGTAGACAGAGGCCTGGTTTACACTAGGGCCAACAAAGTAGACAGAGGCCTGATTTACACTAGGGCCAACAAAGTAGACAGAGGGCCTGGTTTAGACTAGGGCCAACAAAGTAGACAGAGGCCTGATTTACACTAGGGCCAACAAAGTAGACAGAGGCCTGATTTACACTAGGACCAACAAAGTAGACAGAGGCCTGATTTACACTAGGGCCAACAAAGTAGACTGAGGCCTGATTTACACTAGGGCCAACAAAGTAGACAGAGGCCTGGTTTACACTAGGGCCAACAAAGTAGACAGAGGCCTGATTTACACTAGGGCTAACAAAGTAGACAGAGGCCTGATTTACACTAGGGCCAACAAAGTAGACAGAGGCCTGATTTACACTAGGGCCAACAAAGTAGACAGAGGCCTGATTTACACTAGGGCCAACAAAGTAGACAGAGGCCTGGTTTACACTAGGGCCAACAAAGTAGACAGAAGCCTGATTTACACTAGGGCCAACAAAGTAGACAGAGGCCCTGTTTACACTAGGGCCAACAAAGTAGTTAGAGACCTGGTTTACACTAGGGCCAACAAAGTAGACAGAGGCCTGGTTTACACTAGGGCCAACAAAGTAGACAGAGGCCTGGTTTACACTAGGGCCAACAAAGTAGTTAGAGACCTGGTGTACACTAGGGCCAACAAAGTAGACAGAGGCCTGGTTTACACTAGGGCCAACAAAGTAGACAGAGGCCTGGTTTACACTATGGCCAACAAAGTAGACAGAGGCCTGATTTACACTAGGGCCAACAAAGTAGACAGAGGCCTGATTTACACTAGGGCCAACAAAGTAGACAGAGGCCTGATTTACACTAGGGCCAACAAAGTAGACAGAGGGCCTGGTTTAGACTAAGGTCAAATAGATTGACACCAGAATCAAGAAGGTCGATATACGTCTAATTTACGCCAGAATAAAAAGAAAAGATAGGCATATGTCTGGTTTACACCAGAATCATAAAGTCAGATTTAGGTCCAGATTACACTAGTATGAAAAAGGGAGACATATGCCCGATTTACACTAGAGCCTTAAACGTAGACGTAGGCCCGCTTTACTATGACACTATGTGACACTGGCAAACGGAAAGAAAAGGGTTAAGTTAAAAATATAAGATTGGAACAAGACGAAAAGGATTAAAGAATAGAACGATAGATAGACTGAGAAAAGAACCGCAATTGCTTTTGGTTTTTAAGTTTATTTTGAAGAAAACGTCTTTGTTATTTTGATATTGCCAAGAAGACTGTCCGGGGGAATTTGAGCTGACAGATATTAGGTTGGTACAAAATTAATGACGTAATAATGTCGTTTTTTGACGTTAAAAAATACGTCAAAAAACGACATTATTACGTCATTATTTTTGCACCAACCTAATAATTAATGGCGCTGCCTTAAATAAGAAGTTAAGAAAACAGCTCCTAGGAATCCACCGGCAAAGGAAGCTGGTTGGACAGATAATATTTGGTAATTTTAAAAGACAAGGCTGAATTTAAAAAAAAGAAAAGTGATACATTGCGTCTATCAAAAAGTGGAAATTGTAAACAAAACGAGAAAATCGAATTTCTTTATGTCAGGACCCAATCTTGGTCTATCTCGTATCTATCGAAGTGAGAAGGAACATGAGTTGTTGCTTCAAAGGGAAAAGAACAGACTTTCAAATATCGCACTGCCTGGGATTATTGTCAGCGGTGGGAGGATAATCCAAGAAACTCACGACAGCCAGGAAAGCGGTCAATCCTCTAAGATTGGAAAGCAGAATGAGAGAATCCTGCTTCGTGGATTAAATAAAAGGTTTAGTTCAATGTTGAGAAGGTTACAATGCACCTATGACACCTGAAGAAGTCCGGAGAGAAAAACGGATGAAACGTTGTCAGTATATCAACGAAGATGATCTTCCTAATTCGAATGAAAAGGTGTATAGGAATTATTTTTATTTTATTGCAGCCACGGTAGAAGTGATGTTTCTTGGGCAAGATAACCTAACGGAGCCCATCCCTCTCCAGGTCGGTTTTGAATTCAGAGTTTTTCTTTCCCCTAGACCGATTGCCACTCAAGACCTGTCCTGCTATTTACCCATAGCTGGGGGCGAGGGAGAAGAAGAGTATTCATACATTTCCCAAGCACGTAAGTGAATGTAATGGATCCGACTGGAATTCGAACTCGGCTCTCCGATACCTCAATCCGAGCCGCTATCCATTACTCGGCCGTGCCTCATATACCAAATATAATATTAACGTTGCTTCCCTGTGTCTTTTCTATAAGTATCTTCATGGTAATTGTTCGGTTGGTTTTTCCTCTATGGCACCTAGACGTTATGAATTTAAGCGCAGTACTAGATTGGCGGACAGGTCTCACCACATTACAGTTGAATTGATTAGATTTAACTGTGAGTTCTAGGCTAACAGGTGTTTTTTCTCTCTTACAGAACTCTCTTCCGGGTTTTTGTTTTCCAGTCAACTTTGGTCTTCAAAAATTTAATTCAATACAAATTGTTACCTTCTGGCTTCTTAATTCCTGTTCTTTTATTGTTCTCTCTCCTTAATAGTGTATTTTTTTCACACTCAGTAATCCCTTGGGTCTTAGTGGCTTTATTGCCTAGCTTGGGGTCAAATTATTAAAAAAAATATTTACAGTGTTTAAAAAGTATGTTTTTGTATTAAATTAGTTTCGGAATTTTCCAGATATTTTTTAATCATTTCACTCCATGCAAGGCAGTAAAGCCACTAAGACACAAGGGGTTACAGAGTGTGAAAAAATAAAAAAAAAAAGAAACATTATCAAGGAGCGAGAACAATAGAAGAGTAATCAAGAAGACAATAGAGAGCAAGTGATATTGTATTTAAATTTTTGAAGATCAAAGCATGGCGCCGGAAGAGGGAGAAGTATGAGAAAAGAAACTGTTAGCATAGAACTTGCGGTTGCATCTATCCATTTCAACTGTTAATACTAGATTGGCAACAAGGCCTCTAGTGAGGCCTTGTTGCCAATCTAGTACTACACTTAGATTTATAAAGTCTGGATACCATAGGGAAGAACTCATCGGAACAGTTACCATGATGAACGCATTTATAGAAAAGGCCCAGGGAAGCTACATTACGACAGTAGGAAAGTGACTGCAGCCGAGATGTCAGTTCAGGACTAATAATATTGCAGATTTTTCTGTTTGGGGTTTTTATCAAGAATCTTTAAATATATAGCAGAAACATTAGACCTTAGGCATTGCGACGATAGGAAAAATGAAGCCAAGATGCCAGGTCAAGACCAATAATATTGCAGATTCTTTTTTGGATTTTATCAAGAATTTTTAAATATACAGCATTTATTTATTTTATTTTATTTATTTATGCATTTACTGCATTGGGATGTTTATGCCAAGGAGAGTTGTGAGGACTTATAGATTGTATAAATAAAAATGTGATATTATTGGCTTCCATACATTCTATGGTATATCTGGTCTTTCATACTTTGCAGCAGACATTTTCCCTGTCTGCATAAATTTTCCGATCCCCATCCTAATGCTTCTTCTCACACTGCCTGCTTGCTTATCAATCCACGCATCAATTTATTGATCGGGCGGCTAAATTCTTGCGTTCGTTTGCAAGGAATTCTTCAGCGTTACTCGCAACAGTATTTGACGGTATTTCGCCAGACGGTGCCAAAAAATGTGACCATTCCGAAGGGGGGGAAATTTGGAGCACAAATCCAGTGTCTGTGAGAGATTGATTGGGTCAATTTAGAAATTCCTGTACTGGATTGCCAGCGTCATCGTCTTCTATAGAATGGTCAGCCAAAGAAGCGGAATTGATTTTTTAACACAGCAATTTCCTACATTCTGCTATATTTTGATGAAACAAAACCCAACACACGCACACATACACACACACACACACACAAACACACAGACACACAGACACACAGACACAAACACATTTATTTATATATAGAGGGAAAGACAGATTAATAAAGAATATACGAAATAATAATTAAAAATTAATGAACACATTTTAAAAATGTTCGTGTAATCGTGTAATCTAGGAAGTTGTGGAGAGCCATGATCAATCTACTTAACGAGCTTGAGTAAATGGATTGCAAAACAGAGACTTGGAGGTATAGTAAGGAAATAAATATTGCTCAGATCTACAAAGATTGGAAGTTGTGGAGAGCCATGATCAATCTATTTAACGAGCTTGTGTAAATAGATGCCAGAACAGGGAGTGGGAGAGATAATAAGGAGACAAATATTGCTCAGAGTTGAAGTTGTGGAGAGTCATGATCAACCCGGTTCACGTCCTCCCCGGTTTTTGAAAAGGTTTATCTGTTGTTTCCCGTTTAGGATTGAGTTCCTTCTAAAGTCTTTTCATCCCTTTTCACTCCCAGTAGCCCCTTGCGTCTTAGTGGCATTATCGCCTTGATCGGGGTGAATTGATTTAAAAAATAATAGACTAGGTTTGTTTATTACCCTTTTTTTTTTTAGAGGAGTGTTTAAAAAACATAAATAAAAGTTGCGAACACGTATTCTTTAAATAATAAAAAAAATATTATGAAGCCAGACGGTCATAAAAAATGACTTGAACAAAATTTGATGCGCAAAACTTTGTATATGTGAGGCTCAAATTATTGTTATAAATATAACGCCCAAATAAAGTCTGACAGTTTATGAAAAATACATGTATAAAATTTGTAAAAAAAAATAGATGGTCTCAAAATCTGTCTAAATACAGTTTTCAAACAGGCGTGGTTTAAAGAGATACATTTGTGATTTTTTAACTAATGGGGTAAGTAAATTACGATCTCGTCTCGTAGTAACAAATTTCTGATTTAAATAGGAGCCGATTTGTGACATGGCTTTTACAGCTGAAAGACGGCAGCTATTGGAAGGTATAAGGGAGTTGGCTTTCACGGGGAAAAGTTAATGGCAGCTGCTGGCTGGCAGAAAGTAGAAGGAATTTGGCTTTCAATTTGGTGAATGACGGCGGTTCTGGGATCTGAACACAAGAAAAAATAAAAAGCAGCCGACGTCAACAAGTAGTAACGAAGGAGAAGAAAAAAGACAGAAAACTAAAAAAAAAAGTTAAAGCAAGTTCCTATAAATTTAGGGAGACACACGATTATCTTTCTATAGTTTGTGGAAGTTTGTCGCAAAATTAGGAATATTAACCCTAATTTCGAACTTTTTTATGAATATACGTGATTCCTGTTGTTACTAAAACTGAAGTGTTGTCTAAACAAACTAAAACCTAGCGACGCCTGTGAATTATACCATCGTTCTCAACTTCTTTCGACAGCTGTATGGGGATTTTATAAGCGTAGCTTAGACGTGACACGAGGCCGAAAGTGTGAAGCACCCAGTGAGAATCAAACACTACCGAGCTTAGTTGTAGCACAAAGCTGAAATTAAGGTCCACCCAGTGAGGATCGTAGTCAGTACTCTAGCAGGATGGTGACTTACGAAGCGTAGATGTGTGGCACAAGGCCGTAAATATAGGGCTCAAACTCACTATTCAGTCACAATTGATTTAGAGATACAAGCTTACTAACCATTACCGCGAATTAATAGAGATAGTTTAGTTGTAGCTCGAACTCACTACCCAGATTTAGCGAGAATAAGCTTGCTAACCATTACACCAGGTCGAAGCGCCTTTTTCGACAGTCGAATGAATCGAACATTTTGTCGGTAGGAATTATAATTGTTTTCATGGGTCAAATAGAATTGCAATTACATCTTTGTTATCTTGCCTAATTGTTTGGTGCATAAAGGAAATTTTGTGTAAGTTTTTCTTTTTACTTTTTTTGTAAATTTTGTATTCTATTTTATTATTTTTGTCATTTAAGGAATGCAAATTTCTTTCATATTTTGTACCAGAGTCTTGTGGGGTTTTTTGGGGTTTTTTTTTCCTTTGCGTCATTCATAACACTGGAGATAAGAGATTTGATGTTCTATTTTCTAACCACCCTCCATTCCTTTGTTCTCTCTCTCTATCGCTCTATCTCTTCTCTCTCTCTCTCTCTCTCTCTCTCTCTCTCACCCACTTTCTCTTTCCCCTCATACACTCTCTCTTTATCTATTACATTCTTTCTTTCTCTCTCTCAAACATTCTCTCTCTTCATTGTTTTCTTTTCTTTCAGGATTTACCCTTTCTATTTTTCTCTTCTTTTTCTCGATCCAGGCGCAACCGCTTCGAGTAATGGTTAACGAGTCTAGTCTATTTAATTGTTAGTATTGAGTTCGATCCTCACTGAGTGCACATACAAAATTCGACATTAAGTGACTCCAACAAGAGTGGTGACTTAAAAAACCAACCAACTTAACTTTATCTCTCTCTCTCTCTCCCACTCTCTCACCCTTTCTCCTTCCCACTTTCTCTCATTCTTTTTTCTCCTTCCTTTACTTATTTTTCTCATTCTCTCTCTCTTCTCACTTCCTCCTTCTCTCTCTTTCTGCTTCTCCCCCTCAGCCTCCAACTATTCACAGATTCATACAAGTGAAGCAAACGACGCCCTTCCCCCGAACTATCGATATTTGTATCGTCTTTAGGTCCGAGATCAATGTGTAGTATGTGTTCTCCTTATTTTACAAGAGAGAAGATACTTGGTCCCGGGGATTCCAAATCTGCGTCAGCACCTCCCTCATTGCAATTGAGGTAGAGTCGGTGTAATATCAATGTCAGTGTGACTGGTTGCGAGGATTGGACTGCTTGTGTTTTTGGTCCTTATGTACACGTATGGCCGCCTCATATAAAAAGAACTTCTGCCATATATGGACAGGAGCTGGAAAGTATTCACTTTCCAATCTCGATAGATACCTAAAAGCGTCACCGCGGCCTTATGGGTAATTAATTATTTTCCATTTTACAACCTATTTCTTACAGACGAAATGTCACGAGCCTCTGGCTGCTCTCTTGCATAGAAAGTGTTCAAACAAACTAGATTCCTTAATTCCACTAATTCTAACCTTGACGGCTAAAACCCACCCTGCCACGCCCATTGAAGCGAGCCACCATCATTCCCTCCGTATCCCATTGGTGATACGCAAGTACACTCGAGCAGCTTCTTCCTACAAACTGCTGCTTTGTGGAACCAACTCCTAAGAGGGTGCTTCCCCGATCACTACAATCTTAACATTTTCATGTCTGGGGTTAACCGTTATATTCCCCACATATCCCCATAAACTGCGCCTATTACCTTTTAATCTGTAAGCCTCTATCTCGAGTGGCTCTTGGGCATTGTACAGAGTGGAAATTACTGTAAAACAAAGATACCTTCTTCGTGATGAATTCAAGTAAATAAAAGCAATGTTGGTCGAGAAAATTTAGATGAACTTTTCTTTACGATTCCAAAAAAATAAAAACTACAAAAAAGGCCTCTTTTAGGGGTCACCAAAATGGAAACATTTTATTCTGCAATGAAAGTAAAAAAAAAAAATCGACACCCAATACTTGCTAAAAATCAAGGAAATATCGGAATTAAAATAACATTTTCAGGTCTAACTCTCTAATGAATGAACATTATATTTTTTTAATTTTTTACTTTTACGTTTTATTTTTATTTTTTCCCGCTCTTTTTCGGACTGGGGTATAATTACAGTCTTTCTACTTTTGTCCTTTGACCTCACAGGCTATTTTATGTAAAAGGCAAGCATTACTTTTAGAAAATCCAGTTAACTAATCCTTACTTTTAATAACAGATTTCGATACACATCTCGAGGAAAAATATTAAATTTTAAAGAGAATTTTAAATTTGTTGTTTACATTTCGCATACAATGGCGGTGCGATAAATCGATGAGTGACGTCAATGTGCCAATGTTTTAAAAATACCGCAAAAGTTTATTTATATACGGAAATTAATTTTTCTTTTCATACGGATTAGCTTTTTAGGATTATCTTATTAAATTTCAAAAAAGACACTTAAAATATTTAAAATGTGTTTTTCTGGGTATTACGCGGGGGAACCTACTTTTCATTCTGTCCTGAAAAGAGAAATAAACTATTTTTGGGATTCTTTTCGTTTTCTTATCTTTTCTTCTTTCTTTCATTCACACTTTCTTCTCAATGAAAAGTGTAGTCATAAAAAAAGAAATAGTTGTCGTAATGAAGTACGACTCGGCCAACTGGAGGCACAAACTGCTTCCTTTCGTCGAGATAACCTCGTTCTGTGTTAGTCTTCTTCTTCTTCTTCTTCTTCTTCTTCTTCTTCTTCTTCTTCTTTATTCCCTCTTATTTTCATACATAACCTGACATTAATGGAAATTTACTACCAATTCAATTTAAAAAAAAAATCCACTCTTTCATCGTAAAACTAGAGTTTATATACTCTCGGTATACAGAGTAGACAAGAAAGAGAGTATTTTCTTCTGGCGCTATCATGCAACTCTATCAATATCCAAGTTCATCTATCTATCTATCTATCCCGGTTTATATCTATGACAATTCATATCTATCTATCTATCTATCTATCTATCTATCTATCTATCTATCTGATTCTGTTCATATCTATCTATCTATCTATCTATCTATCTATCTATCTATCTATTCCAATAATCCCATCATGCATCTGTATTTGGGGAGGAGATGTATTTGCAGTCGTTTTGAAAATTATCAAAATTTCCGTTAATTTTGTTTTTTCTTTTCTCAGCAGAGGAACTAAACAATAATATTTGAAATTTTATCATTTTTTTATTTTTTTTTTTTTTTTTGGCGTTGAAATAAAAATTGATCTCAAAATTCTTGCAAAAATTAAATTGCTTTTAAAAATTTGTCGTATTTTATTAATGAAACTTTCAGGACTAATTTACAAATGAATGAAATTTTTTTTTTTAAATGTTTCGCGTTTACAAAATTTTGGTAAAAGCCTTTTTTTTTACATATTACCCAGCACTTATTTAATTTTTTGAAATTTCCAGAAATTCATTATTGTGCCTCATAATGTTTAGGCAGGACTTCTTTGAGAATTTAAACCTTTTTTTTTTTTTTTTTTTGTTGAACTGGACCCCCATTTACCGAAAATTTGTTCTGAATCGTAAAATTAAAATACCCATAAAACTAAGAGATGATTTAATTGGAAAAGCTTTTAATTGCTTTTATGAATAATAATGAATAATATATATTATAAACAATAAATGTCTTAACAAAAAAAATAATATTTTCGGTGAATAATGAATTTTTACAATTGTTTTCAATTTTTAAAATTTTATTTGGAATAATTTATAAAGTTTTAGATATTTTAAAATTCTGTATGAATTTGCATCAATCAGATGATGTTGTTATTA
>OZ010613.1:2107994-2172994 GCA_963932145.1 Acanthosepion lycidas | reverse complement strand
TTTATGTAGTTCTTGATAAAACAAAATTTAACCCTTCCCGTATCAATCTATAGTGACACTGGGCCTCGTCTAAAATACTGAACGAGTATATATATATATATATATGTGTGTGTGTGTGTATCAAAGTTCTTCAGAGTCAAGAGATTTGACGGCAGCTGACGTGATTCCAGAGGCACTGAGGCGGGAATTCCCGGCGCAAGTCCTCGAGCTTTCAAAGCTATCTGCTTATATGTATTTCGGCCCCAAACCGTGGGGCCGACGGATTCTAAGGATTCGGTGATTCTCCAACTTTCGTATTCATTTCAGCATTCCAATTTGTTCCTTACGTCTGTTTCCTTATTCAACTTTACAAATTTGGAGAAATATCCACTTTCTTTTGGAGTAGTCACAGGGATCACTCCTCTCCTCAAATCCAACTTTCTTCATTTTACATCTCGTACCATCACTCCATACAAGTAGTGCTAAATTCTTCATTTTCCTCCTTCCTACACTGCATTCAACCTCAGCCTACTTGCCAGGGCAAGTATAAATTTCTTTGTGACAAATCTATTTTTTAAAGCCTTTGGGCGAAAGGGCGGGGTTTTATTCTAGTCATTAATTTTAATTTTCTGATTCCTTTCTATTTGCATGAAATATTTTTACCCAGCGAAAATATAAACCAGATCACTTCTCTTGCCGCGAAAATACAACCAGCCCCATCCCTCTCCTCGTTAACGATATTTGTTTTCTTAAATTCTCAAGGAAGAGATAAAATTATTTCTCAGTTTCTTTTCACCTGCATGCCCGATTCTCGATAGAGAGAAAAATGAACTTTTGAGTGCATCATCCCTTTCGTAGGGGCGAAGAAAGCCAGCTGCTCCCCTTTCCTATTTCCACGTCACCAGGGGAAAATGTCTCCGCTCTCTCTCTCTCTCTCTCTCTCTCTCTCTCTCTCTCTCTCTCTCTCTCTCGATCTATCTATCTATCTATCTATCTATCTGTCTTCCAGTTTAGGCTTAATCCTTTCATGGCTCTCCCAGTTCATACCTAACATTAACCACTTTTTGGTCTCAGTATCACAAAGTTTCTTATCCCAAATATTAATTCACTCCAAGAACATTTGTTTAGCTTGCCTCGCAACAACTCCAACCCTGAGAATAAAAGAATTACCAAAAATCACGGAGGTGTTCACATTTCTTCAGTACGGATGATATTCAAGGTACTTACAATAAATTTTTTACAATTTAAAATGTTGCTTGTTTATCGAGGTGAGCGCGAATGCAGACTCCGCACTTAGAAATAGCGCACACGAGTCACCCACATTTGGGACGATCGCAAAAGTCTACCCAACTGGAGTGCAATGGATGGGGCTAGCTCTGGGAGAATTTTAGTAATTATAAATTCTTTTTATTTGAGGGTGAGTTAATTTGAGGTGAATTAACAGAAAAGATCCAAGTACATGGCCGGTGTAACGATCTCGTGCCCCACCCTACGAATCTATGATACGACCCCTCCCCCACACATCCACCATTCTGCCACACTTGAGATCGAAATAAAATGTGACAAATGTTAACTATTTTTTATTGTTCTCACCTTGATTATAATGTAAACTTTAAACCCCCGGGCAGGGTCGGTGCAAGGGTCCCGTGCTGCGCGCCGAATCTATGATGTGGGGACCTCCCCCACCACAATACAAATATAATTTTTATTGGAGCCTAATTAAACACAATAATAGATCATATGCAATACAGATGAAAGTAGAAAAATTGAAAATAAATCCAATGTATTTAAATACAAATTAGAGACATGTCATAATAGATAATTCCATCTTAAATAAATGTCATAATAGATCATTCCATCTTAAATAAACCAACAATGTTTTGCGGCAATTTTTAACATCAACATTTTTTTTACTAATGTTCACTCAATACAAGACCCAAGAGTTACTCAAGGTAGAGTGTTACTGTGTGGTATTGTATGAGCGCAAGAAAAGGCAAGTGAAGTTCCTGGGGCTATGCAGGAAAGACAATCGCCAACTCTAGACTTGAAGAAGTCAAGATATATTTAGTGAGTCCAATCAGAAACGATAGAAGTATAGTGTGGAAGTAGATTTTAGAAGGAACAAGAAACACAATCGCTCGAAGACGGAGCTGAACTGTGTCCGAAGACAGAGACGCAACAGAGAGATGATAAAAACCTACCCGGCATATACCAGGTAAATTATATATATCGCATCATTGTATGTATATAAAAGAAAAAAACATACACACATAACACCTTACGTCAGAACCCACTTCATCCATGACACAGCACTCAGCAGTTCTACTCACCAAAAGGGTTGATTTTTCCAGAAAATCGACATTGCACTCAATGTGAAAACTAGAGGTGGATGGAGTAAGTATTGACTCTAAAAATTAGATTCATAGCTTTTACCAATTTTTGAACAGTTAGACTTTAAATATCGTCTGAAAAAATGTATAGAAATACTTAACTACCGCAGATTTACAAACGGACTTCAAAATGTTACTATTTCAAGAATAAATCCAAATAAAGTTGATATTTTTTGTATTAGATACATTGAATGGAAAATATATTCAAACAAGAATTTTAATTACGAATCACCACAAGCAAAACATGCAATTTTTTTTACTGTATTCGTTAAGTAAAAACTGTAAAAAAAATTGTAAAAGATTGCAAAAAAGGCAAATTACAAAATACAACAAATAAGAATTTTTTCGATCATTTGTTAGATAATTATTCATAAAAACAAAAAATAGATAAAACTGTAATTAATACCATGAAACTGCTAGGCACAAATTATAAGAAAAAATGTTTTAAATTTGCATTGTTTATTGAAAATTGTACTAAAACTACTGCATTATATAACATACTAGCAGTAGAGCCCGGCGTTGCCCGGGGATGTAACAGTAAGAGATAGATCAAGTATCGACCATCATAAAGACTGAAAAATAAAATTGACAAAGATTATTGTTTAAGGTTGACGGACACGCATGTCTTAATTAGTTTTTTTTTGTTTTGATTTTTTTTTTTTTTTACGAATTGGTCAAACTCAAACAAAAACATTGTTTTCAATCGTTATGAGTCTACCGATTGAATAGAATTTTATTATAAACAATTGTCTTGTAAATGGAATTTTTAAAGCATCCTGAATGTAAAAATAAAGAAAAAAGTGTGAAAGACAATAAGAAACACTACCTGCCAAAAAAAAGTGAAGTTTTGTTGAAATCGGCTTAAAAATGTAGGAAATACGATCTCATATATAAACGAACACACACACACACACACACACACAAACGACCTGGGTTTTATAATAAGTATAACTCGATATGAGTTGTCCCCCTTTCATTCTCGCAACAGCGATGCCTCTTAATCGTGTTTTCAAATTGATTTCGTACAAAAACAATTGTGTTTTTTCAATTTTAGGCGCTGTCAGAACCACCGCAAGGTAATTTTACGTAGTCCTGTGAAGTTTTGTTGAAATCGGTTGAAAAATGTAGGAAATCCGAGCCAATATATAAACGAACAGACACACACACACAACCTGGGTTTTATAATAAGTATGATTACACCATAAGATATCTAAATTGTTCAGTATAATTTCCCTTTGAAATAAATGAAGATCTTATTTGATGGCACAATGATTTAGTAATTATGTCCTTGTGCCGTGCATCTTGCCCAGATACAATTTGTAAAGCTCCAGTAAATTATAAATTCTATAAGGTTTTAATAAGGCTTATACTGGTCAACGGAATGAAATTCCAACGGAAAGATTTTGAATCTAAACTTAATCTCTAAACTCGTCTCCTCAAAAAACGGTTACGGGTTGGGAAACAATATTTTATCTCGTTATTCATCATGTCAAACCCCAACTTTTAAATTGAATACAATACCCCCACGATGCCAAAATAGACCTGCCCTACTCATCAACCATGATGATGACTTCAGTAAGTTAAAAGCTTAGACCATATTTCGTGAATTTTGCTTCCGTAATGAACATCGTACAATTTTGACGGAATTTTCTCTTTATCTGAGAAAGATTATTCGTAACTTTGGAAATTCGATACTTGAATTTAATCGATATAGAACGTCTGTCGTTTTTAATAGTAGCTGCCTTAAAAATACTTGCTGCCTAAATACTCAGAATATATATATATATATATATATATATATATATATATATATATATATATATGAATAGTCAGAATATATATATATATATATATATATATACATATATATATAAATAGCGAGAATATATATATATATATATATATATATATATATATATATATATATATATACATATATATATATAAATATACATAATATATAAATATACATATATATATATATGAATAGCCAGAATATATATATATATATATATATATATATATATATATATTCTAACTATTCATATATATATATAAATGTGTGTGTGTGTGTGTGCGTATTTACTGTTCAAGTATGAAATGAATTCTCCGAGCCGCTGGCGTATTTCGTATAGAGAAAAACTTTAAAATTCCCTTCCTTTCTGCCGTGCGACGATTGCCTAGAGGTAAGATATCTGACTGATATATATATATATATATATATATATATATATATATATATATATATATATATATAAAGCAATCAGATGTCTAGCCACACTGAGGATCTGTGATACAAAGAAACAGTCTGTTTGTGGATGACTATATATATATATATATATATATATATATATATATATATATATATATAACTTGAATTTAGTGTATTAGGGCAGGAGATCATTATCTAAACATATATTATTAAATATAACAGACAATGAATGTCTATTATGTCCGATCATAAGCCGTTCTAATGTTCAAATGTTTGCTTTAATTTCTAGTTAAAAACAAAAAAATTTAATGACTTAATAAAAAGTATGCAAATGAACATTAGGACAGATTTTGATCAGATATAATAGACATTCATTGTCTGTTATATTTAATTTATATATATATATATATATATATATATATATATATATATATATATAAGGAAAGCTAGTGCGTGAAGTAATAGATAGCGGCTCGGTTTGAGGAATCGGAGAGCCAAGTTCAAATTCCAGTCGAATCCATTACATTCAATTACGTGCTAATATCCTTAGGAAATGTATGAATCCTCTCCTTCTTCCCCCACCAAGCTATGGGTAAATAGCAGGACAGACCGGGTTCTATAGCTTTGGATGGCAACTGGTCTACCGCAGAAAGAACTGGCAACGAAAAAAAATCCGCCTCGTCAGTCATGTATCGAAAGATACATGATCGCCTAAGCACATAACTGACTGATTATGCATTCATATCTTTAAGTATAATTAAACAAAATTTATAAGTTTGTGTGGTAGCTTGTGTATATTTAGACACTGTTATGTACACTTATGTACACATATGCACACATATGCACTTATGCACACATGTGCATCTATATTTGTATTCGCTTTTCTCCTCTATTTTCCTTTATTATTTCTGCACCCCACATCTTTTGACAATGGTTTTTCCAAAATTTTTATCCAAATGTTTTATCCTTTTATTTGTTTCTTTCCGTTTTTCCTTTCGTTTTATTTTTATTACCTTGTTTTACTTTCTTCTCCGACATTTTGTTTTTTGTCTCGTCAGATGTCTTGGACGAACAATCTTAAGGACTGATTTACGCGAGACGTCTTCCCCAACCCTGCGTCCTATGACCCTTTTCCTCTATGTTTACAAATCTCACTCCCCCCATTACCCTTACTGATAAGCATAAAATGGCCTGACGCGTTCACACCCGCTCTAAAGTTTAAATCTAAGTTCATTTTCATAAGAAGTTTCGAACAACGAGGAATCAAACAGAGATCGGGTTTTTGCTAATAATATGATCCCCACCAGAATTCATACCGTCCACAAGAACAACTGTCGGTGATTAATCCCTATTTCTCTGTTCATTTCTCGGTCCGTTGATGAAGGACACAGGCGTGTCCGAAAATTCCGGACTTTAAACCTTTCTTTTATGTGCTTCATTTCTGTCATGTGGTTAATAATTAATTTTTAATAAATGTTTTCGTACTGATTATATTGGTACCCTTCCGTTTGTTCTTGTTTTATTAACTAACCTATGTATTATATATATATATATATATATATATATATATATATATATATATATATATATATCAGATCCGTGAAAAGGAAAGGATAATCCAAGTGGTTCTTTTTAAAATATATATATATATACACAAACACACACACACACACACATATATATACATCTATATATAATTTATTATTATATATATATATATATATATATATATATATAGTTTATTATTATATAAGAGATTATAATAAAACATATTGAAATCACTACACAAAAGCTTTCATGTTTCAATACTATGATTGTACTTCTTCAGGCGACGGTAAGTAACTGATGATTAAATGATTTTTAAGGAAATTTGAAACCAAAGTGTTACCTATTTTCCGAAAGTTAAAGTCGAGAGGACATAAGGTCAGAATTAAAAATAGACTTTTGGGCATGTCTTGAGTAACCAATTTAATGTCAGATCTACGCTAAATAGAAAACTATGGTCAAAGGGTGGAGTTAGGTGAGTTATTTTTTCATACCATGATAAACCGGAACATAGACAGGCCATCATTGACGATTGTGGAATATATATATATATATATATATATATATATATATATATATATATATATATATATATATATATCACTATTCATATCTATCTATCTATCTATCTATCTATCTATCTATCTATCACAATCTGTTCATATCTATGTATCTGTTTATCTCAGTATCTGTTTATCTCAGTATTTTCATACCTCTCTTTCTCTCTCTCTCTCTTTCTCTCTATCTCTGTTCATATCTCCATCTATCTATCTATCTATCTATCTATCTCAGTCTGTTCTTTTCTATCTATCTATCTATCTATCTATCTCGGTCTGTTGCTATCGAGAGACAGTTATTCAAATAATAGTCTTTCACAGATGGGTTTGATTCTCACTGAAGTTCAGTTGTAGTGACCTTGTGCCAGACTACGCTAAAATCCATTACTATCTTCACTTAATGCATGATTCTTAGCAATCTAGACTAAAAGACCATCGCCAGTGATTTGATACACCTTATATGCTATTATATTGGCCTTGTGCCAGGCTAAGTTCATCAAAATATAATTACAAAGAATTAAATTTAACGTAAAACGTTATCTATGATCCAATATGTTTTTGGAAATTGGATTATCTTTTCCCCAGATTTTTTTTTGGTAGGGTAAGAAGTTGGAGAGTCACTATTTAAACTCCTGTGGCTAGTACCGATGGTGATGTTATATCTATCTCAACCGCAAGACAATCTTACTTCTAGCTGTTCCATTATAATGACCTTGTGCCAGACTAAGCTTAATAGACCATAAACTATTTAATAGACTTGATACTGGATTTAATCATCGGGGCACCATTATAATGTTCTTATTACGAAATTTAAGGGATCATTGATATTGGATTTGATCTTAAGTCCTCCATTATAATAGCCTTATACCATACTATGTTTAATTGACCATTAATACTCGATTTACTCCTGTTTGTCATTTAACTTTATAAATAAGAATTGATGGAGAAAAAAACTTGATTTGTCCGTCATATTCAACTCTTTAACAACACAGGGCTGTTGCGTACTTCTTCCGAACCCCTCGACCGACAGTGGGGAGCCAAATTGGTGGCCCCGAGCCCTACTTTGTGATCCTCATTATCTTATCAACAGTTGCTCTTTTCTACACACATTTATATACGTTACAAATTAAACGAAGCCCAACTGACGATCCAATGCATAAATTTGTTTTGATAAGTCTAAAATAAAACATTATATAAAATTCACTATTTTTTATCCATAATGTTGAAAGTGTAAAAATTCTTCAACTTTTTAGCAAGAAAAATCTGAAGTTGATGCTAAAAATTGTCGCAAAACATTGTTGATTTATTTAAGATGGAATGATATAATTATGACAGGTCTCTAATTTGTATTTAGATACATTTTATATATTTTCAATTTTTCTAGTTGAATTGTTCACCTATATTGAATATGATCCATTATTGTACGTAATTAGGTTAGAATAAAATTTGGATTTTATATGAATACTACCTTATGGAAATTGAGATGTAGTAGAATGTGGGGGCCCGTATCAGAAATTCGGGGGATATCACAAGACCCTTACACTGGCCTTGCACATGAATCTGATAAGATGGGTATGATGTTAAAAATTGCTGTAAAATATTTAAGATGGTATGATCTTTTTTTTTTAATTCATAATATTGAATGTGTTAAAAATTATTTAACTTTTTAGCAAGAAAAATCTGATATTAAAAATTGCCGCAAAACATTTACGATGGAATGATCTATTATGATATGTCTCTAATTTGTATTTAGATACATTGGATTTATTTTCAATTTTTTGAGTTGAATTGTTCACCTATATTATATATGATCCATTAATTAGGTTATAAATTTGTATTTTATATGAATACTATCTTATAAAAATTGAGATGTAGTAGAGTGGGGGGGCATGGGACCCTTATACGAGCCCTGTCCGTCCATTCATCGTTTAAAATCGTAAGATGTGTAAGTTTCTCGCTACTTGATCGATGTCCTGAAATTGGAACCAAAGACAATTTGGTTCGTGAATTACCACACCCACAGACGGTGACGTGGGGTGACAGGCGGCTGAATTTATGAAACAAACTGACTAAAAGAATGTCCAACCAATATTTTGCCCCTCCCAACCAATTCCCGCCAAATAATGTCAATTCCATTGACAAAAAAAGAAAAAAATTCTTTTACTTCGACGTGTCTCAATGGGACGAATTGTTGCTGGCATCATGCCTGCTTCTAAGCGACGTCGAATGATGCTTACACCCTTCCTTCGATAGGCGTCGGTATATACGACATATGTACGTATTTACGCTTTTGGGTGACGGTGTGAGTATGAACGAGGTCTGGGTGGGGCTACGGACGTTCAGTCATTCACTGGGTCACAAGAATAAGTGAAACACCAAGCGGGCCATAAGCTCTTGCGCAAAACTAGGTACCTCCACTTTTTCGGCATAAATTATCGATACCTAAGTTTAAAATGCATTTTTTAAAATGAAAAAATATGCTTGAATATTTAATTTTAGTTTTACTTGAAAGTTGAATCATTAAATTTCAAAACTAACTTGGTAGCCTCTCCTAACGCCAAGTAAATACATATTTTAGTCTGGTAAAAGGCTGTAATAATGAGATACTCACTGAAGATTAGTCTCACTATATTCGCAAACAAATAGCCTCAAATAATTTCTTCCTGCGAACCACTACCCTGTGGGACAGACTCCTAAGAGGATGCTTCCCCGATCACTACAATCTTAACTTGTTCAAGTCAAGAGATAACTGTTATCTTCCCCTCCTATACGCATAGACTGTCTCTTACTGGAACCCTTTACCACGTGTAGTGACTACTACTACGTTTGCCACGCCTACAGTTTTCTCAACTGTGATTGGTTAAATAATAAATACTGTTTACCACAGGACAATTTACTAATCGCAGTCACCACACTGAATTTTTCTGCCGTGAATTTCACAAACATGCTTTTGTTAGAAAACCACCGATTGGTTAATTTTTCATCCAATCATATATTTTCTGTTTTCGTTCAATTCTCCCGTCTTTGCTCCTGGAGACTAGCAATAGTTATAAAAGCAGTGTTTTGTTCCAAAAATAGACAGTAGAATTCAGCAACTCACACGCGTCTACACAGATTATTGATTCTACTCACTGCGCACACACAGACACAAAACTTGAATTAGCTTTCACCATTCGTTTTCTGTGAACAAGCCAAGTTACAAACCAACACCCTGTTAGTTATACAAATAACACACAACTGTATGTTTTTCTGAATGCAACATCCTATTTCAACATAGAACTTTGAACATTCTATTCAAGAAACATTCTAAGTTACATTTTATCTTATTCAAGATAACAGATAAAGGGAAACTACTTTCTTTTCCTTAATATTTGTTTGTTTGTTTGTTTGTTTGGGTGTTATGGCATATCAACCACTGTGGGTTATTTAATGCCAAATCCAGTTTATATGAATTTTAAATGCCTATTTTGCATGGAATAAAAATGTATAGCTGGAAACATTATTGTTTCAAAAAAAAAACGTATAGCTGGCAACATTACTTTTTTACAAAAAAACGTATAGCTGGCAACATTATTTTTTTTACAAAAAACGTATAGCTGGCAACATTATTCCTTTTTACAAAAAAACGTATAGCTGGCAACATTATTTTTTTTACAAAAAAACGTATAGCTGGCAACATTACTTTTTTACAAAAAAAACTTAGAGCTGGCAACATTATTGTTTCAAAAAAAACTTAGAGCTGGCAACATTATTCTTTCAAAAACTTAGAGCTGGCAACATTATTTTTCTGAAAACATTATCTGAGACCTTGCTGTTGGATACAGTTTATCGCCGTACCCAGGACGTGGATGTAGTTTATCGTCATACTCAGGACGCGGATGTAGTTTACCGTCATACCCAGGACGTTCCTTAATATTCACACATTACAAAATTGTTTTGTATTTGTTGATTTTAATATATATTTTTATCGTTGAAACAAAAATCGTTTTCTCATTGTTTTTCCTTGATTCACTAATGTATAAATGTTACATGCTCTTCAACACGCAGCCACATTAATCTCTTCAACACACACACACACACACACATATATATATATATATATATATATATATATATATATATATATATATAACACTTATAACAGCAAAATTGTCCAAAGAACCATCAAGAGAATGGTGAATAAGTTTAAAAAAGAGGGAGCAGTTGAAAGGAAAAGGGATCATCATTTCAATTTAGCGATAAATACATTCTTATTGTTTAAAGAAGAGACCAATAGAGTTATAAAAACCTCGGAGAATTCCAGTAAGATAAATTTAATCATTTCCAAGATACAACGGTTCAAATCTTAATCTAACTATTGGACAATTTTGCTGTTACATGATTTGGACAATTTTGCTGTTACACCCGGTATATATTAATAAATACACATATTATCCCCCATATGTAGCACGATTCGGAGTTTCATGCACAACGCAATCTTCAGATGTTGAGTATAGACTGGCCGTCATGTAATTTAAATTTTAATAAAAATATCTGGTTAGCGCAATGCTTGCTCAGTCCATATAGTATAGTTATTTTCCATGCGTAGCTTAGGATGTGGCACAGGGCAGAATGTATGGGGCATCCAGTGAGGACCGAACTCACTACTCGGTCGTAATTGTTTTAGCGAGACCAGTTTGCTAACTGTTGCACCGCCTCGAGATGCCCTCAGTCCATATATTATATGGGGAATACCGTTTTTTATATTAAAAATATATTCAGCATTTAAAAATATATTCTGCATAAAAATATATTCTGCATTTAAAATTAAACAAATAAATGTCATAATTTACATTCAAAATTAATCTGGATCAACGTATTTCAACAGATATTTATTTTTATGTCTACATATAATTATCAATTCATTTCTTTTGTTTAATAATCTAGGGTTATTTAAGTGTTTTAAGATAACTAATTTTTCAACAAGGCACAAATTACACCTATTGCCTTTTCCATTGACGCATTTGGTTTTTGCTTCAATATCCCACATAATATTACCATCACTCTTTATTGCCAGAAATGTTTCGAGAGAGCAGTGCTGTTTATGTATTTGACATTGCCTAAAATTATTCAATAGTGGTAGAAACAATATTTCCAATGATTTTCAGTGGAACCAATGTAAAATTTGACATCGTTACCGGAATGTATGCTGGCTAGATGTACAATATTATCAGTCATACATGGCTGTTTAAGGGACAGATCATATATCCATCTTCTGGATTTCTCCTTCTATATTTTGGATAGGAGTTCAAATTTAAATTTCATTTAAATCAAAGGAAAAATATTTTCAGTGGGTGGTCTGTGACCCCACCCCCGTAACCTAGGTTTCATTCACTTGTTCAAATTTAAATCTAATTTGTATCAAAGGGAAAAATTCAGTGAGGCGCTTGTGCCCCTGTGCCCTTGTGCACCCCCCCTTTGATCAAAATCAAATATGCTTATCCAAGTTCCCTGGGTAATGTAGTTTCAGAATATATATGGTTATTGGGGGGGGGGTGCTACCTCCAAAACAAACAGACAGACAGAGGCAACAAATTTATATATATATATATATATATATATATATATGTGTGTGTGTGTGTGTGTGTATATATATATACATATATACACACAGTGTAACCCGGATATAAGAGAAACCCGGATATAAGAGAGATTTTCTCTGGTCCCAAATTAGAGCCAAACTTACCTAAACAAAATAGACCAAACCCGGATATAAGAGACTTATCCGGTCCCGATAACTCTCTTATATCCGGGTTACACTGTATATATATATATCGTACTTTCCATCTTCTGTTGAAACAATTTCCAGATATTTAAATTATTGTACTTGTTCTCATACTTGCAATTTGTATGTTAGGTTTTGCTAACAATCATGGATTCTGTCTTCTTGCAATTGATGTTTAGTTCTACCTTTTCTTCATTGATTTCTGTAGGAGTTCTTGTAGTTTTCCTTTCTGTGTCTGCTATCAACACTGTGTCATCAACATATCCGTTAAGATTGTGATCACCAATAATGAATCCTGGTAGGACTTTTAATTCTCTCCGAATCATCTCACTGTATAGGTTGAATAAATCCGATGAGAAGACCCATCCTTGTCTGTAACTTCTTTCTATTTTTTGTATATTTACTGAACTCATTTCCTATCCGTATGCAGGCCGTTTGCTGTCGATATAAGTTCTGGATTATTCTAATGTCCTTGCCAAATATGTCAAAGTTCCAGAGCAATTCCAACAGTTCTCTGTGACATACGAGTGTTCACAGTTTATAATCTGTTCTTCTGAAACTACCCCCAAGAAGACCACGCCCTCCGAAGAAGATACATTGCTGCTACCATAATTAATCATTCAGTATGTCTTTCATTTAACAATAGACGCTTTGTGATTACAATTGACCTCCTGATTATAACATTAACAACAATGTCTGACTTTCGCTGTATCTCTGAACCAAAGACAATTTTTAACTAGATCAACTAATGAAAATCCCATTTATTTTAAATACACATTTTTTTTTGCTGTTGTACTTATTTATTTAGAACGAGGCCTATAGACTTTTTCTGTATATAAGACATATATGGATAAAAAAAAAGACACTTAGAAAATAGTTCTTAGTCCTTGACGACGCATTTCGTCATTCGACTTAATGAGGCCAAGTGATGATAAACAAAAGTGAAATGTTGTGTAGTTGCATCAAATTCAAAAATTTAAAAAAAAAAAAGATGCTACTGTGTAAACCTCTTTCTGGATTATTGGTAACTTTTTTTTTATCTTTGGAATTATTCTGAATTATTAACACTATTGTCGACATGGAAAACAAAAACAAACTCTAATTTAAAAAAAAAAAAGAAAAAAAGTTACTAATATCCAGAAAGAGGCTTACACAGGAGCATCTTTTTCTGTTTTTTAATTTGATGTAATTACGCAACATTTCACCTTTATTTATCACCACTTGCCATTATAAAGTTGAATGGCGAAACGCTTCGGCAAGGACTAAGAACTATTTTCCAATTGTCTTTTTTATCCAATTTGTCTTATATTCAGAATTATTCTGAGAAATTTAACATAAGACATATAGAAGTTTTCGAAGCTATTATTAATGGTTGGCTACTACCGGTTTTCAAGCGCACCCGTCTGTCAGGACGGGAAGCAAATCCCTGTTACAGACGCCTGATCATTCCACAGAGTCCGTCTATGGTATTATTTACCTCGTCTCCTCACTGATGCATGATGTGACACAAGGTCAGGTTTACTGTTGGGAATCTGAGCACGTACAATCGAGCCAAGGACAAAAATGCTTCAAGCCCCCGCAACCGTCGATTACGCTGCTCTTGGTGGCCAGCACCGATCCCCTTCTTTAGGGCAATGAGTGGGTGCAACCTCGGGTAGCTGTTCCCCTGGACCGGGTACCTCAAAGTATTATTTTACTTAGTTGAGATTTTGTCCGCAAACAGAGGCCACAACTAAGTCGCAATCTGTCCGAAGACACTGACACAAAAGGGAGATGATAAACTCTACCCGGCATTGTGCCATTGTAGGGTTTATACTGCAACTAAGCTGAGTAGACCTTAGTTACAGTTTCTGGGAGAGAGCACATAATCTGGCGTGATCATTTTTTTAACATGGCCAACATGCTCAACCTCGATCACGATGACTTGTCACTTCGTGCTAGCGCGATTATCGATGGCTTCCAAATACTGCCATTTACCCAATTTCACTCAAAAGGCTCCCAATTCACTTCGGTTAAGCCGTGGTTGAGTTTTCATGCGCTGTAATCGCCTACCCAGGCCTATTTTTATCAATAAGCCACCTACCTGAGCAATCAGCCATGGTGAGATTCGAACCCGTGTTTCAGAGTCACAAACGATCTGAACATACGGACACGAATGAAAAACGAATGATTATATTTGGCAAACATCCTGTTGGTAGCGGTTTCTAGCAGGAGTTTTTACCAATCACAATGGAGGCGGTCATTATAGCAATAAAAAAAGCGTGGAGGGAGGAGTGTTTTAGTGTGCAAATTGGTTTGTTGAAAAACAGACGACAACAGGTTATAAAAAAGAGATAAAACATTGGGTGAAAGAAGGAGACAAAAGATACGAGGGAGGGGGGGTGAGAAAAAATGAAAGAAATAGTAGTGAGGTGCTTCAGAAAGATGTGGAAAGAGAGAGCTAAGAATTAATAAAGGGTGGTCGAGAAGTAAGAATGTGAAAGAGAAGGACCAGAAAGAGGCAGGTCATTTAAATTGTAAAGGTGCTTTGAATGAAAAAAAATCTTTCTACCTTTACCCACCCGTTTGTTACGGGTCTGCCCGTTGGGCCGCCTCTACCAGTTGAGACGTGGGAATGTGGGTAAAGTTTTATCTTTGAAGATAAGCAAAGAAGCTATGTACTCTATTGAAATGTCTACCTGAAAATAGTCCCGTTATTTCACATCTATCTATCTATCTATCTATCTATCTATCTATCTATCTATCTGTCTATCTGTCTGACCTATCTCAATCTGTTTATATCTATCTATCTATCTATCTATCTATCTATCTATCTATCTATCTATCTATCTATCTATCTATCTCAGTCTGTTCCCATCTATCTATCTATCTATCTCAGTCTGTTCATATCTATCTATCTAGCTAGCTATTTATTTTTGTCTATTCACAAACAAGTCGAATGGGTCTTTCGCTAATAGTTGGAACTATATCTATGGATTCCAGACAAACATTCCTTCTTAAATGCCGGGACCCTTCAAAACATCGGCGGCAATATCTCTCTACATTTTACTTTCTTTAAATATCCTAGATCAGCCATGACAATTCTTGGAGTGGTTTTCCGTTGGCTTCTCCACATTTTAATTTTAAATTCAAAGTTAATCTTCTCCTATAGTAGTTGCCATCCGAGGCTAAAGGGTCCAGTCTACTATTTAACCCGAAGCTGAGGAGAAGGGGCATAAGAAAAAAGAGAACCCTGACTGATCCAGCTGGGAGTTGATCACGGATCGCTGTTTTCATTTACTCCGCCTATTAACTGTTAAAACAGCCGTCTTCTGGTTGGCCGGTGAAATAGCCATTTTCATTTACAATTCATTGACTGAAGAGTTTCGTTTGAAATTTATAAAATATTTTTATTAAAAAAAAATTGTTCAGGAAAATAGAATTTTTAAGTCCATTAAATGTTATAGCTCTTTCAAGTATTTAATTTCTTTCCTTTTCATTTCTTTCTTTCCTTCTCTCTTTCTTTCTTTTTTCTTTTCTCTTTTTTCCTCCCTTCTTTCTTTGGGTCCTTTTTTTTCTTTTCCGTTTGTTTTGTTTGTTTTGTTTTTTTCTTTCTTCTTTTTTTCCTTTCTTCCCATCCTTTTTTTCTTTTTCCTTTGCTTTCTTTTTTATTCCTTCTTTCCTTCCTTTATTTCTCTTCATCCTTTTTCCTTCTTTTTACCTTTCCATTCTTTTTTCTTTTCCATTTCTTTTCTCTTTTGCTTCGTTCTTTCTTTCTTTCATTATTTATTTATTTCCGTTCTTCTTTCTTTCCAATCGTTTTTCTTTTTTCTTTATTTTCCTTTTTCTTTCTTTCTCTCTTTTTTTAAATCTTCTTCCTTTAACTGGTTTTTCCGTTATCTCTCATACCGTTCTTCTGTCTTCTTTCTTTCCAATATTTTTTTTATTTTCTCTTCGTTCCGATCTTTGTTTCTTTCTTTTCTTCTTTTCTCTTTCTTTCCGTTCTTCTTTCTTTCCATCCATTTTTTCTTTTTTCTTCTTTCTTTCTTTCTTTCTTTCTTTCTTTCCGTTCTTCTTTCTTTCCATCCATTTTTTCTTTTTCCTTTTCTTTCTTTCTTTCTTTCTTTCCGTTCTTCTTTCTTTCCGTTCTTCTTTCTTTCCATCCATTTTTTCTTTTTCTTTCTTTCTTTCTTTCTTTCTTTCTTTCTTTCTTTCTTTCTTTCTTTCTTTCCATCCATTTTTTTCTTCTTTCTTTCTTTCTTTCTTTCTTTCTTTCTTTCTTTCTTTCTTTTGTAACCTTCTTCCTTTAACTTGTTTTCAGTTAACCGCTCGAGTGTTTAATCTTGAGTTAACCCAACAAATGCTCCCACCTTACCTGGGGTGGGGTGGGGTCTGACAGAGCAGGGGTGGGGGAAGAGCAAGTAAGAAAAAAAAAGGGAAATATATCAAATATGGAAGCAGCATCAGTTGGAGAAGTAAATCAAACACTGAAAGTCGAACGAGAAGGTTCGACTTGAAATTTATCTTCTTCAAAGTTGCGAACCGGAGGAGGGGGTAAATTCTAGTTTATTCGTGCGTCAAAACGAATTGAAATTATTTATTATTGCCTTTCAAGTGTGCAAAAGGATTTGTTCGCACCTGCCAAATGGCGACACGTTCATTTTTAAATGTTTTTTTTTTTTTTTTAATTATCGCAAAAAACTAGGTCCCTCCAAATATTCGTTAAAAATGGCCATATCATGATAAAAAAAAATTCCCCAAACTTAATAAAAACAAAGTTTAATCGTAAAAAAATATTTGGTATTATTAAGAGGAAAGAGCAATGGGTTTTTTTTTTTTTATTATTAAATTATATTTTTTTAATTCTTTTTAGAAATTTCAAAATTTTGGCTATTTTTTTTTTCTTGCATTAATGGGTGACCGTGAATTAGTATGAGAAAGTTTAGCTTCTTTTTTGCCGTGAAAAACACATTGATTTGGAAATTCTTGCAAAAATCAAATAATTGTTGGGTTTTAAATGAAATTTTCAGAACTTATTTACAAATGAACGAAATTATTTTTTAAATGTTTTGTCTTTAAAATTGTTGGTATTTTTTTTTTTTTTTTTTTTTTTTACATATTATCTTCCTCGCCATCATCACTTATTTCCTTTTATAAAATTTCGAGAAATTCATTTGTGTAACGCTTAATGTTTATATTAGTTATAAGCACAAGTCCTCGGAGAATTTATATCAGTATTTTATTTATTTAATTTTTTTTTTTTGTCAAACAAGACCCCCAGTTACAGAAAATCAACTTTCAATTGTTAATTTAAAAAATGCGATAAAACTAAAATATTATTTAATTAGAAAAGCTTTTAATTGCTTTTATGAATAAAAATATTGTCTTAAGATTATTATTTTCCATGAATAATGAATTTTTACAGGAATTAGTTTAATTTTCTTTTATTTTAATTATAGTAATATATAAAATTTTAATTCTTTTAAAATTCTGTATTAATTTGTCGTGATGAAGTGCTAATCTTATTAAGTAGAACCTATATTTACTAATTATAAATGGAAAAGCTTATTACTATTCAACGACTCCAATATCTTAAAAGAATTTTACATTTTTTGTATCTGTATAAACGTGTCGATTTTTTGTAAATACGGACATCCATATACGAGCGGTAACTATAATAAATTTAAAATTTATTGATAATTTTCCAACATTTCCTCAACAAGCATCTTCGTAAGTAAGACTATAAACTACCTAAAATTCAATAAAATACTAGGAATAGTTTCCTAAATTTTTAAAGTTACTGGATAGTTAAAAAAAATTATATAAAACGTTGTATTTCTCAAGTATTTTTAACAGTTATGTGTCCCTTACTTAAAAATGTCTAACATCAGGTTTTCAATAAAATTGTTGACAGCTATATAACCCCCACCTACGTGTTAAATTTTTTTTTTTTTTTTATATTTTAAACTAAAATGTGGTTTAATTTTATTTGAATTGGCTAGATGTAACAGTAAGTTTTAAGAGTTTCTTTTCTCGCACTTCTCATTTGTGAAACTCTCTTCCGGTTCCATTCTTTGCCGGCAACTTTGATCTTCAAAAAATTAAATGCAATGTCAATCGATATCGACTGTCTTTCTGATTACTCTGCTATTGTACTCACTCCTTCATAATGTTTTCTAATTCTTTCACACCTGGTAATCCCTTATCTTAGTGGCTTTACTGCATTGCTTCGAACAAATTCGATTAAAAAAATTCGAATTAATTAGACTTTAAATCAGTTAATTTATTTAAAATAATGTTTCAGAAAAGTATTTCATTTTTAAAAGACTTTTTAATAAAGGGAATTACGCTGTGTTTAACGATTTGTCAATATGGCTGATTTTAGTGATTAAAAAATTATTCCAATCACTTTAAATTTTTATTTGAAAAATAGCAAAGTTTTATTTTATTGGAAATATTAAATTTAATCTATTAGCTTGGCATTAAAGCTAAAATAAAAGCGTCAAGAAAGGTTTTTCATTTTAAAAATGTATTTTAAACCTTAGTCATCGCTTTTGTTTGGCGGAAGCTGAAAAAAACTGTTGGGGAGCACCCATCTTCTCATCAGAATGGATTGATCTCTCGACTACTCATAGGACAGTTCTATAGAGTTCTGGGAGATCAGGTGACCATCACACTTCCGTCTCTCTGCCGGAAGATACAGTTGGACTTTATACTCTTTCTAATTGTGGCTGCCTAGCCTGCGTTGGTTTGACTACTAATCTCTCTGTTGTAAATACCTCTTCGAATATACCAGTATTTTTCCCTACGTATGTGTTTGTCCTTATTTCAATACTCTCAAGCGGAAACACTCAACATCTCAACAAAAACAAAATGTGCAAATTTAAAATTTTATGAACATAACGATTTGTCAATTTTCTACCAAATAATTAAAACACTAACATTATATTTACCGTTGCACACGGATATATATCAAGTCAGGGATGTAAACTTGGCTCGAACACGCTATGAAATTTTGTAAAACTTTATAAATGTCTACAAGCTTGTGAAGAATAAAATATCTAAAACACTCTCAGCTTGGGGTTGAAGATTTTACAATATGTCAGTCCTTTTTGGTCTATAATGTCAAAATCATATTTTTTTAATCATATTTTAGTCTGTAAGCATCTATTTGTTTCAGTACATATCATAGACATAAGAAAAGGGAAATATACAACAGTGGTGTTATACCGGAAGGCCTAAGTAGATCTATTTTTATAACATTGCTTAAGAAGCCAAGTGCAAATGAATGTGAAGACAGATAGGCAGACAAAAGGATAATGAGCCATATAACAAATCTTATGTGAATTCTGATGAAGAGAGCACAAAGTAGAATCAAACCGGAAACAGGACAAGAACAGTTCGGCTCCATTAAAGAGACTGGAACAAGAAATGCAAATATTTAAGCTTAGAATGATATCAGGAGGAGCAATACAAAAGGATATATACCTACGTTTTATAGATTATACAAAAGCAGTTGATAAAGTACGTTGCAAGAACTATTTGAGGTGCTAGGGAAGCTTGATTTATTTTGGAAAGATGTTAGAATAAATCTAGAACTTACACCGTGAGACAACCGTCTAAAAATGATAGAAAATGAATTCAGTAAATACACAAACCTAAAAATGGATGAAAGACAAGGAAGTATCTTCTAACCAAACTTATTCAAACTTTAGAGTAAAGTGATCCTGAGGAAATTAAAAGTCCTACCAGGATTCATTACTGGCGGCCACGATCTTAACAATATAAGATAAGTGTTGATAGAAGACTGAGAAAGGAAACTACAAGAACTCCTACAGAATGAAGAAAAGGTAGAACTAAACATCAAATGCAAGAAGACAGAATGTATAGTTGTTTGCAAAACAAGACAGTTCAAAATGCAAATTACAAATCGGGGATAACAAAATCAGACAAGTACAAAAAGTGTTTTAACAGAAGACGGTAAACATGACACAGAAATCCGAAGACGCTTTGGGGTAAAATAAAAAAAATAAGCAAGAAAGAGAAGAAGAAAAGAGGAGTGAACTATTAAGTAATATGCGTTCTATATGGCAGTGAATGTTGAAATGGATTAAGATAGATAGATAGATAGATAGATAGATAGATAGATAGATAGATACATACATACATACATGCATATGAACAGAGCCTGAGATAGATAGATAGATAGATAGATAGATAGATAGATAGATAGATACGAACAGAGTGAGATAGATAGATAGATAGATAGATACGAACAGAGTGAGAGATAGATAGATAGATAGATAGATAGATAGATAGATAGATAGATAGATACGAACAGAGTGAGAGATAGATAGATAGATAGATAGATAGATAGATAGATAGATAGATAGATAGATAGATAGATACGAACAGAGTGAGATAGATAGATAGATAGATAGATAGATAGATAGATAGATAGATAGATAGATAGATAGATAGATAGATATGAACGGAGCATGAGATAGATATATAGATAGATAGATAGATATGAACAGAGCCTGAGATACATAGATAGATAGATACATAGATAGATACGAACAGAGCATGAGATAGATAGAGAGATAGATAGATAGATAGATAGATAGATACGAACAGAGTGAGATAGATAGATAGACACGAACAGAGTGAGATAGATAGATAGATAGATAGATAGATAGATACGAACAGAGTGAGATAGATAGATAGATAGATAGATAGATAGATACGAACAGAGTGAGATAGATAGATAGATAGATAGATAGATAGATAGATAGATACGAACAGAGTGAGATAGATAGATAGATAGATAGATACGAACAGAGTGAGATAGATAGATAGATAGATAGATAGATAGATAGATACGAACAGAGTGAGATAGATAGATAGATAGATAGATAGATATGAACAGAGCCTGAGATAGATAGATAGATAGATAGATAGATAGATAGATAGATATGAACAGAACCTGAGATAGATATATGCATACATAAATAAGAAAAAACTTAGATAATAAGTGGAGATATTTGACATAAATATAGTGAAACAATGGTCTCTGCGACTTCTTTAAAAACTACAAACTCAAAGCTCCTCGAAGATGAAGAAGAGACTTGAATCAACAGAAATGTGGTTCTACAGAAGGATGCTGAGAATACCATGAACTGTACACATGAGTAACAACGAAGTTTTAGAAAAAATAGAAACAAAATAGAAAACTTATACTTAACATCTGGAAGAGACAGTTCAAACTACTAGGGCCCATAACGAGGAAAGTGGGATTGGAAAATTTGATACTCACAGGACGGATTGAAAGCAAGAGGGACAGAGTAAAAAACACATAAAGTACCGAGTGAGCTTGAGTAAATGAATGGTGGAGTAAGGTTTAGGGGAGATAACAAAAAGACAAAATTTATTAAGAGCTACAAAGGACATGAAATTGTGGAGAGCTATGATCGCCAACGTCTTGAAGGGACAAGGCACATATAAGGAGAAGAATGGACTTTTGTAAATGGATGACGGGATAAGGTTTAGGAGAGAAGACAAAATTTATTAAGAGCTACAAAGGACAAGAAATTGTGGAGAGCCATGATCGCCAACGTCCTGAGGAGACATGACACAAAGAATATTGGTTGTTTATATTTGAGTCTATAAAGATTTCCTTGGTTTATCGATAGGTATATATTGGTCATTTACATCTGAGTCTTTAAGCATCTGTTTCAGGAACAGATAATTAGTCTGTAAGCATTTACTCAGTACAGGGATAAGTAAATATTGCTTATTTCTATTTGAATCTATAATAACCTACTTGGTTCACAGATAAGTAAATATAGCTTGTTTATATTTGAGTTTATAAGCATTTACTTGGTTTGGGGGATAGATAAGTATTGGTGTAGGAGAACTGTGGCATCGTCTAAAAAATGCTGCTAACGATGTTGGAGTTTATGTCAATGCTTCTAAAATTTAATTCATAGGCTTCAACCAGCAAGGCTCAATATAAATTACCTCAGGTAAGCCAATAAAATCTGTAGAATCTTTTACATACGTAGGAAGCGAAATAAATTCTACTGAAAATCTGGTGGGCCTTGACTAAAATGGATATAATCTGGAAATCTTATCTACCAGACAACCTCAAACGGAGATTCATTGGAAACACTGTAGAGGCAGTGTTAATATCTGGTGCCACTGCCTGGACATTAACTAATACCCTAGTGTCTAAGCTTGATGGAACTTACGCTGAGAGTTATACTTAACATCTCTTGGAGACAACATTGCAATCAGATCACAGCTCTATGGACCCATCCCTGATATTTCTACAATACACGAACACAGAATACGCTTTGCAAGACTAGCAAAGCGATAATGTCACTAAGACGCGAGAGGGTATTGGGAGAGAAAGAACGTGAAGAAGGAACCGGAAACCGAACCTTAAACAGGAAACAATGGATTAATCTCTACCCCTGTTCAAAAGAACGGGGTGGAGTGTGAACTGGACAAGAGGGGAACCTATCTACTCCTGTTGAGGAAAAAAATAA
This sequence comes from Acanthosepion lycidas, assembly GCA_963932145.1. NCBI lineage: Eukaryota > Metazoa > Mollusca > Cephalopoda > Sepiida > Sepiidae > Acanthosepion > Acanthosepion lycidas. Next base: position 2,150,018 of record OZ010613.1, on the reverse strand, counting down.
ATAAAAATTTTAAAATAATATGAGATGTTGAAAATTTGGACGCTCATTTCATTATAATAAATTTAGTCTGGGAGATATATAAGTAGGTACCTCAACAAATTCCGTATACGTAAGGTTTAAAATGATTTCATTTTAGCTTTAATTGAAGGCTAAAAGAGTTAAAATTTACTATTTCCTGTAAGCAAAATGCTCTGTGGTGTATTTCAAACAGAAATTACATTGATCAGAATTGATTTTTTGTCTGTAAAATCGATGAAAACAGCCATTTTTGACACGTTGGTTAACAAAAATTAATTCTCGGATTCTTTCAAAAATAAAATATATATTTCTGAAACGTTATTTGAGTACAATTATCAAATTTAAATTAAATCAATCTGATTTTAAACAAATACTCCTTAAAGCATATAATACAAATATGTTTTTAACTACGGATTCTTGTTTTAATCGATTTATTGACAGCGGATTGACAGTCGAATCTGCTCATAGTTAAGTATGGTGGAACAAAGGATAAACTTTATAAGGGAGACAACCCTTAAAACACGTGAACTTTTAATGTTATATTTATCGGTTTGTACATTCATACTTCAGAAATTCTGCACGTAATCACACATACAAAAACAAATCAAAATTTTCTTTTAAATATTTGTGGTTGTCAGATTGTAATAAGCTTTATAATATATGATTAGTAAATATAGTTTTACTTAATAACAATATTTCCTAAGAATTATCACATTGAAAATAAATTTTAAAAGATTTAAAAACTTTATAAATTATTCAATTTAAAATTGTAAAAAAATGAAAACCAATCTTGTAAAAATTCATTTTTCGTCGAATTTTTTTTTCTTCAAACAATATTGTCTTTATGAAAAGCTTATCTAATTAAATAATATCTTAGTATTATTGTGTGTTTTTTATCTTTCGATTCAGAACAGATTTTCGGTAAGACGGAGTCTGATTTAGTAAAAAAAAAAATCGGTGGTTTAAATTCTTCAAAGAATTCTTCTTTTAACTAATATAATCACTAAAAATTATCGTTGAATTTCTCAAGTTTTCATAAAATTAAGTAAGTGGTTGAAACACATAAAAAAAATATTTTTATCAAGATTTCCTAATGAAATATTTCAAAACTCATTTCATTCATTTATGAATAAGTCCTGAAAATTTCATTAAAATCCGACAATTATTTGATTTTTGCAAGAATTTCCAAATTAATATCTGTTACCGCAAAAAAGAGGCTAAAATTTGCTATGCTAAAAGTACAACCGCTGACGCAAGAAAAACAAGTTTTTTTAATCAAAATTTCGAATGTTCTTTTTAGAAAAAGTAAAAAAATTAATTAAATATTTCAAAAATACTTGTCTCTTTCCTGTTAATAATAACAAAGATTTCGACGATAAAACTGTTTTCATTGCGTTTGGGGTTTTCATCACGGTATGCTGATTTTTTAGCATTTTCGTGACAGTAGCTATAAATCTATATATCCAACTAATAGTGGGTAATTGATTGTCGAAAGCTAACTGAGGTCGGCTATATCACCATTTTTCTAGAGATTCATTATCTAGGTACATCGAACGCAATGTACCTCTTATACATGTATATTCTAAGTTCAACTGGGATCATTTCTTTCTTTTTTTCTTTTTTTTTTTTTTTTTGATGGCGTTTTCACCGACATTGTTTAACACGTTGGCTCCCACATGACCCACCAGAGTGTCGTGGTGGTATCTCTGCAAGGCCCACACATACCCACCCGAGTGTCGCGGTGGTATCTCCGCAAGGCCCAATTGTTTTCCAATTCATTTTCTATTTCATTTAAACTTAGGTGACAAGGAAGTACGAAGGAGGAAAACTCATTAGAAAAATTGCCATTGAAAAATATTTATAGAAAGACAGAAGGAAGTCATGTCACGGTGAGGAAAACTGATTGAAGTCAAGATTATCAAAAATATAGTTTTAAAGTAAATTATTTGATATATTTATGGATAAAGGACACGTAGACACTGAAATCAACCCCGAATGGCGACAGTTTGTTTATAGATGTTATGAAAATTGCGTCCCACCATGAAACAAACTGTCGACACTCGGTACACACACACACATACGTATATATATATATTTTCTAAGTACTGTTTTTTGATATATAAAATTATATATCGTTAGATCATATATATATATATATATATATATATATATATGTAAGCAAATATATGGATATAGATCCGACAGTATGAAGAAAATATACGGAAAAAACAAGCAAAAATCCTTATATGCAATTATGCTGTTTTAATGTTAATATAATGTCAACGTCGGACGTTTCGGTCTAATAAACCATCTTCAGGACATATTAATTATATTTTATGAATATGTCCTGAAGATGGTTTATTAGACCGAAACGTCCGACGTTGACATTATATTAACATTAAAACAGCATAATTGCATATAAGGATTTTTGTTTGTTTTTTCCGTATATTTTTCTTCATATATATATATATATATATATATATATATATATATATATATATATATATAGCGATATATAATTTTGTATAATTTTATATATCAACAAACAGTACTTAGAAAAATATGTCAAACTGGAAAGGTTTTTTTGTGGCGCGTTTCATCTGTTGGGATTCATTGGACTTGGCTTTGTTGACGTTGCCACGTCTACACATGCGCACGAAACGAGAGACGCTGGTAGTTTCAATATTTTTGAAAGGATATTTTTTGAAAGATTTTTTTTCAATCTAGCCGAAATCATCTGGATTCTTTTTCTTTATCTCCCCATCACCTTTGTCCCTGATTATCCCACACTGTGACAAGATAAAATCTACCAAGGATGGTGATATAATGTAAGAGCCTGGATATAAATTTATGTTTGAACTAGCAATCAAGGCACTTTCCAGATATTTTCGTGTCAGTGGATTATTCTCTCTTTTAATCAAAGTAGCATTCCCTGTGTCAAAATTGTGGTCATTTTGTTATGGTGAACAACCAATGCATTTTGTGTGATGTTATTTAAAATGCCCCTTTTGTGTTCATATAGTCTCTTGTTTACACTTCTTGAGGTTTCTCCAATGTACTCATTCTGGCAATTCCTGCATTTGATAGAGTAAATTCCTCCTTCAAGTTGTGGCTGGTTGTTCTGTTTTTATTGATTAAGACTTTGATTGTTTTAGATTTAGTTATGACAAATTTGTGTTGAGTTTAGATAAATCATTTTCGGTTGTAGTTGTGATAGAGTTAGTGGGTAGGTGTATATTTCCAGTATTTTCTAAATACTGTTTGTTGATACAAAATTATATATCGTTATGTCATATATATATATATATATATATATATATATATATATATATATGACATATATACATTCAACGTGTTTTAGTGGACTCAGCAGTTTTCAATCTGCTTGTCTGAATCGTCTTCAAGAGGCGAATGCAAGATCTAAAAGGTCAGCCAATCTAACAGTGATCTCACCCCACAAGCCTCACTCTTGCTCTATATGTGGCATCCTAGCGGGTCTTAAGTGTCACTTAAGATTATCGCACAAAATGTCATAACTGAAACAATTAAGCTGTCAGATCCTCATATGCCGAAACCGACGGGAGAGTCCATTATTATAATATATATAAAATATTATGAAAATATATTTATAGCAATATTACCAACTATTAATACACGTTTAAAAAACTACATTGCTGTTATAGTGGAACACCCCTATTCTATTGTTAATAGACTCTCCCGCCTATAATAAGTAGGAGTAGTAGCAGTCGCTGAGGGAGTTGGTCAGTCAGTCGACTGGCTGATTGGTTGAACTCTCTGCCTCTGGGCCCTGAACCCGTTTATACGGGTTCAATGGGCATATTTTTGGCCGAGCCGACGGGATCGGAGTGCCCACGTAAAAAAGGCCTTGTGCCACATGACACCCTCGTGGGGGGGGGGGGCTGAATATCGTTGGTCAGTCAGTCGACTGGCTGATCGGTTGAACTCTCTGCCTTTAGCGTCCCGAATGTTTCTCACACATTTACATATTATCTATTACGTCATTACGCTGTAAATGCACAAGTCCAACCTCAAAAGTCCAAGAGACAAAATAAAAATAACTTAAAAAAACCCAGATTTTAATGAAGCCAAACCAAAAAATACGCTTTTCTCGTTAAGAAAAATAATGGCTTTTATTAAGGAGGCAAATTTTACTATTAATCGGGATAGTCGGGGAGGATTTTTAAAAATTACCATACACAGCAATTATCTAGGATTTATTTCTTTCGGCTAAACGTGCACAGGATACGAACTCTTTTTTTGAAGGATGTGATTCTTCCGTTCACTACACTTTGTCTTAGAATTACTTTAGCACGATTTTTATTTGTATCCCTAATTAGGATTCCAGCGCAGGTAAAAACAAAAACTTTTGATACTAATTTTCAAAACAGTCCAGTAAGCTTTACACACCTCATTGATTTGTGAAACACAACCTTTCAATCTCTTATTTTCTCTCAACCATATGTAACTCAAAGAGAAAATAATAATAACATAATCAAGATGTTGATCATCGACATTACCTCAACCAAATGGTTAAAAAGGAAAATATATTTTCCTGAAAAATTGTTTTAATAGAAAGTGTATATTGACGTCTATCTTCCATATATTAGGCTGGTGCAAAAATAATGTCGGTTTTTGACGTATTTTTTAACGTCAAAAACAGACATTATTTTTGCACCAACCTAATATATTTTGCGCGGACATAGTTGTAAACACATGCCTTGGCGCGGAAAATAATTTTAAGGAAGACACCATTAATATTGAAAAAAACAACAACAGTTAATGAACTTTGGGAACCGATTTTCCCCCCAAAAAAGTGATTCCATTAGAAAATGTATCTTGACGTGTATCTTTTATCTATATTTTGCGCGGACGTAGTTATAAACACATGCCTCGGCGCATAAGAGTAATTTGAATTTTTAAACGTGTTAGTTAAAAAGTATTACATGTCAAATAAATTATTACAGATGTTAGAAAGATGAAATTAACTTTGCAACGTAATAATTTGTTATAAGTTTTAAATGAAGTGTAAATTTCATGTGAATTGTGAGCTAGCAAAATTCTATCATTTCACCGCAAGAAAGGCAATAAAGCCACTAAGACGCAAGGGGTTACGGGGTGTAAGAGAATATGAGAGAAATATGCTATTAAGGAGAGAAGATAATAAAATGACAAGAATTAAGGAAACAGAAGATAAAGATTGACATTGCTTTTAAATTGTCAAAGATCAAAGTTGACTGAGAAGCAAAAGGCCGAAAGAGAGTTCCACAAACGAAAAGTGCGAGAGAAGAAACTGTTAGCATAGAACTTACGGTTACATCTAGCCATTTCAGGTGGGAAATGATGAGACCTTACCGCCAATCGAGTACTACACTTAAATTCATAAAGTTTAAGTACCATATAGGAAAGTTTCCACAGAACAATTACCATGAAAGTATTTATCGAAAAGACACAGGGGAGATGTTACGACGTTGGGAAAGGGACTGAAGCCGAGATGCCAGGTCAGGACCAATGACATTGCAGATTCTTCTTTGGATTCTATGAAGAATCTCTGAATATTCGTAGTTGGAATATTGTGTTTATTAATAATATTTAATTTAAAAAAAATACATTTTATTTTTTTTTAAGTTGACCATCTTATAAAATATGTTTTAATGATGTGTTTGTTAAAATTTAAGAGTAAATACACCCAATTTCGTTAAAGATGAGCTTGCCATAATGAAAAAAATGCCCCAATCTTAAAAAAAAATAATCGTCAAAATATTTCCGTTATTATTAAGAGGAAAAACCAAAGGACTTTTCGATTATTAAATGATTTTTTTTTTTTTTATATCTTTTTTAGAGTTTTCGAAATTTTGGTTAAAAAATGTTTTTCTTGCGTCAGGGCAAAGATTAGTATTAGAAATTTTAACGTCTTTTTTTGTAGTGAAAAGCACATTGATTTGTAAAATTCTTGTAAGAATCAAATAATTGTCGGATTTCAATAAAACTTTCAGGACTTATTCACAAATGAATGAAATTATTTTTAGTTTGTTTTTAGAAAATCTCGGTAAAATATTTTTTTTTACATCTGTTGCACAACACTCATGATTTTTATTAAATTTCGAGAAATTAGTTTTTGCGCCGCTTACTGATTATATTAGTTCTAGCAAGAAGTCCTTGGAGAATTTAAATCATCAATTTCTTTTTGTAAAACAGGAACAACATTTACCGAAAATTTGCTCTCAAGCGTAAAATGAAAAAAATGCCATAAAACTATGACATTATTTAATTAGAAAACCTTTAATTGCTTTTATGCATAAAATATATTACGGACACTATTGTCTTTAAAAAAATGATTTTTCGATGAATAATGAATTTTTGCAACTATTTTTTTTTAATTTTAATTTTAATTATATTAATTTATAAAGTTTTAAATCTTTTAAAATTCTGCCTTAGAGGTTAAGTGATATTGCTATTAAGTAAAAATTATATTTACTAATCATAAATGGAAAAGCTTACTACAATTCATTGAACCCCAATCTTTGTAAAGAATTTTGAATTTTTTTTTTTTTTTTTGTTTTGTGCGTATGAATAAACGTGCCGATTTTTTGTAAATGCTGGTGTCTATAGAGACATTATCAGAAAATAAGGGTGATAATTATAGTAAATTTACAGCCCAAAATATTTAAAATTCAATAAAACATTAGATTACGGAGAATATTTTCCTAAATTTTTAAGAGGGTAGTTAAAATTTAAAAAGGGCGCTTACGTTATATTTTTCAAGTAAATTTTACAGATACATCCACCGTAGAAAAAAAAAGTTGAATAATATTCCGTCTGTCAGTCAAACTGTCAAGGTGTCAACACCTTAAATAAACGCTTACTATAACACTGCACCCCAGTGGTCGATTCTAGATCAACCTGGTCATCAGTGACCAGACTTATCTGACTCTTGCTATAAGCCACCTATACCAGAAGATGTCTTGGTCCTCAGGATCGTAGGACGACGAGTTGATTGAAGGGTCATTCCCACGCTGTTGGATACTGTCGTAGGTCAATTGTCGTTGGTCGCTGTCCACTTCGGTCCAAACTATGCACCGTCTACGTTGCGTTTCTTGATAGTGTTAGGGGTCAATTATCGTCTGTAACCGTAGCGCTGATTCGGATTACGGCGAGCTGTACTATGATGGAGAAAAATAGAAATGTCTTCGTAGACGAAATAAAAATGAAAAAATTTTTGAGGTTAATTTTCGATTTAGTTTATGTAGCTCTTGGTATAACAAAAATTAACCCTTCCCCCTAAAATCTCTTTAGTGACACTTAGCTCATCGGTGCTAACTTTTGAAAAAAGTCGGGAATTCTCTCGGCAGCAAGTCGCGTGGATCTCAGTAGCACCTTCGTCTGCCTTTAGCCGGTATCGCTCTCTATCCGTTTCTCCTAGGTCGCTTAAGCGCTCTGCTTATCCTCAAGACTGGAGTGGGGAGGGTGGGGGTTGACAGTTTGGAGATTTAGGGGTTCCCCAGATTTCTATATCAATTTGAACAAGAGTTCTTCGTTATCTGGTTCGTAATATTAATTACCTTTCCAAATTTTGGATTTCCTTTTTTCCTACGGATAGTGGTTGCAGATATTGCCCCGCCCGTACAATTCATTACTTCTCTTATTTATGCCTTGCACCATTACTTCCAAATGGGCGTAAGCAATTCCCCTGTCTCTCTTAGTATCTTATCTAAGCCCGTTACTTCGGCTGTCTTTTTGATAGATCTGATTTTTAAACACGGTAGGCGAACTTAACTTTTAGTCATTAATTGTAATTACCTTTTTTAATTTTCAACAACGAATGTTTTTCAGATCCTGGTCTTGTTTATGTGATCAGAACTTTACCGGCTGTTTTTTGCGACAGTATTAAGTATTTATCTCTATATCTGGTTCTTTTAATTGTACTTATGGACACTGTAGGCTCATTTCTATCTAAAAAAAAATCCTATTTCTTGAGTTGTTTACATTTCTACTTTTTTGACAGGCGGGTTAAATCAGTTTCTCGATTCTGCCTTCGTCTTCAAAAATTACCAAATGTTATATCTCAATTGACTTCCGTCTGGCAATTGGGAGACATGTTTTCCTAACTTACATTCTAGTAATCGGACATAAATTAATTTTTCCATTTCTGCTTTGTTTCCAAAATTCTCAGCTGGCTTCGAATGTATTTTCAATATTTCTCACCAGTCTCGTGGGTTTAAATTTTCCAGATGGCTCTTCGATATTTTTTCCCAAAACAGTAAAGCAATTTTCCTCAAGACTGTCTTGTCTTCCTTCTTCCAGTTTATATGTTATTCCGTATTCTTTTAACACGTTCCAGTTCGTATTTTAAATTAACCCTTTTCTTTTACTAAGGTTACATAGTGTCACACTACTGTTGTGTTAACAATGCATATCTGCGATAGTTTAATTTGGAAGTAAGTAATATTTGTTTCAAATTAAACTTTAAAAATTAAAGATTTTTTTATAAAAAGAATTATATCGAGATGAAAAACAATGGCGCTAAAATCAGCAATGTTTAGCAATTTCAAAACAAAAACTCCTTCCAGTTAATTTAAATTCGTTTTGAAATGCAGCAAAGTATTTTCTTTATTGGAAATATCAATCTATTAACGTGAAATTAAATCTAAAATAAAAGCTTCAAGAAAAATTATTTTTAAAAATACATTTTAAACCTTGGGTATGGCTTTCCTGTCGAGTTGCCTATTTAAGAGTATAAAATTTATTTGTTTTATCAAATTTTAATTTATAAAGCTATTCAGAATTCTTCATGATGCCGAAATCCAACATATGATCTGTCGCTAAAGATACTATAAAATGGTCGGTTCGTTGTATGGCTTTATCTTTACAAGAGCCAGATCAAACCAAAAACAGAATATTGCTGCTATATCTGGGTTGTGCGAAGTCAACGGTTTCCACTCTACAACTCCTTTCCTTCTCGCTACTCTATCGTTATTTCAATGCAGATGCTCAGGCAGGATGCGTTCCTTGGTTCTGTCAGTCCAGACCTTCACAGCTAGGACCCGCCATTCCACGTACACTAAGTCGACATCTTCACACCCTTCATCTTCCATTGGTAAGGAGTAAGCTTCACCCAGACAGCCACGTCCCAAGAATTGTTGCACTGCGAAACAGACTCCAGATGCTTCTCAGATCACTACAATATTTAACCTCTTCAAGTCTAGGGTCAAGTGTTACACCTATCCTTCTTTTTGAAGCTTTAATCAACAAAAAACTTGTTGATCACCTCACTAAGGACAACCTCTTGAGCGACAAGCAGTACGAATTTCAATCGGCTCGGTGCACTGCTGATATTGTAACTCCCATTACACACAGAATCAGTGAAACACTACACAATAAATACATCGCATTAGATATTTCAAAGACCTGGTAGTTGTTAAAGTCTAGTCCTGCGAGGCCCAAGCAATCAACGCGGGCATCTGTCAAGGCCCTTTTCTACTTTACATAAATGATCTGCCTAAGAGTATATTCCGATCATTTGTGGGCATCTAATCTGATCATAAAACGGTATATGGGTGCACCCCCAAAACACTAGATTTGCCTGACATCTGATCTCTCCTCTGACCTCTGACCTCTGGCTGGTCAAATTCAATGCTACGAAAATCAAACTGATGACGTTCCAGCATCAATTAGCGGATCCTGAATTTTTGCCTATTTCGACGAATGGCTGTTCCCTCAAGGAGGCCCCTTTGCCTTGAGGGCCTATTGGTACTTAAACTCAACCCAGGCCTCAAGAGGAAATTGTACATACGATCCATCGCTATTGTAGCATAACTACGAATGATAATGTGTATGTCCCCATTCACATAAATACAGTAGTAAATACTGTATGTTGGTTCGCAGTTGAAGATTCGTCTCTTATGTCGAAGGACAGATTCTCATCTAGGAAAACAGCTACTCGACCCCGTTTTATACGGGGTCTACGGGAAATTTTTGGCCGAGATACCCCACATTAAATTCGGTCTTATGCCACATCTGATCGCGTGGGGTGGTTGGTAGATATCCTGCAGTTAGAGATTCGTCTCCAGCTGTACTGGTCAAACTTTCTGCCTCTGGGCAGAGAGGGTCTCCAGGCGAGGTTATGTCGAAGGGCAGATTCTCGTCTCGAGAAACAGGGGTCTACGGGAAATAGCCCACATTAAATTCGGCCTTGTGCCACATCTGACCGCGTGAGGCGGTTGGTAGATATCCTGTAGTTAATGATTCATTGTGGAATTCACTTGACTCACTTATTGCAGTTGATTACTACTTCTACGCGCTGCTGGCAAATCTTATATGCGTTGTTCATCATAAGTATTATCGTTCATTAGCAACCTTCGTCTGACTATTCTATACAGTAACCTTCCCTAGGTTACAACAGCTATATATACTGGAAAAACTATCACTTCCTTGAACCTTTCCTGACTCCTGCTGCTATCCTCTACGTTTACAAGAGCCAGATCAGGTCGAAAATGGAGTACTGCTGCCATATATGAACAGAAACTGCTCAGTCTTCTTTTTCCACTCTCGACAGAGTCCAAATGTGTCTCCGCGTCCTTGTGGGTGATGAATTATGGTTATTTCCATGAAAAATGTAGAGACGGCCGACATCCCTTAGTTCCTACAATTCTAACCTTCACAACTGAGACCCGCCATGCCACACCCATTGTAGCGAACCACCCACACGTTCTTTTCATATTCCATTGGGGAGATGTAAGTTCCACTCGTGCAGCCTCTTCCCACGAACCACTGTTTTGCAGAACAAACTCCCGACACGATGCTTTTTCGAACACTACAATCTTAAACTGTTCAAGTTTCAGGTTAATCGTTAACTTCCTCACATAGACTGTACCGCTTACTTTGTAAGCCCCTACCTCGAGTAGCTCTTGGGTCTTTACGAGGTGAATATTATTCTTAAAAATTCGTTATGTTATGCACCTCTTCATTCATTTTAGTACGCCCGTACAACAACCATATTTAGTAACCCTCTACCTTGAGTGGCTCTTGGGACTTATATTGGTTAAACAATAGTATAAAAATGTTAATAATCAATACTGTTCTTTTCGTTAAGCGTTAAAAGCAGTAAACAAAAGCCTGGTTCTATTATTTAAATAGAAGGTTCGAGATAAGAAGAGAAATGAAAAATTCATCCCCGCACAAAGGTCCAGATGCGAGATATTACACGGGGAACACAAAAACGAAATACGCTGTTCTGTGTCTCTCGCTCGCTTTTCTCTCTTTTATCGGGAAATTATAGAAAGGAACAAACGAAGATATCAGGTGAAAAATGAACAAAACCCTTCAACTGTAAATAAAAGCGATGTTTTGTTCCATTTCACTGGCTTTCTAGAAAAAAAAAGACCTAAATAATTAATGTGGGTTAATCTTGAATGTAGACAACGGAAAAAGCAGGTGTAAAAGAGAGTGAGAGATTTTGGCTAGCAAATAGAATAAAGTTTTTTTTTTACTTTTTACTTTTTAGCTGCGTTCATAATAGAAATTCAAAAGTGTCATTCTTGACATAAGCGGCGTAAAATAATTTGTCAAAGTTCTGCTTCACTTAAACGTAACTCCACAAAAAAGCGATGCCTAAGGTTTAAAATGAATTTCTTAGAGCTTTTATTTTAGTTTTAATTTCAAGCTAATAATGTTTCCATGAAGCAAAATACTTTGCTGTATTTCAAAAACAAATTTAAAACTAATTTAAATTGACTGGCAATTTTTTTTTTTTTTTTTACAAAAATAACTGATTATCTTTCATCACATTTTTTTCCAAAAAGAAAATATAGTTTTTTCTGAAACTTTATTTGAGGAATATTAGCTGATTTAAAGTATAATTAATCTGATTTGAAACAAATATTATTTACTTTAAGTTTAAAATATCGCAGAATAGCATTTTTTAACCAGACAGTAGCTGTGTTTTTTAACCGACGGTCTCCGTGTGGATGTGTTTGGTAAGGTGATGACATATGACATACAATTGTCATCGCGCTTATTTTCTGATAATGTCACGCATGGTCGCCCGTACGTAGAAAAAAAAACAAAAAACGACACGTTTATACACTAATAAAAAAATTCAAAATTGTATTTAAAATATTGGTGTTTGATGTTTTGTATTAAGTTTTTCCATTTATGATCAGTAAATATAGTTTTCACTTAATAAAAATATCATTAAAATTAAATTAAAAGATTCAAAACTTAATAAATTTTTCTAATTACAATTTAAAAAAATGAAAACAATTCTTTTAAAAATTAATTGAATAAACGGGATAACTTAACCTCATTTTATATATGCTTAATGTTTTTTCACCGTAACCAATGACGCTCTGGCCATTGGGTTTCGGGAAAGTGTTTCGTAGAATAGAAACGGGTGAAAGGTGTGATTGTGCGGGATATTCAGACTGGAAGCCATATTGTATCAGACGTCCGGGTTGCTTATGCTGGAATTGATGAAGAAATCAACCACACGATCTACTCTCATGTTAATCAACAACAACATTTTGTGCACCCTGCTATACATGAACAGTCCCGTGTTTTCGGCATTTATTTGCTGCGTTGTCCAACATTACTCGTTGTAATCCCTACAATGCTTGTCCCCCACCACCTTTTGTTAGTTCGCACGACCGTTACGACCTGCCAATACCTCATAAATAATGAACTATTCTGTTTTGATTGTGTGAAAGGAGGGGAAGACACTACTTGGTTTCAGTGAAAAAATGAAAGAAAGGAAGAAGTTGATATAGAGAATCTTATTAAGGAAAGAACAGATATTACACTTTTATCTTTATATTTATTTGCGCAAAAGGTACGAAATGTGGCAAGCTGTCTAAAAATGGGGAGGAGTACTAGACTTCTCTTAACATAATCTTGCTCGGTTCACTCGTTGACCCATTCGCACTTACAATTTTCTTTTCACCATGACAACACTTTTACTCATAGCCTGTCGCACGATGGCCACCAAAATACTTCATTTGCTCAATGAATGACCTTGCCTGAAATTTTATTTGTATAATTCACGGGGGAGGGGTAAAGATCAGAACCCAATGATTATATACAATGAGAAATATATATACCTTGCCAACCGAACGATCCTTTGTAGCCGAGCGGTAAGGCACGTCAGGCTATATGACGGTTCCGTATAGGATGCAGTTTCGAATCCTGTCGAAGGACGAATATTTTCTATGAAAATTTCTCGGACATTCAGGCCGGTAAATGTTGTTTAATACTGTTTATTATAAACAGAACATTTACTTAAATACTTGTATCTCTAAAAAGAATGTTAAAAATAAAAATGTCTTTATATATATATATATATATATATATATATATATATATATATATATATATATATATATATATATATATATCGGTTAACTGGGTGATACTCGAAGAATATCGGATCCCGCCAGAAAACAAAGAGATCTGTCACCTAAAAAGGGAGGGGGATGTAAACAAGAAACGAAAATAGGAGACAACAAAAATGGATGCGACTATACGCATGCATACGTTAGCTGAGTTTAAAAGGGGAAAAAAGCCGTATGGAGGCCAAAATTGAAAATTAAAATGTCCTAAATTACCTTAAACCCTGACAGGGATGATTAATGAGTTATTAGAGGCTCGAAACCCTCTTTCCCTAAGTAGCATCCAACAACCATTCCAATATATGTACAAGAAACTAAACAAAAACAGTATTAGTAGTTGTTCCCCCTCCCAAAAACTCTACACGTGGCAGAAGGTCCCAGTTAACAGGGCGAAAAAATAACACTCGGAAAATTGCCTCATCCCAACAGAGAACCAATAGATCTGTCACTTAATACGGGAAGGGGGGTGAAAAAAATAAAAAACGTTGAACAAAAAAAAGAGTTCACGGGTGTGGGGGTTTCTCTGCACTTGTGCTACCCTGGCTAAGTTAAAACGGAAAACCGCTCTCCAAAAAGGCCAAGGTAAAAGATAAAATGTCCTAAACTAAACTTAGCCACGGGCTTGGATGACTGATGATTCGGTTATCGGCTCAAAATACCCTTTCCTAAGTACCATCCAACGACCCCTTCAGGTCAGTACCTTTCATTCGCACCAAGCGAGAAACTCTCATTCACCTTTTGTCGAATTTCGATGGAAAGAGTTGCGCACTATCCGCTCTTAACTTTAAGCTGATGCGTAAAGATTTTGGTTGGCTGTTTTTGTTTAGTGACATACCAACACCTCTATGGGTTATTTAATGCCGAAATCTAAATATTTTGAACATAATTTTATGGCTTCACTTAAATATGTTTTGAGTGCAATTACATACCTTCAACTAAAGATAAAATTGTATTGTTGGTCATTTTGTTTTAAATATGTATTGTTAGTCATTTAATATAAATATTATTGCGTATTTTACTATAAATTGGTACAGTCAGTGAATTTACTATAAAATAGGTATTGTTTGTCATTTTACTATAAAAATGATTTTTATACTTTCATAGTGTTTTGTTTTTGTTTGGGGGGGGGGTCACCATTTGCCCATAGCTAGGACCCTAACAGATTCTGCCACCTCGGATCAGAGGTGGGAACAACGACGATTAAGAGGTGCTTCCACGCTACTCAAAATCTCCAATCTCCCGATCAGAGGCCTTCCTGTTGGATGTTGTTTAACGTCAGACCCACGACTAGATGCTTAAAGAAAGAGACCAGTTGAGAAGAAAAGAACTTCTCACCTTCATGAAACTTTTTCTCCCTCGTCGTCCACGATTCGCATAGTCAAGCAGACACAAGAGACGATACAACACTGGCATAAACGGAACCGGCTCCTAGGAGGAAAAAATTTCCGTACAAGACGCGGATCATACTTGCTTAAAGTAAAGCTACTTGCCGACCCAGAGGGCCCCTTGCAACACAAGACTGGTGAGTGAGACATTTTAACCCCGTTGCCTAAGGCGAAATGGAAGTGAAACTCTTGATTCGTAAGGCCAAACTCATCCACAAAATCATCTTTAGAAACCACCCTCACTATCACTCGATACAATGCCTTCGGAGACATCGCCTGGGTGTCAGAGAGGCGATCCTTCACCCGTAAGAGGCAGCGCAATGTGTTTCGACACTCTTGATAACAGGAGCATTCATCTCGGGGTGATCGGTGCACCTCCGCCTCGTCCTCAGTGTCAGGAAAGATTGGCGGTCGCCTTCTTTCCAGAATTTGTCTTCACCATCTTTTTGCGTACACATCCGTTCTAGGAAATTTAAATGGAGCATATGGTGACGTGTCTCGGAGCTCGGCATTCCCAGACCGCTTCCATCAGGATGGAGGCAGCAGATCTCGCGACGTACCAAGTGAGCCTTCCCTCTCCAGAGGACATCGAAAAGGTCTTCAACAAAATTATCTCGTTCGGTAGACGGGAGTGGAAGAACAGAAAGCCGGTAAAGGAGGATCGAGTAGATATGCGAAACGCACACTTCCGCCCACCCCATCAAGGAAAGATTCCTTCGAGTCCACAGGCGCACTGCTTCCTCGACCTTCTTCTGAACTTCTGACCTGTTTGTGTCCAAGCCAGATACCGAGTATCTTCACCGGCACGTCCGTTCAGCTGAATGGGCTCTGGGAGAATAACCCCCTCCCACTCAGCCAACCACAAACCAACTGACTTATTGCGATTTATTTTGGCCCCTGCCACCGTCTCATGCCAGCTCGGCCAGGAGCTTGACCTTGGCCTCCCCCCTCACTGTCACCCGATATAAAGCCTTCCGAGACAACGTCCGGGTGTCAGAAAGGCGATCCTTTACCCGTAAGAGGCAGCACACTCCTGATAAAATAGGCATTCATCTCGGAGTGAGTGGTGCACCTCCACTTCGTCAAAACGCACACTTTCCAGGGACGGGAAAGATTGACGGGCGTCTTCTTTCCAGAATTCGTTTTCGCCTTCTTTTTGCGTACACATCCGTTCTAGGAAATTCAAGCGGAGCATATGGTGTCGTGTCTCGACGTTCGGCATTCCCAGACCGCCTTCGACAAGATGGACGCAGCAGACTTCGCGACGTACCAAGGGAGATTTGCCTCTCCATAGTAAATCGAAAAGGTCTCCAACGACATTTCGTTCGAAAATGAAGTGGAAGAACAAATAGCAAGTAAAGGAGAAAAGATTCTTTCGACTCCATAGGAGATATACTCACACCAGTTAATAGTTTTATTCACTAATTTGTCGCTTATCTGTTGTCTCCATCTGATCACATTTATTTATTTTTTATGTTTATCAACCCTTTGTGGGTCAATTAAAATCGAAGCAGATTTTTGAATTATATATGAATAATTTTTTTTAGAATTAATATTATATTAACAGTTATATGAATTATGTAACACTAATTTTCCGGCCGTCCTGTGCATGACGATAAACTATTATGTCGGTTTTTGACGTTAAAAAATACGTCAAAAACCGACATTATTTTCGCACCAACCTAATACATCCAACAAGCAAGGCCTCTGATCAGGAAGCTTTGAGGAGCTTGGAACCACCTCTTGTTTCCAAGTCCACTCTGACCCGGGGTCGTAGAACCTGTAGGGTCCCAGCTATAGGCAAATAATTAACCCTCAAACGGGAGTCAAAATACTATGAAAGTATAAAAATAGGTTTTAATAACAGCAATGAATTTTTGAAGAAAAAATTATTACCAGCAATATATTTTTGGAAAAAAAATATTACCAACTATACATTTTTGAAGAAAAAATATTACCAGTTATACATTTAAAAAAAGATATTAGCAGTAATTAGTCCGTTATGTGTCATGCGTGATACCCGCTTAGGCGATCATGTATCTTTCGATACATGACTGACAAGCCAGATTTTTTCCCGCAGTAGGTTGCCATTTCTTTCTGCAGTAGACCAGTTGCCATCCAAGGCTATAGAACCCGGTCTGCCCTGCTATTTACCCATAACTGGGGGTGGGGGTGGAGAAGAAGAGGATCCATACCTTTCCCAAGAGTATTAGCACGTAAGTGAATGTAATGGATTCGACTGGAATTCGAACTCGACTCTCCGATTCCTCAATCCGAGCCACTATCCATTATTCCAATATCT
Source organism: Acanthosepion lycidas (assembly GCA_963932145.1). Taxonomy (NCBI): domain Eukaryota; kingdom Metazoa; phylum Mollusca; class Cephalopoda; order Sepiida; family Sepiidae; genus Acanthosepion; species Acanthosepion lycidas. Next base: position 2,132,913 of record OZ010613.1, on the reverse strand, counting down.
TTGAAAAAATATTACCAGCAATAAAAATCTTGTCGGCATTGAGGTGTTTCTACGCCGTAAAACAAAACAAACCAATAATTATACGAAAAAAAATTTTGTAGTTCTAATGAATGATTTATTTTATGGAAATATTTCTATAAAATAAATCATTTGTTTTTCTTTTAATTATGTAATTACCAACGGAGACAAGCATCCTAACTTTTCAAACCAAACCTAATTTTCCAGGTACAACTTGAATAAAAATGAATTATAAAAAAATACATTGTAGGACTTTCCCCAGTATTAGCCGTATAGAAATAGATCGTAAGCTTATTTTTTATTATTAAAATATTTATTTAATCTTATTTCATTTGTATTCTCTCGCAACTTCCAGATCGTCATTCTATGATCGTTTTAATAATATTAATGTTAACCACTTAATAAGCTTTTAGCGGGATTTAAAGTCTCTTTCCCTATCGCTGAGAAACTGTCTTACCGTGACAGCGTCGTTACCGATTTAACTAAAATGCCAATGACGAGATATTTTAGTGAAGATATCCGGTAGGAGGAGGATGGATATAGCATCTCCTATATTGGAGAGGGTTCGCGTTGTGTAACGATTAACAACACAGAAAATAGCGAGCCGAATTCTGATGTAGTTTGGAATTCACTTCGCACTAAATGGCTTTGGGAAAGGTAATAATACGTCTCTTTTCCCTTCAGCTGTAGGTAAAACAAAAAAAATGAACACACTTGCTAAAGAATGACCAGAGTGCAAATCGAAACCAGGGTTTAGTGACAGGGTTCAGAGAAATGTGGATTCAGGCCTTTTCTATATTGCATGAAAAACTTAGATAAACAAAAATGATTGTATTTTTTTTTACGACTAATATTCAATTGCATTTTTAGTTTTTATAAGTATTTCTTTCATTTTAGCCCTGTTGATTTTTATCACCACTCTCAGATCGTCTTTCTACGATCGCTACTCTTAGTTACACTATTATCAGAATTGCTTTTATAAAACATTTTCATTTATTATTATTCATTTTTACTGGTATTTCTTTTATCATATTTCTCTTGTTTTTTTATTGCCACTCCCAGGTCGACTTTCTACGATCGTTAGTATTAGTTGCAATATTATCCGAGTTTTTTTTTTTTTTTTTTTTTTTTTATCGTTGTTCCAAGATCGTCATTCTACGATCCTTATATATGCAGCGTATATTAGAAAATTAGAAATTATTGTGTAGTGAGATTTGTACCTTTTGTCGTTCAGGGTCGGATAAATGTTAAGGTGCTTGTCAATATGGAAGAATCGCGGAGATAAGGGTTGCAGGTTCGAATCCCAAAAGTAGCATCTTATCCTTTATTCGAAACGAAATTACGTAACTTTAATTGAATAAAAACTTCAAAGTTAAGACAATAAGCAACAAGAACAGAACGAAAGAAACACGAGTTGTAAATTAAAAAAAAAAAATAGCCAGCCATGATAAAAACATGCCCCCAAATTAACAATGCTTTGTCGCCAAAATCTTTATGTTCTTATCAAGAAGAGGAAAGACCAAACAATTTTTGGGTTATTAAATTATATTTTTATTCCTTTTTAGAACGTTCGAAATTTTAAATTTTTGAACATAAAATTTGACTGAGAAACAAGATGTCGGAAGAGAGTCCCACAAACGAGAAGTGTGCGAAAAGAAACTGTTAGCATAGAACTTACGGATACATCTAGTCATTTCAACTGTAAAATGATGTGACCTTGCCGCCAATCTAGTACTATACTTAATTCATAAAGTCTACGTAACATAGAGGAAAGTTCATCTGAACAATTACCATGAAAGTATTTATGGAAAAGGCAGAGTGAAGCTATGTTACGGCGTTGGGAAAGAGACGGAAGCCGAGATGCTAGGTCAAGACTGATAATATTGAAAATTCTTCTTTGGATTTTATCAAAAATCTTTAGATACATAGCAGAAATAATCTAAATATTCCTAGTTAGAATATTGTGTTTCATTAATAATATTTAATAAGAAATATACTTTTTATTTTGTTTGAAGTTGACCATTTTGTAAAATATGTTTAAATGATGTGTTTGTTATAATTTAAGGGCAAATACCGCCACTGATTCGCTAAAAATAAGCTTACCATAATGGAAAAAAAAATGCCTCAAACTTAATAAAAACAGTCGTCAAAATCATTATGTTATTATCAAGAAGAGGAAAAACCAAACGATTTTTTGGTTATTAAATTATATTTTTATCCATTTTAAAAACGTTTCACATTTTGGTTGAAAATCTTTTCTTTTCTTTTTTTTTTTTCTTTTTTTTTTTTCTTTTTTTTTTTTTGCGTCAGCGGTGGGTAGGAATTAACCAAAGAGTAGTATAGAAAATTTTAGCAACTTTTTAGTGGTGAAGAATACAGTGATTTGGAAATTCTTGCAAAAATCAATTAATTGTCGGATTTTAATGAAACTTCCAGGACTTATTAGGTTGGTGCAAAATAATGACGTAATAATGTCGTTTTTTGATGTATTTTTTAACGTCAAAAAACGACATTATTACGTCATTATTTTTGCACCAACCTAATATTTACAAATAAAGGAAATTATTTTAGAAATGTTTTTCTTCTTTTTAGAAAATCTTGGTAAAAATTTTTAGAAAATTTAGAGAAATTAATTTTTGTACCGCTTAATATTAGCTATGCACAGAACTTGGAGAATTTAAATCATCATTTTTTTTTTGCCAAACAGGACCCCTCCCCCCTCGTTAGCGAAAATCTACTCTAAATCATAAAATAAAAAAATGCAATAAAACTAAGACGTTATTTAATAAGAAAAAAAAACTTTTAATTGCATTCGTGAATAAGATATATTATGGATACTTTTATAAAGTCTTACATCTTTTACATTTCTGTTTTAATTTGGACCGGTTAGGTGATATTATTATTAAGTAAAAACTATATTTACTAAATATAAATGAAAAAGCTTAATACAATTCAGCGAACCCCAATATTTTAAAAAGAATTTTGATTTTGTGTGTGTGTGTGTGTGTGTGTGTGTGTGTGTGTGTGTAAACGTGCCGATGTTTGTAAATGCGGGCGTCCATACACATTATTAGAAAATAAAAGCGATAACTATAGTAAATTTAAAGTACCTAAAATTCAATCGAACATCAGATTAAGAATATTTTCTTTAATTTTTAAGATTACTGGTAGTTCAAAATGATATTAAAAAAAGGCGCTCACGTTATATTCCTCAAATACATTTTTACTGATATGTCCGCCGTAGATAAACTTCTGTCAGTCAACCTGTGATCACCTTAAATAAACAGCTACTGCCATGTCAAGAAATGCATTTCTGCGATAGTTTAATCTTAAAGTAATATTTCTTTCAAATCAGATTAATTAGACCTTAAATCAGCTAATATTCCCCAAAATAAAGTTTCAGAAAAGTATATTTAATTTTTGAAAGATTTTTTAACAAAGAGAATTACATTGCGATGAAAGATGGCTAAAAATGGAGCTAAAATTAGAATTTTTAGCGATTTCGAAACAAAATTCCTTCCAGCCAATTTAAATTAGTTTTGAAACACAGCACAATATTTTGCTCACACTCATCTCGAGAAACCTTGGATCTGCGCTCCAAAGAGTTATGCATCAGCTGCTTATCCCAGTGCAGCATCTGTTATGGCTTTACAGGCCCACATGGGAGTGACAGTCTCGATTGAGACGAATACATGTGAAGACGTTCTACCCCGGATTTCGTTCTACCCCGGACTTCGTTTCTCCTCTCTTCGCTCCAACCCTCCATGTAAAATGTTAGAAATTACATACTTATATGATTCGAATGAAATCGAAATGCACATTGCGTCGCGTGGGTTGATTTCCCTTTATATCCGAGAAGAACCTCTGGGTAACAGGAGAAAAGTATAAGCTGGCCCTTTGAAGACATTTTTATGATTCCTTCTATATTTTAAATTGAATATGTTTTCTAATAATTGTAAATGGACAAACAATTTAGATTTTAAATTTGATCACCTTGCCGTCGGTGAAGCGACAAGTATCGAACTGGTAAGAATAAAAACTGTAATTTATATTTTAAATCTTTTTATGAATTAATTGGTCTTAACTTAGGTTGGCACAAGGACATTATATAGGGTGCGATGGATAAATTGTGTAAATGACGCAAAAATGAAAGTAACACTGACATCTCATTTTAACACATATATTTACCAAAATTACACAAAAATATCTTGAAATAATAAAGAGTAAATTTATTCAATAAAATAGCCATTTGCTTCGACCAGATGACTTCAAAATCTCCTGCAACTCTTCTCTGGATAGTCTCCTTGTTTAAGTTGGTGAATGCTACCATAATCCTTTGGTGTTACGAGGAGTCTTGTTGCTCTCTCATTCAACTGCGCCTCACACATAATAATCAAGGGGGTTGCCGTCTAGTGAATTAGATGGCTAGATGTTAAGAGGTGATGTGGTCGCAGAAATTGTTTGGCAACCATGACTGAGCTCTCCTGCTTGTGTGGCATGGTGCAGAGTCCTCTTGACAAACATAGGGTCTTCCAGCAGCCACCCTCTTGAATTAGGGTATCACTACTTACTCAAGGCACTTGATGTAAGCCCCCATGTTGAATCTGAGGCTATCACCAATAAATTCGAGTCCTTTTCTTATCAGAACGATCAGAGTGAGTTTTCCGAGCTGCCGTACCTTCGTAATCACCGTTAGACTCATCCAACTCTTTCTGAATCCTCTGCAATGTTCTCTGATTGACACACAAATACTCTGAAATTTTTATATTGAAGCTTCCGGTGCGAATGTCAAGCAGTACAGCATGCTGTTTCTAAATTTCTGGCAAAATCAATTGCGTCATGGTACCCTTTTTCTCACGGTGACTTTAAAAAATGTCGACAATTTACCCATCGCAGCCTGTAATTTGAATGATGAAATCTGTTTGCAAATTTGGTAGAAAAATGAATTATCAGCACTCTTGCCAATATTTAGTTTATTCTAGCACAAGGTTATAAATTGAAAGTTTTGCAAAGGTCATTGCTAATAAGTTTGATTGTAATTGACTTTTTCATTTCTAAAAATTCATTTTAAACCTTAGGTATCGCATTTTCTGTATCTATGAGGTTTAGGGTCAGATTTTGGACGGGTCGGAGATTTTATTCAAAACTACCCATAATTATAAAATTAGATATAATAACGTTCATTGCTTATTGAAGGTTGGCTCAAGAGTTGCGTAATTTTTCAATTTCACATCGAGATACAGTGTAACCCGGATATAAGAGATTTGTCGGGACCGGAGAAAGAGTCTCTTATATCCGGGTTTCTCTTATATCCGGGTTACACTGTAGATAGATAGATATGAACAGAGCCTGAGATAGATAGATAGATAGATAGATAGATAGATAGATAGATAGATAGATAGATAGATATGAACAGAGCCTGAGATAGATAGATAGATAGATAGATAGATAAATAGATAGATAGATAGATATGAACAGAGTCTGAGATAGATAGATAGATAGATAGATAGATAGATAGATAGATAGATAGATATGAACAGAGCCTGAGATAGATAGATAGATAGATAGATAGATATGAACAGAGCCTGAGATAGATAGATAGATATGAACAGAGCCTTAGATAGATAGATAGATAGATAGATAGATAGATAGATATATAGATATGAACAGAGCCTGAGATAGATAGATAGATATGAACAGAGCCTGAGATAGATAGATAGATAGATAGATAGATAGATAGATAGATAGATAGATAGATAGATAGATATGAACAGAGCCTGAGATAGATAGATAGATAGATAGATAGATAGATAGATATGAACAGAGCCTGAGATAGATAGATAGATAGATAGATAGATAGATAGATAGATAGATAGATAGATATGAACAGAGCCTGAGATAGATAGATAGATAGATAGATAGATAGATAGATAGATAGATAGATAGATAGATAGATAGATAGATATGAACAGAGCCTGAGATAGATAGATAGATAGATAGATAGATAGATAGATAGATAGATAGATAGATAGATAATCTGAATAGAAAGAGACCAGATAGAGATATGAACAGACTGGGATAGAGATAGATAATGGACAGAAGCAAATAACTGTTTCTCGTTAAATGTACTTTTTTCCCCAAATTCATTGCTTACTATTTGAAAAATATGAATTATGTGTTTCTGTAAATGATTGGCGGTTGGGGTGGTGAGGAATCAGTTTTGAATTTAACTTTATTTTATAAACTATCAACAATTCATTGTGAAAGAAACGTTGTCTTTCACGCTCGATGCCACATGTGATAAGGTTTTTTCTTTTCTTTCTCTCTCACTTCTTGGTCATCAAGCACAAGTAACCAGGGCTTTTCTTTTCAACCTACAGGTCGGCCTTGTCGCCCACAGAAAGAAAAGAAAAAAAAGGTTCATAAAAATAAAGGAGACCCTTCACTGCTTCCTCCATTAAAGAAAGGAAAAAAGAAGAGAAAGAAGAAAAAAGGAGCCACACACATGGGTTTTTTTACCCTGTCTCACCCAAACAGCCATTACTTCCCTTTAGGTGTCCATGGCTACCACGATAGACGCTGCTCCTCGCATCACATTTAAAATGTTTTCCAGGTCACGAGGAGGCGCAACCAGCCAATCAGAGTGCAGCATTTAATCAGCTGATTGATGATTCCCCGTATAAGGAAAAGCCACGAACGTTCTACATTCCAGACATAGTATAGGTTGGGAGAAAATGGAAACAAATGATGCAGACGGTTTGGGTTGAAATTTATCGGAAACAGATAAAAATTCTAGAAACCTTAGAAAAATAAACTCAAATACGTCTATCACTTTTCCCGAATCCAGTTTTCAGCAATTTTCGAAACGGTCGCATTTTACTGGCTATCGATAACCGAAGCTAACCTTTAATTCTCCATACGTACACGCTATTTGCAGCTTCGTCAACAGCTGTTGATTTGTTTATTTTTAGTTTCCCGCGTCTCCCACACCTCATCCCTGCGAAGATTGTGTTAGTACGCGATAGAAATGATTCCCTCATGTTTTGCAAGTCAACAAACGGCAAAATTGGTGAAAATTAGGGAAAAAGATTCACAAACTAAAGTAATTCGCCCCAAAAATGGTTTAGAGGAAAGGAAATATTTTTTCTTACTTTCGATTATATATGTTTGTTTGTTGCTTTTTGAATTACTTTTTAACGAATTATAAACTAAAGAATAGAAACGGAGGGAAATCGGTTCGGCTTTATTGAAATAGAAATAAGAAAAGATTTAAACTTGCAAAGAATGCAACAGTTTCAAGGCAAAATTGGAATAAACCTACTCAGACATTTACAGATGGGAATAAGCCGTAAAAGACAAAAAAAAAATCAAGAGGGAAAAGATACGGTTAATTAGAGAGTGGGTACAGAGAGCGAGAGAAGAGAGCGCATAGCTTCTTTTTCTGTCTATCTTTTTTGAAACGAGGAGACATATAAAATAATCAACCAGAGAAGGGGAGGAGAATATACGAAAGAAAGATTAAAGCGTTTAATAGAGCATAGAGAGGAAGAAACCGCGCAGAGAAGGAAAGACTAATAGAACCAAGAGAGGGCAGGAGAGAGAAAAAAAGGAGCTAATGGTAGGGCAGCTGGAACTATTTCCAAAATGTGAATAGGTGCACGTATGTTTCCCGCCAATTCCTACTCATTCTAGACGCACACGCACCCACTCCCGTACACATGGTCACAAAGAGAGGAAGAAAGGGAAGCGCCATATTTTCTTCTCTGTCTTTAATCTTACCATTATCTCCCTCCCGACGACTCTTCTTTCCTCTCACACTAAAGTGTTTCCCCCTCTCTTTATAACCTTTACATCCTGAGGGGGAGGGGCGCCACCTACTACTACGACTACTGGCTGTGTTGTAGTGCTATACTATAGTGGCGTGTGTAATGGCGTGTGCTTCCAACCAGATATCCGACAAAATATCTGTATAGAAATCAAACTTACACTTTATTAGCGTATAGCGGATTTTTTTATCGTTCGCTCGTGGATCTTTGGTCACCGTAGGCGACATCTTTTAGCCGAGAGACGTGCTTTCCGTTTTAAAAAACGGTTGGACATTGTGTATGGTGTGAGTAAAAAAAAAAAAAAAAAAAAAGGAAAAAAAAGAAAAGAAGTGTGGCAAGGATCTATCCATCCATGTAGTCATCTGGTCGTTTTGTTTTCGGCTACCCCACCAGACCATTGACAGTCCAGCAAACACAAATACCCCCAAAAGACCCCCAGATAATGTCTGTTTACCCTCGTACGACCGAAAGGAAGCGGATAATGCAGGAATACCGTGTAAGACAAGAAGAAATTCCCGTCGGACTGAGCAGGTAGGAACCATTCAATTAATAAACATATATATATATATATAGTATTCATAGCTTTATTTAAAAAAAAATAAATAAATAAAGTAAACTTAGGATAAGGGTTCGATCCATGCTGGAATCATTCGTGTTAAAAAGCAGTTCTGTTAACACAACTTTGTTTATATTTACACTTTATTTATTTATTTATTTATATATATATATTAAATATTTTAAAAAAAAAATGTATCACTTCTCACAAGTCTGTTTCGTCTAAAACGTTATTTTCTTTTAGTTTTATCTGATTGATTTAATATTTGTTTCCTTATTCCATTTTCATGGGTATCTTTGTCATCATGCTGTTGTTTAGATAGCGTGGCCACAAAGTCGGTGATCAATTTATAATTGTTTTGAGGTGATAAATTGATCACCCATTTTGTGGCCATTCTCGTAAATGCGTGTGGCCGTGTGTTGTTTTAAAACCGAGTCCTAGAAACGAATTTTTTTTTTTTTCCTGGATTTTCGACCATTTTTTTTTATTTTTGTTATTTTTTATTCTTTTTTATTGAAAACCTAAAGAGAAGAATAAAAAAGCCATCATTGGGATCGTCTTTGAAAGAATATATAAACAAATAAAGCTGGAAATCTAGAGGCATGTGTTTGTGTGCATGGTGTATTTTTACTAAACAGCATGGCGGGGAGGGGCTCCGATCGAACGACCGTCGCGGCTAAAATCATGTTTTTCCAAACTTTCCGGCCCATTTTCCTTATTATCGACCCCCCAGCTGATAAGTCTAGGGTCCGATAAGGACATTGGAGTTGTTTTATCCATTTGAAAACTGTTGGATTTCCGCGTGGAAGGCTGGGTTTGTTTTTTGTTTTCGTTTCTTTTTCCTTTTTTTTTTTTTTTTTGTTATTAGATAGCGATTACAGTCAGCTGTCTGTATGTGAATGTAGCGAGGGGGAGGGCTGAGAAATTACGTGATGTCAAAGAGGGAGGGGGAGACGGTGCGCTAGCTTCGGAAAGGAAAAGGTAGATGAGTAGCGACGGAGTCGGGGGGAACGAGGTGCCGAGGGCGATAGGCAGCTTTTCGTAGAGGGAGGAGGAACAAAAGCGAGACGAGATGTTAGAGAGGGAGGGGGCGGTTGCGCGGGAAGGAAGCTAGCAATGCTCGTTCGGGGAGAGCGGAGAGTCTAGAAAGATAAACATAGCGAGTGAGTAGGAAACTTAACAAGGGAGCGGTAAAGAAGAAAGAAAAAGGCAACGCTGATAAGACGAAGGATGAGGAGGGGAAACGAATCACGCACGCCATTTTTACTACTAAAGCCTGAGATTTTGTAGTAAATAGTGATAAATTTCGTTAAAGAATTAGACAATGAGAAGCCAATTAAGTTGTCTTGTCTCTTTTTATACCTTCAACTTATGTTTAATATACTCAGGTGTTTATTTCGTCTGATATTTATTTGACATTTTGTTTTTGTTTTTAAATAATTCTATGTAGTAGTTGTAGTAGTGTTGCAGTTAATTTGAAGTTGTATTGGGGGCTTTTTTTTTTTTTTTCTTTTCTTTTTTAAATTTTACAAAATCCAAATCTTTCGATTTTTTATTTTTTATTAGAAACTAAATAGTTTAACGGAGAAATATTTCCTTTGAGTGGATTTTTGTTTCCATCAATATTTTGGAAATTTTATCCACAATAAAAATCGGTCCCACAGAAAATATTCTCACATGGGCCCATGGGTGGCTCCTGCGAGTGAGTTTCTGTTTTCTTTCTGTTCCTTTTATTTTATTTTTAAACCATTAATGTTAAAACATTCTTAAAAATCAAATTTTTTGAAGTTAAAATTTGGATTGTGATGGGGGTGGTTCAAAAAATAGTGAATTTTTTTTTTCTTCTCCCCCCCCCAATACCTTACTTTTTATTATTTATTGCGTGAAATTTTAAACTAAATTTTATTCAATAAACAAAAAGAAACTTAAATTTTTACAACTTTCAATTTCTAACTTAGTTTTTTTTTTTTTTTTTTTTTTTAAATAAATAAAAAAAACCTTGTTGGGTTCTTTTCGTCTTTTTTTTCTTCTTTTTCCTTTTCATATCCCCCCCCCCTCCAAAAAAATCATCTGATTGATTCCAACACACACTTTTCGTCCGTTGTTGTGGCGTGAAGAAAAAGCAGCAGCAGCACCCACCACATGGGTTTCACTTCATTTTGACAATTTATCATCCCCCAACTTTTCCTTTAAATAATCAAGAATTCACAATAAAACCTCTTCATCTCCCCCCATACATACATACATTGAATACCCCTTCAACTCCTGACCCTGAGGAAAGTGCTTTTTCTTCCTGACCTCTCTCAAACAATCAATCTATCCCTGGTTACAGAGCACCTCAAAAGGACCCCCACAACAAACACCAGCCGAAGATGCCCAGTCGAATTGATAAATCCAGGTTAGCCACAGTAATTTAACATCAAGTTCCACCGCCTCCCAATAATGTTTTTATTTATTTTAAAAAAAAAAAAAAAAAAAAAAAATTGAACATCATTTTTGTTTTGAGGATATTTTTTTTTTTTTGTTTTGTTTTACACGATTTGAAACAGTTTTTCTTTTGTCAGGAATTTAAAACTTTCATTTAAATTTTTTTCGTTTTTACATTTTGAGACAATTTGTTAAAACGAAACTCGGACAAGTGTTTTTTTTTTGTTTTTCTTAAATAAAATTCTTAAATATTTTTGTTTAATAGGAGTTTAGGATCTACAAAACACCTGTTTGGTTTGTGTAGATCATATGTTAAATGTTTGGCATCCACCACCCACCCCCTTTTTTTAAACAACATTTTTTTTTTTCTTTTCATGAATAAAATAATCTTTATAAGGTAAATTATGCAGTGCTTGGCTTCAATAGGAAACTTTTCAATCAACGAAATTTCTCCTTTTCCTCAACAGGAACAATTGGCGCCAATGCTTTGTGTAAAGAAAGAAGAATGTCAAAAACAAACTCTCTCTCGTTCTTGCTTCAACAATACGGCTATCATTTCAATTTTCAATTGTTTCAACAGGGTTAATATTAGAACGTACGATTCTGCTTCGTCATTCAGAAATTATTTCCGTATTATTGCAAAACTGCAATAAGACGAAGCAAGCATGCCTCCTCTTCCATCCAATCCATCTTAAATCAAGTTGATGGCTGCTTATTCCAAACTCCTGCTACTTTTCTTCTTCCCTTGGATTTTCTTGCTCAATGAAAGCTGCCTTAAAAGTAACAGAAAAAAATAATACTATTAGTAATTAAAAGAAAATTGGAAAGCATTAGCCTTCAAAAAAAAAAAAAAGCACGTGGGTGGGTAAAAAAAAAAGCTGTTTTCTGGCATTTCGTTTACAACCGTCTTTAAAATAACCGTTATCTTATTAATCGAAAAAGGAAGCTATTTAAAAATTATATATTGATATTTTCAGACATTTTTTTTTCTGTTTTTGTATAAATACTAATCTTTTATTCGTTTTTTCCCCAATAAACATATCAATCTTGTTCAAATTCTACAGAATACTGTTCATAGTTCCCGCTCATGGGTTCAGCTGTTTGTTTACTTACAACAACAAACCCCAAAGTATAGTTTTTAACGACGCACCTGTTCAATTTTAAATTTTTTAATTATCATCAGTCTTTTCTTTTCTTTCTTGCACATTTTAAAATATTTAAATTTTTTGTTGCATTTGATTGTGAAAGTATGAAATACCAAATTAAAATTCCTGTAACGGATTTTTTTTCTTAAAAAAAAAAAAAAAAAAAAGTCAAAGATGATATGGGGGGGTGAAGAAAAAAATATCTCCCGCTTGAAAAACCAACGACTCTTCCCCGTTCAACATGTGGAGCACGTGTTGTTTGTTTCTTTCTTTCTTTTCCTTTCTTTGTATCACAGCGGATATCCCCCCTCCCCTTTAGATTTTTGTTGTAGTACAAAAAAAGTCTTTTTTCCTTCAGTCAATGTTGTTAGTTAGCCATTGAGACAATCTTGTCTCGACTTAGAAAAATATCGACAGAAAGCTCTTTTTCTTTTCTTCATTGGTAATGAGAACTAAAAGTAAACACTTTCACCATTTAAAATTCGAAGTCTATATTTATTCAAATCAAAAATTTGTTGGAGTGGGTAAGGCTTAACTCAAACTGTAAAAAGAAAAATTAACTAAATAAGCAAAACCCAAAACGTGCCTGCCTTTCCTAAAAATGACGGTTACACCCTGCAATGGATGACCGCTGTAGATTTCTCTCTTGAGAAAGAAGAGTGACATAGAAAGAACCACGTGGTCCTCAATTTGACGGCATGGACGGACATTTTTTTAACATTAGTTTTGTTTGTTTTTTTGGGGTGGGGGTAACCTTCCTTTTTGTTTTGCTTTTTAACATTTCTATAGAACTAAACAGTAGCTTCAATATTCCTTTGTTTTGAATGTAACTAAAAATGACTTTGTCACGTGATAAAAACGAAAGCAGAAAAAACAGCTGTGTAGAGATTAATTTTTATTTTTTTGTTTTTTAAATTTAACATTTGATCATGACTAAATTTCATGTCTATATAATTTTTTTTTTTTTTTTTTTTTAATCAAGTCCCCTTCCCCACTTTCTGCTTTGTTAGTGGATTGTTTTAAGGTGTTCGTTTGTTTGTTTGTGTTTTTTTTTTTTTTGTTTTTTTTTTAAATTTCAATCCTCCCTCGTCAACACTATTGCCTATTCATGGCTAATTGACTTTCGCCTTCATTCATAATCAGTGTAGTAAAACACCAATGGAGTATTACAATTGTTTAGATATGAATGGAAACAAATTGTACCCGATTTGGCTAGCACAACAATGGGGCTAGAGATAAATTATTTACCATAAAAGTGAAAATATTTTTGAAGCTATCATAAATCCAAATTTTTTTCAATTAAGTTTTGTTTCCTTTCTTTTTCTTTTTTGCGGCGTAATAGTTGCTGAAGTCTTGCGTATGTTGTTTTTTTTTGTTTTTTTTTTTTACTACAGATTCCCACATGGTAAAAATGTCTTCAATCACAGTTTTTGGTTCCTGATTTATTGTAATGTCGAATTATAAATAAATAAAAAGGCTTGATTTATAATGAATACTTGAAATTAAAAATAAAAATCTAAGATTTTTAAAGAGGATTTTATTCCGAATTTAATTTGTTTAAAAATTGAAAAACTTTTTGGCATCTCTTCACTTTTACGTTGCGACCCTCCCTTTTTTTTTTCTCTCACGCCAGCACCAAGAATCAGGTTTACAATTTTTTATGTGCAAGTCTTCCTTGTTAATGTTTGTGTCACAAGAAAAGCTTTCTCGACTATGAGAAAAGCCGAGTTGAAATTTCGATGAATGAAATTTTCTTTGACTTTTTTTTTTAATCTGTTACTCCCACCATTCAACTTAAATATTGTTTTTATTTTAATTTAGTCACAAAGTTTGAATGATACCCTTTTAGTTTTAAGTTTAACGAAATATTTTTAAAGAATTTTTTTTTTTTTTTTGTCTTTTTCAGTCAAATAATTCTATGCACTAAATTATTAATGAATTTTGACTTTCTTGCAGTTGAAAATATAAAGATTTTAGTCAATTGTCAGAAAGACTCTAGAAATTTCTAATTCAATGGAGGTTAGGGTCGGCAGTTTTAATTTCCAATTGAGGAATAATAATAAGGGTGGGGGAGTCATAAATCACGCTTTCCTTGTATAAACTAAAACATTAAACTAAAAGAAAACGGCAATGGTTCATTTTTTTTTTTTTTTCACGCTCAGGGTAGAATTGCCCTCTTGAAATGAGCCTCTTGGATCGCTGCGCACCTGACTGACTTTATCATCAGATGTGGATAAAGTTCTAGATTTTGACACTGGGATTTTCCCCAAGACACGTGATGAGGTATTTCGTCTTGCTGTCTCTATTTGAGTATCAGCAGCTTTATTGTGTACGGTTTTTACCTGACGATTTATTTACGTAGGTTTCGTAATTAATGAAATTCTCAACCGGTGCAAATAGCCGCCTAACTTTTTTAGGGTTTTACTTTTTTAACTCGAATTTTTTTCATGTCTTTCTTTAACATGAAGAAAAGTGATTTAGAAAGAATTTTTTTAACAAATCTTTTCACGAAATGGCCAAGTGTTTCCCCCCCCCCTTTTCTACTTTGATTATCTATGAAGAAAGTTAAAAAAAAAAAATTTAAATAGCGAGTATTGAATCAATGGAGCAACTAAAAAGGTTATCGATTTTTTTTTTTTTTTTTTTTTAGTATAGGCTACTGCATAAGTGAGTTTGATCGTCACTAAGGACCTCAAAACTTAGTCAATGATTGTGCATTGAATTGTGAGGTAATGACCATTTCACTGAAAGGGCGGGGGAGATAGTGTTTGTGAGAAAAAGATGACTGTAGCGTGACCCGTGCAGACAGCTATGTCCCACACTCCGAGCCCTGTCTGTTGCGTGGAAAATAGTTGCACAAGTGGTCGGCATTTTGGGTAGCTGATTTTTTTCTAAGTAATTTCCTAGATGCTTGAAAGATTGACGCATCATTTTCTTTATTTGGTTATGTGCCGAATTAAGCTTTTCGCATGAAGATTTTTATGGCCAAGTCTCTACACTACAGTAAATTTCAAGAGCTGGGTTAATGAGGCATGTTGAAAAACTGTCAGATGGGTATTTGATTTTAAAGTTGAATAGACTTTGTTTCTATTAAAGATCAAATATTTGTAAAATAAACTGGAATTATGATTTTAAAATCCTAAAGTAAACAGTGACCAGTTTAATTTTTTAAACTAGTCACAGTGAGGATTTTAAAATCATACCTGGGAACAGGTAAAGTTTATTTCCTGTCCACGGGTGCTTGTCAATTTTTTTCTTTCAAATTGCTGACCCTTTCAGTATTATTATAGAAATGGAAAAAAAATCACTTTCTCGGTATTCGATAAAAATCTTAATTGGACTCTAATTTGTATTGTTTTCCGGGTGGGGAATGCTTTCTCTCCCTAAGGAGTTGTTTTTTTTTTTTGTGTGTTTTTATGTAGAAATGTTCTTGTGACAAGGTCGTTTAAACTAAAGTGTTTGCTTCTTTTCGTTCGGTCAGGCTGTCAACAGAGAAAACTTTTTTTTCTTCTACTACCAGAATTTCATCTCTGATTAAAAGAAATCCCGCTGGCTAAACTACAACAAAAAAAAAAGTTCATTTTTAGATCAATTGATCGTTCCAGTTCAAGTGCACTAACAAACCTTCAGTTGAACCAGTCTCTCTATTCTGTGGCATTTACTACCAGCGCACAGACTTCAATGAATTCGTTGTTTGTCTTTCTATCTGCTCTTCTCTCGTCAAAAAACCTGTTGAAGTGAATCCAGTTTAGTGACAGTGTTTAAAAAATCTTTTTCCACCTGACTAATCACCAATTTCATTTTTTTTTTTTTTTTTTTTTTTTTTTTTTTTTTCCATTTGTTTTCGTCTTTGTCACCCCATTTAAAATTTTTTCCTTTCAGGTCAATCCACTCCAGAATTAGCTTTTAAATTTGTTATGAAGAGGGAAAATCGTTATTAAATGTTTGGTGGGTGTTTTTCGGTAACTAATTCGACTTTACAAAAAAAAAAAAATCGATTATTTATATATTTTTTCAAAGTTTTCTGGTTTTATCAATAAAATTTACATCATTGAATTTCTCAAGCCTTCATAAATCAAGGGTGTGGGGTAACATGTAAAAAAAAAAATAATAATAATAATAATAAATAAAAATAATATCTAAAATAGTTTCATTTGTGAATAAGTTCTGAAAGTTTCACTATGATCCGACATTTATTTGATTTTTGGAAGAAATTCCAAAATGTTTTTGACGCCAAAAAAGACACTAAATTTCCTAATCTTTAGCGCAAAAAAAAATTCTTTAACCAAAGTTTCGAACGTCCTAGAAAGGCTGAAAAAAATAAAATAATAATCCTTTGGTCTTTCCTCTTAAACATTGACGATAAAACTGTGTTTTTCATTAAGTTTGTTTGGAGCATTTTTTTTTTTTTTTTTTTTTTGTTTTATAGCCTTTTCTTGGCGATGCATTAAAATGTATTTCAATTCGGCGCGCATTCCTCCAACGTTTATTTCAGATTTTAAAATTTGAATTTGTAACGACTAAATTCTCATTGAAGTGACAGTTGAATAAAGTCGCGAATGGCCGAAGAAAGAATGAAAAAAGGTGGGGGTGATGATATATCGATAGTTTTCATCTCTCCAAAGCTCTTTTTATTCAACACCCCGTCAAAGCTGCAGTCAGTGTCATTATGGCGATTCCAATTTTGGAGAATAGTTCTACCCTCCCCCAATTACTTTCTGAAAATCTTTCGCGAGCTGAAGCGAGAAAAATGTCCCTACTTTAAATGTACCCCTCTCAAGTGTAAATAAGAAGTCTTCTTGGGTTTAAAATTGTATTGATTATATATTTTTTTTAGCTAGTGAAAAATGGTTCCTATTTGGATGCTTGATATAATTATTGCAAAAAATGCTTTTAGTTTGAGATTTATTTTATTTTTCTTTCGTTCAAACCCGCAGGATAATTTGATGCATTTTCTTTGAAAATAACAAAATAAACGCACACTATTTTTGTTTTTCTTTCTTTATGGTGCTACTACTTTAACTTACAAAGACATGTGTATCACTGTGATTTCAAGGTGCAGCGCGAAAAATCCACGTGGGCTTTTCGTTTATTGGTCGACATAAATTAAAAACGAATTTTTTCTAAGGTGTGTGTGTGTGTGTATACCTATCTTCATTTTGTGCACAAAATACATTTGAACAGTTTTGTATTTTGAAATTTTCCGGGGAAAAAAAACATCTGTGGTTGGTTCAGTAGTAGAAACATTTGTGGCTCAATTGATCTTCCATAGTTTCTGCTTTCGTTTCAGCAAAAGCTGCGGTGGTATTAGTGTTTGCGTGGGCGACTGAATCTTCATGGAAAAAAAAAAGCAACTCACATCTGTTGGGTTTTTTTGTTTTTTTCTTTTCTTTTTCGTTCACAAGATTTTAAGGCATTTTCTTTACGACCTCCTCTCCCGTTTACATGGAACAAAATAATAATGATAACAGTTTAAAAAAATTCCCTTTCTCACACGGAAATTAAGCGTTTTTAAGACTTTCTTATTCTCTAATATTTTGCCTCTTGCTTGGCATTTTTATGTGATCTTTATTATAAAGTTAGCCTAACAATGGGGCTATAAAAGGGTCCTTTATTTAACGAGAAATGTGACTAGAAAATGCATACTAAGAAGAACATAACCGGGTTTGTTACAAGTGCTGGCGGGGGCGCTAAAGGTAGCGCTTTAAGAAATCCCTTAAAAAAAAAAAATGAAAGCTGCCTGACTTGTATATTGGTTGTGGGTGGAAAAGGACCCACTTGATGATGGTGCAGTCGGCTACCATCTTTCTCTCTGCTTTCCTTATTTCACCCCCTCCCTAACCCACTTTTGTCAGTCGTTTGAGGTCCGCTAATGCATTGGAGGCCAGTTGAGTTGGCGCTTTCAGAGAAACGATAGAATTGAACACTTGAAGCACACCGGCGGCTGTTGGCGGGCATCAAAGTCGCAACTATTTTGGCACTATATGGGAATCTGTGTGCGTGTGTGGAGAAAACCATTGTGTTTCACTCAGTTTCTGTCTACTCTAGAACCCATCGTTTACCACTATGATGACATAACCTACCTCCCAGTCTGAGTATAGCCACAAAGCATCCCCCCCACCGTCTCAACAAAGCTATATTCCCCCTCAGCCCTTCGATTGGATCGCCACTTTAAAAACAAATGTAGATAAGAAAGCTGATCAATAATGGTTTATTTAAAGCACTGGATTTGAGGACGATGAATCAGGATTTTATTTTGATTGCTGACCCAGGAAAACGTACATTTTAAGAAACTCCACGGCCTTTTTCGATTTTTGCAAGTAGCATTATTTACTTCACGCGTTATTTTTAGTGGGTACACGTATTTGAGTAGACGCCCTGTTTGTCTTTTTTTTCTCTTCTTCTTCAATAGTATTTATTTCGTCACCGGACTACGCAATCGAGAAAATTTTATAAAGAAAATGTGTCTTCCGGCAGGATTCGAACCTGTACCCTCCCTTTGAAAGAGGGGCCACCGTGCTTTGACCGTTCAGCTTGAATCTTGTCGGTGGGCGCATTTTTTTGGGTTTCTCGAGTGCGCGGGGAGGTAGACGAAATAAACACTGTTTAAAGAGCGGAACGTCTACTGAAATACGTGTATCCACTAAAACTAATGTTTACTTTGAATGAAGAAAAAATATCTGGTAAAAAAAAAATAAAATCAACCCATTTAATTCTTGATATATTTATACAACGTGAAGTTTTTTTTATTATTATTTAATTTATTTCGGTGAATGTGGCTGATTATCTGAGCATTCCCATTTAAAGGAAAAATAAAAATAGGATCTTAAATACGCTCGCTTTTTAAACTACGGAAACTTGAAAAGATGATGCCTTTTTAATTTAAAAAAAAAAACAAAAGTTCCACGTGAAGAAATGGATTTTTTTAATGCAGATTCTCTTGGGGTCTTTTGGTACTATAGACACTTGCAAAGATTAGACTTTAGTTAACCCAATGTTAATAAAAATATTCACTAATGCTGTTTAATAATTTAATTTACTTTTTTTTCATTTTCTAAAAAAATGCATATCTCCTTAATGTTCATTTTTAACTAGGAAATGCGACAACTGGCCTAATGTTTGTCTGCGAGTGTGCGCACGCGCGCATTCTTCCAGACAGTCTCTAAACAGTTGGCTGTAGAGATGTGACGATAGGTTGCGTGTTTGTATTCATTGTAATGTACCAAATGATTACTACTACTACTACTACTACTAGTAGTAGTAGTAGTAGTTGAAGATGGTATAATATTGTCTGGTGGTCGATTACTACTTCACTGGCAATTTTGTGTGGCTGCTACTTGTACGGCGAGCAGTGATGACAATGTTACGTCTCCTCTGTAAACGAGCTGGTAGCAAGGAAAAATCGATACTGTTTTCTCTCCTATCGATTCTTTCTGTCATCCATCTGCGCCTATTTCATTCATTAGTCGTTCTGGTCGACGGCGGCCTCTTCCCCGACCGGACGCGTCATGGCCCTGGGGCTGCGAACTGCAGTTGTTGACGGCGGCATTGTCGCGCACTTGCTCATCACACCCCTTGACAGACACCCCCCTTTTTTTCTTTCTTTTTTTTTTCTCTTAACCCCCAACCCCCGCCCAGCGACCACTTCGTATGACTGGGATCCTCAGAAATGTATCCCTGTTTTAACGGTGGAAATTGATGAAAGCATCACCGGGTAGAGTTTTTAAAACGAGAGTTGCTGCCTTGCGTTTTTTTTTTTTTTTTTTAATTATAATGGGAAGACATTAGTTTCCAATGGTGCCTTCATAGAGCTAAAAATGTCTTGCCGTAATGTGCGAGGTATTTCTGCCGCAGCCTGAGAGTGTGGGGGGGGGACGAAACGTGTTTTGGTCGGAACAAAATTGAAACGAAGCTTGCATCAACTTTTTAGCGTATAAAGTTTGTAATGTATTTTTGTTTTTTGTTTTTGAAAGGATTGACCGCCGCCTTTGCAGGTGTTTTGAAAATAGAATTCCATAGAAATTTGTAAATTTGCACAACTATGAAAGGTGTTGTTTTTGTTTTGTTTTGTTTTTTTTCTTATTGTTATTGGAAATGACTAAGTAACCCAAGTTAAATAAAGAGGGGTTTGTTCTTAATTTCGCCGTAATAATTTTTTTTTTTTTTTTTTTTTTTTTTTTTTTTTTTTTTTTTTAGGAGTGATGTAAAATTTTAAAAAAAAACAAAAAAAAAAACTTAGGTTTTTCTGCTGTCTTTTGATTTTGCCAAAAATAGACGTTTTCGTTATATTCATCTCTTGTCCTGGGGGACAATCGAAGAGCACGCTGCAGTAGGCAAATTTCCATGAGAATATAGTTTGATAATCACTTCATCACAATAGGTGCCCTGACCTTTAACTTATGACAGGTATTTTGGGAGAATTTTTTGTGTAAGGGAATTTTGTATTGAAAGGAACATCTATTTTGTGGGTCTGTGTGTAAACCTGCCGATTTTTGTAAATACAGACGTTTGTGCAGAAAATAAAAGCTGTAACTATAGATTTAAAATTTGTCGGTAATTTTCTAATTATTTCATCATCATAAGTATCTAAAATTTAAGAAATATTTAGATTGTTTAAAATATTTAAAATTTTTAACATTACACTTACAAGGTAGTTATAAAAAAGGTGTTTCTGTTATATTTGTCAAGTAATTGTTGTAGTCATAGGCCCTTTACCTAAAAATGCCAAACATTTAACTCCTGAATAAATGTATCAGCATCTCATAAAAACACCCAAATCCATATGAAAAAAACTTTTTTGCAATATTTTAAACTGTCATATTTGTTTTAATTCAGATTAATTAAACTGTAAATCAGTTAATTTTACTCAGTTTTCAAAAGTATATTTTCTGATTGGAAACTAAAATGAGAGTTGAAAGATTTTCAATTTTTAAAAATGCATTTTAAACCTCAAATATTGGCTCTTTTATTTCCTTGTAGGTACCTAGTTTAATGTTATTTAACATGAAAAAAAAAAGATGGATGATTTAAAATGTAAAACAAACAGCAAAAAATTTTTTTTTTTTTCTTTCTTTCTTTGTCTTTGTTAAATGCCCATTTTCTAGATTTCTGATTTTAAAAAAAAAAAGTTTTTCCTGTGAGTAGGTTGACTTGCTTCTTTATTTACTTATGGTGTTTAATAACTTGTAAAGCAAGTAGACCTCTTTCTTTTTTTTCTTTTTTTCTTTTTTTTTTTCTTTTTTTTTTGTTCGCCATAAATAAGCAACTTGATATTGACAGGTAAAAACTCAATCAAAACCTAAATCTTTTTTCTGATCATTTCAATGACGTATTAATGTCAGTCTTTGGCAAGTCATTAGACTTCAGCCTCTAATCTGTTTTCATTTCACAAAACCAGGTGCTTCCTCTCTTTTCTCTATTGCCTTTCCAATACAGCTTCTATATTTTCTATTTGAAATATATTATGCCCCACCCCCCGTTTTAGAATAAATTTTCTTCTTCCACTCAAATAACAACCTTCTTTCTTTACATTTTTTTCTCCCCCTCCCTTAATTTTAACAATTATAGCCAAAAATTTATTTTAATTAAACTATTTTTCTCTCCCTCTCAAAAACAAGTTATTGAATAGGAATATTTTTATAACATGTGGAGCTCTTTTGGTCTTTTACTTTCCATTCAAATTGGATCTTCAAAAGTTTAAATGCAATGTTAATAGTTATCATTTGTCTTAATTCCCATGTTATTGTTCTCTCTCCTTAATGTTTTCTTTTTCTCATATTCTTTCGCAATCCGTAACTGCCTTGCATCTCAGAGGCTTCATTGCCTTTCTTGGGTTGAAATGATTTTTTTTTTTTTTTTTTCTTCATAATTTAGAAAATCAGTTTTTTGATTAAAATACAAAAAAAAAAAATTAATTTTCTTTCTGCATGTAATCCAAAGATTATATTAGGGATTAATTACTTTATTTTTTTATTTTTAAGGCCCACTTGTGCCTTGAGGCGACCTGCTTTTAATTTCAACTTGTATTTGGACACCCCTCCCCCTCCCGTCCATTTTTGGGAGAGGTAATAATTACTCTCTGTCTGCCTCAACATCCGGCCACGTGCCTGACGATCTACCCATCCCCCCCCCCATTTCATCTTTGGATCTTTTCTTTGTCTGAAGAGGTTTTTGCTGACTTGTTTCTCTACTTGTAGCCAGAGTGGATCAGGCATTTATTTAGAGAGATATTACCACCTGCCAGTTGCCTGGACTTGTTTAAATATAGAAATTAAGTCTGATTCGTCTGTTAAATTTAGGAGACTGGGAAGAGGGGGCTCTGGAAAGTGAACCTTAAATCAGATTTATGAAGAGTTGATAGTTTCTGCAGTTATAGAAAAATTTGCGTTAACCAAATTAAGTTTGTTCATCATGTCTTTAAAGGCATGAAACAGCCTTGCATTTGTCACAATCTTGTTTGGAACATTGCAATGTTTTTTGTGCATTTTTATGTGCATGTGTCTTTGAGTGCAATAATCAAGGAGAGCTTCTATTTTCATAAATTTAACAGGCAGAATGTTACGAGTCTGTTATTTCCGTGGCATGAGTTTTGACAGGTTACATTTCCCAGGATCCACCACACCTGACCTTTACAACTAGAATCAACCATGTCACATACCCAAGGATGATTCATCTTCATTTCCGTCATTTCATTAATAAGAAGGAAGTTCCATTTGGACAGCTTCCTCCCAAGAACTGCTACTTTGTGAAATAGACTCCTGAGAAGATGCTTTCCTGATCACGAGAATCTTGGCTTCTTCAAGTCTAGGGTTAATTGTTATCTTTCCTGTATAACCTCATGAATTGAACTTCTTGTTCATACAGTACCACAGAGTAATCTACCTTGAGTGGGTCTTGGGCCTGGTATTGGGTGATCATTATTTTATTAAAAAGGGTCAGAGAGCCTGATTTTTGTTTTGTGCCAGTTTTTGAAATTTGAGTGCCTGCCTTGAAAATCAGCATTTGAAATGTCAACTACTGAGCAGGTATTTTAATAAAATGTCTGATCTTTTGATTGGTCCAAAGGCTGTCTAAAAAAAAAATACAGTGTGGAACTTTCCTCTTCGTTGTAGCAAATGTTCAACCTGCTAAGGCTTTTAAGATTTCTGTAAAATAACTCCTGATTACTAATTCAGTTTAAGGCAGGATAACCTTTAATAATAGCTTAGGCCATAGACTGTGAAATCTACAACTAATATGAGGAATGAAACTGCAAGAAACTGGTATAAACACCACCCAAACCCAGTTCCAGAGATCGGACCTGTAAGTTTCATAGTACTTTACAATAGAGACAATAATGAAAGCTAATCACCCAGACATGATCAAAGGCCACGAAAACAGAATGAAGAAGAAAAAACTGTAAAATACAAGGATTTTGAAGTGGAAATCTCGAATGTGGCAAATGAGGGCATCAATAATTCCAGTTGTAGTTGGAGCCCTCGGATTGATTAGAAAGGATTCTGATAGACTCACTGTAAGGATTCCTGGTAGGCATTGCCTTAAAGAAATACAAAAAAATTGTACTCGCAAGTACAGTTCACAAATTACAAAGGGTTTTATCTATGTCAAATGTTTGTAATTTTAGCAGTGGAAAATGTCATGATGCTATTACTAACCTTGGATCTCGAGTTGGAATCCTGAAGGAAATGTGTATATACAAAAGAAATAAAATAATGTCAATAATTTAAGAGCAGCATGTCAACAAGATGATGCTGGGACAAAAATCTGTCTCTGGTAGCTCATAGCACATGAAACCACTCACCCCTCAGCAAAGGATTATCTTTGCTTTTCTATCATTCCTTGCTATGTCAGTCTTGGTCTTCCTCTTCTCGCTTTTCCTTTGGGGTGCCACATTAGTTGATTTTGGGTCTTACCTTAAAAGTGTGGACAATGGGACCCCATTAAAGAGTTCTACAGTGGCATGCTGAAATTGTTATGCTGTCTTTACATTGTGTTGCCATCTAATCTTGACGATGGGTCAATAAGTGTCATCTCCCGTGAGTCTTTTCCCTGTCTTGCAAACCTATAATAGGGTAGAGATATCCATGATTTTAGAAGCATGATAGACAAATCATGATACTCAATCTGATAAAGGTATATGACATACATGCACCACATCCAAATCTGTGTAATATGGTAACAGGTGCGTCCTTGTTTTGAAACACCTTCACAACAGCTAACTGAAATCACTCTGAAGGCATTGGTTCTAATTAAATCACCATAGTTAAGCAGTTATCACTCAACTCATTATTTTTTTTTATTGGTTCAGAATAGTCCATTTTTAACAAGAAAAATATTAATAGAAAATAGATCTTGTATATTTGATGACAATTTATTCTTATTTATTGACTTCTAGTATCATTTAAAGTATATAAAATATTTCTCAAAGTGATACATTTGATGACTCTATATCCAGTGTAAAATATGTGGGGGGGGGGCTCTGGATAGAGTTAGTACCTTTGCCATCTGGCATACTGGCCCTTCAGGTAGATGGGCATCACTGGCCTTCCACCATCTCTTAAATCTCATGTGATGGCTTAGAGTTGCAATGATCCTGGCAGGCTAAATTCACATGAGGTGGTGGTGTTAAACACGGCATCACTGGGCAAAGGGGACACATCTGTGATGCAGTTCACCAGCCAAGGTATAAGGGAGAGGAACTACAACAACCAAATGTTCGTAACCAAGGCGAGCCACCTAGTTGGAGGACATCAGCTGTGGTCTAACTTGGAGAGGGATGGGCTCCAGCAGGTTAAAAGGCCCAAGACGCATCACATGATGCGTACACCAAGAAACCATTTGTGAAGACCCAGGCTCTGGCATACAATCACAACAGATGTAGCAGAATAGTGAACAACTCTGTGTGTTGGCACCCCTGACGATTTCTCTCTATCCTCCCTCTCCCCTCT
>OZ010613.1:2097994-2102994 GCA_963932145.1 Acanthosepion lycidas | reverse complement strand
ATGTGTGTGTATATATATATATATATATATATATATATATATATATATATATATATATATATATCTATATCTGTCTCTTCATTTTGTCTAATGATTTTCAATTTACCTGTTGACTAAGAATTAATGCTATTTACATTGTTCGGACTGTTTTCCTCATCTTTATTGCCACATTCACAACATTTTGGCCATTGTATGCTCCAGCCTTCTTCAGGGGATATTTGTAGGGACTTCAATTGTTCAAGTTCCGCATGCCATGCTTTGTAAGGTGGTGGTGGGGGGGTCTTAGTTTTCAGTTAATTCACTTTGATAAGTCCCCAAGTTTTTGTTTTCTCCACTGAGGCCAGGGACTGAACTCACACCTCTTTGGAGCAAGTCACTTTTTGGAACAATCAACCAACACTTTTATCTACTGGGCCATTGACTCTTCTTTTTTTTTTCTTTTTTTTTTTTTTTTTTTGACATTAAGTAAGCTAACAAGGGTTATGTAATAAAATCAACCCACCTAACCCTACCAAAATGAAGGAATTCTTTTATAAAAGAAGAGCTGACATATTGAACTAATAAACTCTTAAGAAATTACTAACCCCTCCTTTTCTCTCTCCCCCCTCTCTCTGTCAATGTTTGTCTTTTTTCTTTTTTACTGCTGATTACTTTGATAGTTTTCAATTTTCTTCTGTGTCAAATATTCTTTTAGATCCGACCAAACTTTAAATATTTGACCAAATGAACGACCAAACTGATCGCACTGTTACCATCACTTTTCTCTAGTTTTTCATAATGACTTGAGATTTCCAGATATGAAAAAAAGGTCCCTCATTTTTCTGTCCTCTTGACTTGATTCATTACATTCACTCCTTGGGTGACATGAATCTGTCTCTTCCACTGCTAAATATTAGGACTTGTCACTGGAAAAATTGTTCTCTCCAAGAACAATTGTTATGCAATAGTCACCTGCAAAAATGAAAAACCAATTAGTAGGCTTATAGCCACATCATGTCAAATGAATTAACTCGTAGATGGGTGATGGATTCATACCTTTCACATTTGTTTGTATTATAATTGAAACCCAACTGGAATTGAAATTCTTCTCTCCGATTAACAATTCTGAGCCATTATCTGTGACACCACCTGTACATCCAAGAGGTCACCTATCTAGGTACTGACCAGACTAGACATTGCTTAACTTCAGTGATCATATGGAAACTGGTGCTTCAACATGATGTGGCTGTAAGCCTGAATATTTGAAAATAATTGTTTTTTGTGGCGGTGGTTGTGAGTGGTACTTGTTTTTTGCTTAAACTAAAACCTCTGATTTCTTTCTTGCCAGTCTGCTGACATTCCACTGTACCACACTTGCTAAATAGATAAAAGCAAATGAGCTTTCAACTCTCAAACAAAATGGTGGCACAAAAGACAGGATTGTATTACATAAAAGGTGTGCATAGTTTTTGGCCAATATTCCAGGTCTCTTGTTTGTCCTCAACTTACGTTCCATTGCTTTAACTACTTGGACAAGCCAGCAGGTACACCACAATGTTCTCTCCAATGAGAAAATGGGTCTCATATCCTGTTTCGCTTGGTTAAACCTTCTGTCCCCTATTTTGACCAATCCTTAATCAAGAGGACAATTCCCATCTGCTGGCACCTGCTCGTGGGCACCTCCCTTAATTATATAAAATCCCTACCCTTTTTTTTTTTTTTTTTTTTTTTTCTCTCTTGTCACCTGTCTAATCCACCCCTTTTGTATGTGTGTGTCTGTGGTTTTTATCCCTTAAAAGTGTGAAATATTTTCTCATAAAAACAGTAAATAAAATAACAGCTTTTCTATGTAGACCTCCCAACTTTGAACAATAAAATTTTTTTTTTTTTTTTTTTTTTTTTGGTAAAGAAATTTAAGACCAGTTTTAAATTTAATGGTTTGTACTCATTAATTCTTTCCTGCAAAATGCATTTCTCTATGTAGGACCTTTTTTATTATTTTGCTTTAACTAATATAAAAGCCAGTCCCACAATTTAAAAAAAAAAAAAAAAAAAAAACTTTGTCCAATGCTTGCTTTTCTAGTTTTGCAGAAATAATTTAAAAAATTTGTTTATATTGAGTTCTTGAAATAAACTGAAAATTTAAATAATTCTAAATTAACTACAACACTGAGCAGCAGAAGTATCTCCCCCATTATGATAAGACATTTGTGTCAATTATATCTTCATCTCGCTAATGTCTTGGGGGTGTGGGGTATTTCTGCCGCACCCTGTATTTGCCCATGCATAAAAAAAATCTGTGACTTTTCATGTGCCAAATGTAATTTATCTTGATTAGGGATTTTTTTCTTTCCCCAATTAGAAAATCATACAAATATCAAACCTCACTGCTAAGTACCTAGATGGAGGGAGGGCATTGCTTGGGATCATGGCTCTGAATTGTTAATCGGAAAGCCAAATTCCAATTCCAGTTGGGTTCATTATATTCACTTGTCTGCAAATACCCTTGGGGGGGAAAGTATGACTCCCCCCCCCCCATCTATGACTTAATTAGTAAGACTTGTATCACTAAATCATTATCTTAAAATAAGAAAAATAAGAAAAAAAAAATCTTACTCTAAAAATATTTTATAAGCCATCAAAAATCAGTTGTTTTGTTCTTTTCCCTCTCAAGCATTAAGATTACTTTTTAATATAAAATATTAAAACGGGAGATGTGTGTGTGTGTGTAATGATGTGGCATTCAAAATTTAATTGCAATAAGAAAGAATTAAAGAAAAATGAATAGCAACTGTAAAGAGGTATTTTGGAAAAAGAAAGTTTAATGGGTTTTTTTTTCCTTGTTCCTCTCTTATCAGATCTTTATTAAAGACAGAAAAATAGACTCCTTAAAAAGGCTGGTTACATTTGGGTCTAAAAACCAAACATTTTTCTAATTTTTTGTTATTTCCCACTTCTTGATTTGGGATTCTACCCTCACCCACTTTCATTAGACATAAGTGTGAGTTACTTAACTCTCTGACAGTAATCTGTGTTGAGTGGATAAAGAAATTGAAGAGGTGGTTATTAAATATGTAACGGACATGGGCTTAGCTTTTAAGATCTTTCTTAATCTTCTCAAAAATTTGCAAGATTTGTAACTGGAACCAGAAATTTTGATGGTGATTATTCGTTCCCCCCCCCCCCGCCCCAAACACACACACACCAGATTAATGATTTGTATTTTTTTTCTCTCTCTCTCTCTCTCTCTCTCTCTCTCTCTCTCTCTCTCTCTCTCTCTCTCTCTCTCTCTCTCTCTCTGGGAATTGCCATGACATCTTGGGAAAGATAGTAGAATGGTTCCTCATTGCCAATGTTATGAATTCAGAATTGCACATCTCTTAGCCTGACTGCAATTCAAGGCTAGATAGTTCAGTCTTCCCTGCTATTTAACCTGTAGCCATGTTGGGAGAGTAGAAATGGATTGCTGTCATATCCAAAGGCATTAGTGCAGAAAATGACTGTCGCACTCAGTCAGAATTTGAACGACTCCTTTATTCTATTTCCATAACAAAAATAAATATTTGAGTGGGATTTTCTCTGGTGTTTTATTCACATAATTCAAAACGGAATTCAACTTGGTTTATTTTGCATTTTAAAATCATGTGTTACTGTGTGTGTGTGTTTTAATAACTAATTTGTTGTTTTTCTTTGGTAGGCCGCGTCCTCTGTCCCCGAAAGCTCAATTGGAACAAGAGAAGAAAATCCGGAGAGAAATTGCCAACAGCAACGAACGTCGGCGCATGCAAAGTATCAATGCCGGCTTTCAATCCCTCAAAACACTTCTTCCTCATCATGCTGGTGAAAAACTCAGTAAAGTAAGTTGGTCTCATGCCTTTAGTTTTTTTTTCTTAACAGAGAATATGTCTTGGTCTAAGGGGCCTCATTTTTGTTCTTTCATGTATTCTGTTGTAGTGCCCATCTGATAGAAATGTGGTAGGAAGATGAAAAAACAAAACAAAAAAAGAATGTTGGCTTTTCAATGATTTTGATATTTCTTCCTTTTTAAAACTTAAATGAATTTAAGTTTTTCAAAGAATTGATTTCTTTTTAAATAAAAAAAATATAATAAAAAAAAATTAGATGGCATTAAGCATTGAAGAGGTTTTTTTTTTTTTTTTTTTTTTTTTTTTTTTATGGCAGACACCTGACAGGGAACTAGAATAAAAAAAAATTTGCCGCCTTTTTTTTTTTTTTTTTTTTTTTTTACGTTTACTAATATTCTTAAGAATATTAGTAAACGTAAAAAAAAAATTGTTGGGAGTAAGATTATCGAAGGCTTCCATGATTTAAAGTTTGTGCATCCATACTTTTTTTCTTTTTGTTTTTGCCTTAACTTTCTCCTTATTTGTTTTCTAGATCTTCTTTGCCTTATTTGCCTTTTTATAAAGTAGGAGAAAGTGCTGAAAAGTTTTTGACCTGGCATATTTCTGGAAATCCAGTGAAATGGCCATACAGTCTGCTGCTGCTACTCTTTTTGTTTTAGTTTTAGGAGCATATCAACACCTATATGGGTCATTTAATGCCAAAATCTACATAATTTGACTAATTTTATAGCTTTGGCTAAATATATTCTGAGCACAATTGTATGCCGCAAATACAGATGAAATGTATTGTTCATCATTTTACTATAAATGTATTTTTATACTTTCATAGTGTTTTGTTTGAGGGTTCACTATTTGTCCCTAGCTGGGACCCTAACAGCTGCTACCACCCCAGGTCAGGGTAAACCTGGGAACAGCAATTAAGAGGTGGTTCCAAGCTCCTCAAAACCTCCAATCTTTTGATCAGAGGCCTTGCTCTTCATATTCACAATTATCAGGATTTGTTATTTTAATATTGTTTTTTGCTAAGCCAGAATGGGCTGACACCAAAGAGTGGAACGGAAACTTTTCTTTTATATATATGACACTATTTTGCTAATCTTAAATTAAAAGATTTTTTATGATACTAATCTCTTTCCTGTTTTGGGTAGGGGGTTC
>OZ010613.1:2047994-2092994 GCA_963932145.1 Acanthosepion lycidas | reverse complement strand
ATATATATATATATATATATATATATATATACACACACACCAATAATACACCTCAGTCAAAACATGAAAAGAAACAATCCTCCTCCTCCTCGAAAGGAAGTGTCCAAAAAACACTTGGGTCAATGGATGGTACGGGCAGTTTTTGTACTCCCTCACTTCAACCAAATGGAAAAATGCAAGAACAGTTGAAAAACTAAATAAAATTTTTCCTTGTCTGTCATTTAATGAAAGAAAGGTTGCTGTGTGTGTGTGTGTATATATATATATATATATATATATATATATATATATTGGTCAGTTAAATTAGAGCAGGAAACAGTTTTATTAAAAAGTGCTTAATACACACATAAAGAAAAAGAAAAATTTAACATACAGAGCTTTTAAATTTAAAAAATTAGGACAACAATCACGCTACCTGGATATCCTCAGGCAATATATATTTTGGTTTATATCACCTTAGGATACTGAATGGTTGAAACAGAAGTAGCGTGATCTGCTGATCTCTTAATTTTAAAGCCAAAATGTGCTCAATAGCTAACCTCTTCTATGTCCCGTGTCCTTTCAGGACGTAGGTGATCATGGCTCTCCACAATTTCCTGTCCTTTATATCTCAATAAATTTTGTCATTCGTCATAAACCTTGTTCCATCATCCAGTTGATCCAACTCTCTAAGTAGGTCATGCATTGTTTTCTTCTTGCCTTCAATCTCTCCTGTAAGTACCAAATTTTCTAAGCCTTTTTTCCTCATTACGTCCCCTAGAAATTTCAACTCTTCTCTTCCTGGTGTTAATATTTGATAAATCAAAAGTTGTTTGTTTGTTTTTTTTTAAATAGACTGCTGGTTTCTCCCACAAAGCGTGATACAATTTTGCATCCTGCTGAAGAGCATGTATTTTTCCTTAATGTTTCTTGCATATTCAGGCTGCTAGCCGAAAATAAATAAATGTAGATTCTACTCAAATACAAGTATCCAGTTAAATATCATTTAATATCATAAAATCTGTTGAATTAATAAATAAAAACAAAATTTATTACTACTTTAGTGATTGCTTTTTTTATGTTCGGATATCAAAATGAACTGATATGAACTTTTGAGAGTCTGGGAGGGATTTACATTTATGAGGCACTATTCAGCCTTGCATGATTAGCGATGCATGAAATGACTGAATAAATATTGGCTGACAATTGTTTTTTAATGTTGGATAAGTTATTAAAAAAAAAAAAGCTTTGGAATCTATGTGACTTGAAACGTTAATGCTGATTTTTATAGGTTCAGATGATGCTGCCCCCTCCTCCTTCCTAAAAAAAAAAAACAAAATCCCCACAATATTGAGAATCCTTTTAATGGTATGAAAATTTAATGAATAGGGTTTTCCTATTTTCTGTTTTATTTCCTTTCAGGGAGCTGTCAACTTTCAATCTCTGATATTTTTCCATTTTTTTTTTTTTTTTTTTTTTTTTTTTTTTTTTTAAGATGGAATTGATCTAAAAAACTCTGTCAGTCTCACTCTTTCTCTGTCTGTCTCTCTCTCTCTCTCTCTCTCAATCCCCCCCCAATAACAACCTGTATGTAGGAAATAGAGGGCCCATAGCTATTGACTGCATATTGAGACAGTGTGTGTGTGGTGGAGGGTCTCTCTACTTTAGTGATAACAAGGGAGAAAGTCACTTATCTAATGCCTGGATTTCAGATTTCTGACCAACATACTTTTCTTTTTCTTTCCTCCCTTCCCTTTCTTAGCCTAGTTTTCTCAAATTACCTACAAACCGATTAGTGGGTGGGGCGGGGGAGGGGGTGGGTTTGACATTCATATTTCAAACTCGTTCATCAGCTGACATCATTTCTCCTTCCCTTCTGCACCCCCCCACCACACTTTCTCCTGTTAACTCCCCCTGCTTCTGCCGGACACCATTAATTCCCTTACCTTTTCATGCAAGATTTCAATCTACTGCACTTGGCCTATTTTCTCTCCACACCCCCCTCCCCAGCTTTGTTTTCATCTAGATTTCTATTGGGGGGTAGAATTAACTTTGACAATACAAAGTTAGTTTGGGGGGGGGTCAGTTGAGCAAACTATTAGGTTGGTGCAAAAATAATGTCGTTCTCACATCGTAACATATGTGAGAAAACGACATTATTTTTGCACCAACCTAATAGCTTATCCCTGCAATCTAAACAAGGTTGTTGCTAAAAGTAAGAATAAGCAAAAATGGAATTTGATTTTCCTTATCAAAGCTGATGCTGGAAATTGAACAAACAATTTGAGTAAAATTGAAAAATAAATAAAAATTCTAACCTTACATCGATTTTCATATGAGCCTCAGAATAAATTAATCGGTGAATTGTATTTTATAATTTCTTACCTTTGCTTTAAATTAAGTTCTTTTCAAATCTGCTTGAACGAAGGCTTCAAATTTACAAGTTTATATTTTTAATTCAAAGATCACGTCAGATATTTTGAAAACTTGATTAATAAAGTTTTGTGGAAAGGTGTTGCCAAACATGGAATAGTGATTACTTTTTGAGAGATGCTTGCAAATAGTGTGACCCTCTTAAATAATTTCTTTTTTTTTTTTTTTTTTTTTTTTCCAGTTTAAATGTTTCTCTATTTGATACATATAAATAAAAGCAAACTTTATATATTACAAGCAAATATATATATATATATATATATATATATATATATATATATCAAAGTGCCACTTTCTTTTTAAAAACTGGTACTGAAATTGAATGATGTTATGTTGCTTGTCTTAGTCCATTTTAATAGGGGAGGGAGTCCATTTTAATAGGGGAGGGTTTCATCTGGTGTGGGATGGCAGAGGGCATGTGTACACTGATATAGCCATGGGTCACAACTTGGGACATGCTGTGTAGGAGAAAAGGGAAGAATGTAAGGTATGTTCTGAAGTAACTCCAGCAACAGTACTGCAGGCTTGGGTCAGTAGGACAGGGGGGGTGAATAGGTGTAAAGCTTTCATTTTCTTGCACACATTTCTATTGTCAGATGGTTTTTACACAAGTTTACACTCTTTAGATCTTTTGCAAACCAAAATTTTTTTTTCTCTCTCTCTCTCTTTCTCCCTCCTTCTCTCTCTCTTTCTCCCTCCTTCTCTCTCTCTTTCTCCCTCCTTCTCTCTCTCTTTCTCCCTCCTTCTCTCTCTCTTTCTCCCTCCTTCTCTCTCTCTTTCTCCCTCCTTCTCTCTCTCTTTCTCCCTCCTTCTCTCTCTCTTTCTCCCTCCTTCTCTCTCTCTTTCTCCCTCCTTCTCTCTCTCTTTCTCCCTCCTTCTCTCTCTCTTTCTCCCTCCTTCTCTCTCTCTTTCTCCCTCCTTCTCTCTCTCTTTCTCCCTCCTTCTCTCTCTCTTTCTCCCTCCTTCTCTCTCTCTTTCTCCCTCCTTCTCTCTCTCTTTCTCCCTCCTTCTCTCTCTCTTTCTCCCTCCTTCTCTCTCTCTTTCTCCCTCCTTCTCTCTCTCTTTCTCCCTCCTTCTCTCTCTCTTTCTCCCTCCTTCTCTCTCTCTTTCTCCCTCCTTCTCTCTCCTCAAGTTGTGTATATGATTATTTCTGTCTTTGTAAACAAGTTACCTGTGAGCATCCATAAGTTTTACACCCTCACCTAGGAAACCAGGTGTATTTTGGCTAGCAGTACTGAAGTCATTATTTTTGTTTTCATTCCACCATCTGCGGAATGAATAAGGTTTTAAAATCTTGAGTAGCTTACCTTGTTGGACAATAGATACCTGAAAAAGACTGAATGGTTGAAAACATAAGATGAGCAATTTTCTGAATAACAAGGTGGGTGTGTGTGATTTAAAATTTGCTAGATTTATAACAGGAGTGTGTACAATATCAGAGCATCTATAAATATAGTGTGGACCTAAGAATCAATACTGTGGTGACTGTCTTTATATTTTTCTATATATAATAGTTCACTTCACTCCTTTAAATCGGTACCCAGTTCCATGGAATTTTGCCACATCCAATCCTCAGCTAATTTTTGTCAAAATATTTATCTCTATCATATATATTGTTTTAAGGTATGCTATATTTAAAGGTTAAAGTGCTCAATATCAAAGATTAAACATATATGAATATAAAAGTGGACATTGAAGTTGATGCCTAGACCCTTGTTCATTTTCAGTTTTCAATTTTTAACTAACATAGTAAAAATTTGTTTGCATTTTGTGATTAGTTCTGATTGTTTTAGTAGTTTGTTTTGATCTGGAAGGTAATTATTGCTTCTTTTTTTTTCCCTCCAAGCAGAGTTTACAGTTTTTATTTTGATTGTTGTAGGCTCATGTTCTTTTCTTTATTTTCCATGATATTTTTGGTGTGATTTGTTTTTTGTTTTTAATCTCCCGGATATTAAATACAATAGACTACCCACAATGCATCACTGACCTGAATATACAAAATCAAGGAAAAACATAACCCCCCTAGCCTGATGGTTGCATTTAGCATAAAATAAACTGTTGCCTCTAGGTATTGACTTCAATGTCCACTTTTATATTATCATACACTCTACCCCTAATTACCAAAGAACAAAATTTGCAATTCCAGGTAAATTGTCTGGGATCTGTTTTCAAATCCCCACCCCTTTCCCTTCAAATGAATAGGAAGAGCCATGCGCACAGGTAAATGATTTTCTCCCAACCTAAAAACGGACTGGCTGATGTTTAAATCATCCAATGTTTTACACAGTAAACATTTAAATATGGGGAAATCCCTCCAAGACATTTTGGCATTGATTTTCAGGTAGCAACTGTCATAGGAGCTGCAATGTACATGGTAGGCATTGTCAAGTGTTCCTGGTAAATATGTGAGCTGATAGATTTTGAGTGATGTCCAGTGTCTGCACAATTTCAGATGTAGAATGTCTGGCATCTATTATTAAGCTTCTGTAATTGATGTTGCCTTAACATGAGCGTCCAAGGTGTTGTTCACACGATCTCACTAGATGTCAATGTATTGTGGCGCCACCTACCATTATCTTTATATACTGCTATCCTTTAACTTTTGGCATATCATTGTTTACCAGTTGCCTTATATGTGAAAAGTGAATTTTTTTATTTGATTGCTATATTTATTTCTTTTCTTTTTCTTTTTTTTTTAAGGCTGCTATCTTGCAACAGACATCAGAATACATCGCTAGTCTTGAAAGAGATAAGAATTCCGTGATGGCCGAAAATGATCGTCTTCGACAACAACTGATGAATGTCAGCAACACTTTGAATTCCATCAATGCTGCAGTTGCCGAGGAATCTCCTCCTCCAAAAAGAAAAAAGAGAGACACTGGTAAATTCTTTAGTTATGCACATTTCTTAGCCCATTCCCCCCTGGGGGATTAATTGAATCCATAAAAACTAACCAGTTGATCAGCCTTTCTAAAAAATTATCACTTTGTTGCTTCTATCTTATTGTATTTTGGATGCTTGGCCTTGCAATCCATTCCTATCTTCAAAATCTTGGGTCTTCTGGGTGACTTTTTTTTTTTTTTTTTTTTTTTATCATTTCACCATAAGCAAGGTAACAATGTCACTAAGATGCAGGGAGAGTTTCTGATTGTGAAAAACATAGAAGAAAAATAAAAACATTAACACATTGGCTCCCAAGTCTTGTTGTTTCCCTTGTTGTCCCAGCACGTTATCTTAAATCCTGTTGGGGCTAAATGAGGGAAACAACAAGTACAAAGAAAGCTGATTTTTTTTTTTTTTTTTTTTTTTTTTTAATCTGTTTCATAATCTGGTTCAATAAGGGACATAAAATAAGACTCCATTTAACTTTTTCTAGTTATGTAGCAATATGTGCTTTTATAGATTTTCTTTTATATCTTTTCAAGAAATCAGACATTAGGAATGATTGTTTATTTATTGGCAAATGTGATGTCGATTAGATAACAATACTTGTGTTTATTTTACTGGGCATTATTTCGTTTCCTAAGTACTCAGTCTTTTAGTTTTTTTCTGGATGCAGGCTACAGCTTTGTGTATGTTTTAATAAAATAAAACAAATACAGTAGATAGTCCAAAAGGAAAACAAAAAAGAGTGGGGTATAATCTCATAAAAAATCAATCATGGCATCCCACTCCCAATAATCCTCATAGAAAAGAAATTGGAAGCCGACTCGCCAGAGGGTTGTCACCACAACCCTCTTGTGAGCCAATGTGTTAAGGTGTGAGACCAATAAAAGAACTGGACAAAGAAGGCCGAAAATTGATATTGCATTTAAGTCGAGAATTAAGAAGGCCATAGTTAGAGAGAGTATCGATGGAACAGAAGACAAGGTAGAGGGAACAAAGAAGAAGTTTATTAAATGCTCCTACATAGAATGGAAAAACTTGAGGAAATCAAATACTACTCAAAATCTTACTCTAATGTGGAGACTTGCTATATTTATAAGAGCAGTCCATTTGTCACAGTAGTAGGGAGGAGCAGGAAGTACACTGAATCCTAATCTACAGCAAGTGCAGAAGAAGAAACCTAGCATAGAGCATCCAGTTACATCTCACCATTTCAACTGTTGAATCTTGCCACAGGACCTGTCAGCATCCAGATTAATCTTCTTGTAGAGCCAGCATCCGTCTTGCACAATGACTAGTTTCCATAGCTATTTATGCAGCCAGTATGGTGTTCACATCACTGGGCAGATTGCAAGGTTGTAATCAATGGTCTTGTGTCCATGATTAAGGCAAGCTCTCAAGTGGGAGGGAATCAGCTGTGGTTTGACCTTGAGAGAGAGATGGGCTCTGCCGCACCTACTTGTCAAAGACATGCTATGCATGAATGAATACCTCTGGTGGTGGGGGCTAGATAGGTGCAGCAACCCTACAACACAACCACTCGGACTGATGAGATTGGAGGACAAGAGGAATGTTGGCACTTTCTGTAATAATTCAAGATCAAGAATTTCCAAAAGTGAAAAACTCAAAATATTTACTAAAGAAATTAGTAATTTAGACTTGTCTAAAGATAACTTTTATCAAAAATCTCTTTCCAAGGCACAAAATGCATCTTTCATTCTTTTTTTTCTCTCTCTTTTTTTTTTTTTTTTTTTTTTTTTTTTAACTTAATTTGATCAAACTGGCTTCAATATTTTGAGGTTTTGTTTTCTCTGTAATTTTCAGAATCTTCAGATGAAGGAATTGGCCTGTGTGAAGAGAGTTCTCAACTGGATGAGATGAGGAAAAAACTACTTGATATTCAACTCCACTTTGATCACGAGAAACGATTGAGACTAAAATTTGAAGACCGCTCCAAAGCCCTCGAGGCCAAATTGCAAAAACTCTCCAACCACATGTTAGATCAAGAGACCGTGGTAAGTATCAGAATTTCCTAGCCGATCACTATTCCTTCCATATACACACACATTCTCTCTCTCTCTCTCTCTCTGATTATTTTCCATCCCTCCACTACTTGCTCTCTTTCCTCCTGTCCTTTACTCTCCTATTGCCTGACCCTCTCCTCTCCCCTGTCCCTAACTATCCCTTTGCTTTCCCACACACTTACTCTCCCGTTGCCTCTCTGAACCCTTACTCTCCCGTTGCATTCCCCCCCCCCAACCACTTACTCTCCCGTTGCATCCCCCCACCACCACTTACTCTCCCGTTGCATTCCCCCCCCCCAACCACTTACTCTCCTGTTGCACCCACATGGCTACCTGTCTTTTCCTTCCATCATTTATTCTCCGATTGCCTCCACCTGCCTCTTACTCTCTGATTGCCTCACTTACACCCCCAACTCTCCCATTGCTTCTCTCTTACTCATCCATTTCCTCCCTTTGTTATTTTTGCCCCTTGAAATTTTTTTTTTTTTTTTTTTTTTTTTTTGTTGCACATGTTTTAAAATAAGCTTTAATAATAATAATAATGTCTAAAACCTAAAGTTTGGACCAGGTTGATGAGACCTTTTTTTTTTTTTTTTTTTTTTTTTTACTCCAGCATTAGGTTGGTTTCTTATAAATGAAAAAGGTTGGAACATTGTGTGATTTGGGGGGTGGGGGGATGTTTGTTCAATAGACTAAATGCTTCACTTTCTCTTCTTGCAGATAAGCCTGAATGAAACGGACGCGAAACCTGCCCAGCCTCTGTTCAATTCGTCAATGTCACGTCGTAACCTCCAAACAATTGTCGAAGCAATTCGACATTTGGAAGGTGATCATCTTGGCCCATTCGATGAAGCCACCTCCGTCCCCACTGCTCCTTCATCAATGACCGAATCACCAGCTCCACCCATGGCTCACCAGCATTCCACCCCAAACATCCGTAGCACTTCATACCTGGCCCCAGCCCAGGGTAGTGAAGACAGTGACGACAAGGATAACAGCGACAGTACAGAAACTCAAGAAGATTGCAAATCAGACGCAGGTTCTGATCTCTCCTCTCCTGTCGAGGAGGACGACGACGATGATGACGACGATGACCGCAACAATGATGACAATGACTCTGAACTGATGAGGCCTGTTGATTTTTCAACGACAACCACTTTTAACACTGCCCCTCCCAGCAGAACCAGCAGTAATCACAGTTTCTCATCGACATTATCATCTTCATCTTCATCATCCTCATCTTCATCATCGAGCAGTATAGAACAGAGAACAGTGGCACCTCCGCAAGTGACCCCAAATGACTGTCCTCCTTCGGTCGTGAAGGCAAATCCTTCCGTTTGTTACCAGGATAATTATCCAACAGCAGCCACATTGCTACACCGTCCCCCTCCTTATGTTAACCAAATGTATCGTCGCCCTGGGGTTATTGTCCATAAGTCATAGATGTTTTTCTTCTTTCTCTCTCTCTCTCTTTTCTTTCTTTCTTTTTTTTTTTTTTTTTTTTTTTTTGCTTTTATTTTCTTCCTCTTTTTATATACTTTAGGATTCTGTCATACAAGAAAAAAAAGACTAAACACTTTTTTAATGACAATTGAAAAAAAAAAAAAGGTCCCCTCTCCCAATAAAGACTTTTTTTAAAAAAACGAAAACAAAAAAAAAACACACATAGAAACACACACAAAATTCTTTTTCAATTTTTTATTTTTTTTCTCTATAACTAAATTACTATAACTTTTTTATTTATTTTTTCGTCATTCCGAAAGATCAAGTTACTTTTTCAAATAATTTTTTTGCCCAAACAGAAAAAGGGAAAGGAAAAAAAAAAAAGAGAATTTTTCCAATTAAAGAAAAAAAAAAATGCTTGATTAATTGCAATGCGAGATATTGTCTGTTGTTGCTTTTTGAAAGATCTGTATGGGAAGCAAACAAACGGGAATCGATGATGTGTTTTGTTTTGAATCGATCGCTTAAAATTTCCACACAAAGCAAATTGGAGGCCACCACATTGGGCAGCAAAGGAATTGCTTAGGTCATGTTGGCAAACAAAGCTTTTGAAGGAGGTCATCAAATACACTTTCTTTCTTTTTTTTTTTCTTTTTTTTTTTTACTCATGCAAAGCACCTCCCCCTCCTCCTCTTCATCCCCCCCCCCAAAAAAAAAAATTTCTAAGATCATTTCAGCTTTTTGTACCTCTTGTGTTGAGCGCAAATGAGTTCCGATTATGTGTGCTTATCAGTTGCCATTGGTTAGTGGGATTTATTTTAGAGGTTGTTTGTTGCTACCATTCATAATTGCACTAGCCACTAACTCCTTCCCCCTCCCCTTCAACTTTTTGTCAGGGAACTGATATCGCTTGACTTTTAAAATGTTTCTCTTTAAGAAGTTATCTGCAAAATTATAAAAATTTAACAATTTTCTTCTTCATTCTATCTATGCTCTTCAAACGGAAAAGGCTATTCTCCACAGCTTCCTCTGTTA
The DNA here is from genome assembly GCA_963932145.1 of Acanthosepion lycidas. Taxonomy (NCBI): domain Eukaryota; kingdom Metazoa; phylum Mollusca; class Cephalopoda; order Sepiida; family Sepiidae; genus Acanthosepion; species Acanthosepion lycidas. The sequence goes on along the minus strand of OZ010613.1, from coordinate 2,083,194 downwards.
TCAAACTAAGCATGATAGGGTTGTCTTGGGTAATGTTGGATTTTTTTTTTTTTTTATGTATTCTGCTAACATAATTTAGTAATATGTTACTGTGAGGGTTTTGGCAATGTTTAAGATAACCCTTGAATATTTCAGTGTTAATTGGGAGCAAAACAGATTTGACTTGCCTAGATATTTCCTGTTTAAATTTATTCTTACTCTTCTGCAAAAAGAATCTTTTTCTTTTCTTTTTTTTCCTTCTTTCTCTCTCTGTGATTGCTACTGTGTATGGGGGGGGTTATCATTCCTCTGTCCCTCCCTTACACACAAATCTACAATCTCTTGTTAAATGCACCCTGTATTGGCCTCTCTGCACTTTTTTTTTTTAGATTGTTTTGTTTAGTAGGTTTGCTATTTACTGGTACAACTAATTGCTGTGTTTGTTTTTGTGTGCCTTCTTATGCAGATGATAGGTTTCATTAACTGATTCCTATCAGTTTTTGTGTGTGCTGATGGTGGCAACATGGCTGGCGCTGAGGGTTTGATCAAATTTGGTCTTTTTTATTATTATTATTATTATTACTACTACTAATTTCTTTTTGTCTTTATTTACACATGGAATTAAAGCAAACATACAAAGTTTAGAACGGCTCATGATAAGACATTCATTATTTGTCATTTAACAATATATGTTTAAATAATGATCTGCTGCCCCTATATATATATATATATATAAATAATGTGTGTGTGCATGCAAAGTACAAGTTATTCATGTAGTGGGCAACTTTGGTTCTCTTTCAAAACAGTTGTCAAAGACAAAAATGGAATTTGAAAGCCAGCATTTGTTGAGGAAATCTGAGAATATGAAGAAAACTGTTATGTTTGAAAGTGAGAAAAATGGCTATGAATGAAATTCCTTGAGATATGGCAATGTCAAAATGGCCAAACCCAACATTTGGAAGTTGGACTTGAGTCATCATCATCATCTCAAAACCATGAGCATCTCTAAATAAAAACCCTTTTCGTCTAATTAAGCAGTTTTAATTTAGTTAACAGGTGCTTTATCAGAATAAAATAGAAACACAAGCTTAAAGTACTGACGATGATGTAAATAAACATTGTAAGAGAAGTAGATCTTTGGGACCTGCAGAATGCTAGGTTACTGATGGTTACATTACAATACCCTTAGCCCAACAACTAACTACTTCATTCTACTTTTAAAATACCCTGTAAATTAGTTAATAAATGAAAAACTAAAACTTAAATGATAATCAAGTGAAATGCAGATAAAATAAAGGCTGCCAGTAATTGTGTTGATTTGCATGAGAAACTTCATCACGACCACCACTTGAAAGGGAAAATTTAAATGAAATGTCAACAGGCAGGTCAAAAAACAATTAAAACTGCTCAGAAACAGGCTGTTTATAATATATATATATATATATATATATATATATATATATATAAGAACAGTAGGATATGTAGTCCAGTGGTCTTATTGATAATTTTATTTTTTACAAATTTTTTTTCTCGCTACGCATTAATAACCATGTTTCAAAAATGGAAGCTAAAAACTTTCAATTTAATTCTTTAATTAAATTAAAAACATTAGTTCTATTTCATCCTCAAGGGAATTTTATATATATGTGTGTGTGTGTGATGTTCATTATCATCAGAGCTAGGCTTTTTTTTTTCTTTTCTTTTCTTTTCTTTTTTTTTTTTTTTTTTTCTCTCTCTCTCTCTCTCTCCCTCTTAGAATTCTCTGATAGCAAGGATTTTAAAAGCAATGATATTTCGGCTAAATGCTTGGTTTGTATTTAATAGAAGCATTTTCTTTGTATCTTTTAATGTTTTAGATATTTAAGTTCCTCAAATTAACTGATTCAATCCCCAGGTTTCTTTTTCCCTGCTCAAATGTTTGTAAGAACCTACAGCTTCAGATATTGAATCATAAATTTCTGGGGCTTTTGTGTTTTCAATGATTCTGTTGCTGGACAAATGCCCTCCAAGTTTTTGTACAAATAGCTTCATTTGGTCTTTCTAAAAGATGGGGGAGTGAGTTTGTTTTTTTTTTGTTTTTTTTACACAAACCACCATGTGCTTGTTATTACTACACTTTCTTATTAATTTCACACTTTTTGGCCCTTCAAACTATTTTTCTCAAACAACTGCCATTTTTATTATGCCTCCTTTGTTTTTATTGTATATTGAAAAAACTCTTAACTCCTGCCTCCAATTATTAAGAACTCCTTCTCGTATTATGATGCCTAAGATAAGTTGATCAACATAAAGTAGACATTGCTTGTATTCACAATAAAATGACTGTCAGCTATCACTCTCTTCCCCAAACATGCCATCGAGTTAAAATTCAATCATAGCCATGGGCTTTCAACTTAAACTGTCTTGTTCATGGCATAATTCTTAAATTTTGTTTTTAATTAGGACTACTTGTATTCATCATATAAATGGCATGCTGTGGTCAGTACATTCATGTGCTTGTAAAATATAAGGTCATTGGCTAATATCCTGCATGCCCAATGTGGTCAGTACTTTTCTGGACTTGAAAAATCTGCAAAATCTTAGCAGGTATTATTATCAGAGTGCCAGCATGTAGTTTAATACTTTGGCTAAAATTGGTTGCCTCGGGGCTGAAACCCTGTGCTGCTGCATTCACCGTCGAGAGAGAGGTATGTTTAGTGCCGTTACCAGTGCATTTGTTTACTTAATACTCCAGGGATAAAAACTTGTGTGGAAATTATAGCTTTTCTGGGAGGGCGCTGGTTCTTCTATGATAGTTGGATTGTGTGCCTTGCCAGGAGCGGCTGTTAGAAATTTTGGGCAAGTCTTTTATGTTCTCCAACTACTTCAGTTGGTGCATTTGCATACTTGTAAAATCTGCTTTACCTGAAGAGTGCATTTCCACTGCTCTTTGCAGTTTCCTCTTTCTTCTGCAATTTGCCATAATTTAGAAAAACTTTTGTCAGATATTTCTTTGGAAATTCTTCATTTTCCTGCAAAGCTGCCACAGTCAACTTGGTTCTTTTTTTCTTTTTTTTTTTTTTTTGTAAATTATTCTCTCACTAATTCTTCAAATCCATTTGAGATGAAAGCTGCCTGCAGACAAACGGACATTAACCATGCCATATTTACCTCCATCCATTATTTCAGAGTTTGTTTTTTTATTATTATGTGCCATAGTGTAAAAGTATGTTTATATTTTTATTTATTTATTTTTTTTTTTATTGGTTGTCTTTTTCACATTCTTTATCTATCATTGAAAAAAAAAAATGCTTGTATTTTGTACATGCACACACATAAACATATATATGCACACTTCAGGAAAGGAAAAATTTGTATAGATATTGTAATACTTAAATTTCTTCAGACATCGGGCGATTAATACAAGTTACCTTTGGACTCTACAATCACAAGAGATGCTCAAAATAATGACCTTTAGTTTCCAGACATTAGTGCAGCAAACTACTGCGAGGGCAACGTTGGCCAAAGTGTCCAGTGGAATTTCTGCATATGCATTTCCAATTTCTTGTCTAACGTTCGTCAATGTAATGCCATCTGTTGACAAAATATTGTACTACAGTCAACTTATCACAATTGGATAAAACCATGAAAGGCAAGTTTTTTCTTTCTGGAAGTATGCATATAATTTTTGTTGGCTGTGTGTGTGTGTACACACACACACACACACACACACACACGTGTTTTGTTAAAGACAACTGACAAGGTACTGCCATTAAACTTTTTACACAATTTGTCTTGAGTTCTTATAAATGTTTTCTTTTCTGGACATAAAGTGTGTAAAAATTGTCAGAATGCTCTGCATATCCGAAAGCTTTTTCCTATTCTTTCCATTATCAAGAATGTTTGTGTTTTTTGTTTTTTGTTTTAACTGAATAAGTAGATTTTTATATAGTTGTATTTATAATGACAGGAATGTTTCTCTTTTTCTTTCTCTTTTTCTTTCTCTTTCTCTTTTTCTTTCTCTTTCTCTTTTTCTTTCTCTTTCTCTTTCTCTTTTTCTTTCTCTTTTTCTTTCTCTTTTTCTTTCTCTTTTTCTTTCTCTTTTTCTTTCTCTTTTTCTTTCTCTTTTTCTTTCTCTTTTTCTTTCTCTTTTTCTTTCTCTTTTTCTTTCTCTTTTTCTTTCTCTTTTTCTTTCTCTTTTTCTTTCTCTTTTTCTTTCTCTTTTTCTTTCTCTTTTTCTTTCTCTTTTTCTTTCTCTTTTTCTTTCTCTTTTTCTTTCTCTTTTTCTTTCTCTTTTTCTTTCTCTTTTTCTTTCTCTTTTTCTTTCTCTTTTTCTTTCTCTTTTTCTTTCTCTTTTTCTTTCTCTTTTTCTTTCTCTTTTTCTTTCTCTTTTTCTTTCTCTTTTTCTTTCTCTTTTTCTTTCTCTTTTTCTTTCTCTTTTTCTTTCTCTTTTTCTTTCTCTTTTTCTTTCTCTTTTTCTTTCTCTTTTTCTTTCTCTTTTTCTTTCTCTTTTTCTTTCTCTTTTTCTTTCTCTTTTTCTTTCTCTTTTTCTTTCTCTTTTTCTTTCTCTTTTTCTTTCTCTTTTTCTTTCTCTTTTTCTTTCTCTTTTTCTTTCTCTTTTTCTTTCTCTTTTTCTTTCTCTTTTTCTTTCTCTTTTTCTTTCTCTTTTTCTTTCTCTTTTTCTTTCTCTTTTTCTTTCTCTTTTTCTTTCTCTTTTTCTTTCTCTTTTTCTTTCTCTTTTTCTTTCTCTTTTTCTTTCTCTTTTTCTTTCTCTTTTTCTTTCTCTTTTTCTTTCTCTTTTTCTTTCTCTTTTTCTTTCTCTTTTTCTTTCTCTTTTTCTTTCTCTTTTTCTTTCTCTTTTTCTTTCTCTTTTTCTTTCTCTTTTTCTTTCTCTTTTTCTTTCTCTTTTTCTTTCTCTTTTTCTTTCTCTTTTTCTTTCTCTTTTTCTTTCTCTTTTTCTTTCTCTTTTTCTTTCTCTTTTTCTTTCTCTTTTTCTTTCTCTTTTTCTTTCTCTTTCTCTTTCCAAACATGGTCAGCACACTGTAGCTGTATTCATAGTTGATATTATGAGTTTTTTTTTTTTTTTTTTTTTTTTTTTTTGGTAGAGGGGTACCCATTTTATGTCCAGAAAAGAAAACACTTACAGAAACGCAAGAAAAATTGAATAAAAATTTTATTTGCAGTACCTGTTGTTTTTAATGGAACTTGTGTGTATGTTTGTCTTTCTTTTCTTTTTTTTTTTTTTTTTTTTTTTTCTTCACGCTAATTTCTTTGTTGTTTTTAATCAAGTCTTTTGGTCAGTATGTTCTCTTTAACCATTCTGGTGTTGGTGTTGCATCCAGTGGGGTCTTAACCACGGCCCACTCTAGCTTCCTTGGATGGGATTATGAAATGTTGCAGTCTAAACAACAAAATGAACGAGGCTCTCCGAAATCTGAAATATTCAATTCCATCACCTAAGGAATTTTAAGCAGGCATGTAGTGTTCAATATACTTCTAAAATTATGGCTCTTATTAATGGTGTCCAGTGGCCCTAGAACAAAATTCAATTTTAAAGTTTTGTCCCTATTTGGCTAAGAAAACAAACATCTTGTCTCTCCATTCAGATTTTAGTCTTTAACATTAGAAACTGGACAACCAATTTATTGATATTCTTGTAAAATCTTGAATAGTTTTGGTTACCAAGCTGATTTTCAACATTGAGCTGATTTAATCAAAAGCTTTGAACCAAATCCTCAAAGTTCGATTTACTTTCTGGATTATTTCACTTATTAACTAAACTTATATGCTGAGTTGCAGCGGAACAGTCTGTCTGTGGATGACTAATATATATATATATATATATATATATATATATATAGAACCTGGTCATTTTTCTGCTAGTCTCATATCTAAGAGAAAATTTTTCCATTTGGCTTTAGTTCCTGAACAAATCCCAAATATTCATATGAGAACATTGAACAATTCTTTCTTAGATTTATATGATCATTTTCAAGATTTGGCCTCCACTCTGTCACTACTCTATTTCTGTGGCAAATGTTCAGATGAGCGCTTCATTCTTTAGTTCCACCAGTCCAAACTTTTACAGTTTGGACATTCTGTTACTTTCATAGATTTGAATCCTCTCCATTTCCTCCTCTTTACCCCGTAAGGAAGAAGATCCACTTGGACAGATTTTTTTTTTTTTTTTTTTTTTTTTTTTTTTTTTTTTATTGTATCCACTTAACTTTCTTGAGGTGATGTAAGGGAGTAGGTATAATTTTTCTCTAGGTACAAAAATAGAGAGGCATGAACTTGACAACCCTGTCCTAGTTGCAAGTTAAGCATTTTAATTTTTTTATGTGAAAAATGTTATTAGCAGTTTTGTTGGTAGTTCCTTTTACAATATGGCACTTTTTTTTTTCCCCATCTTTCATTGAAGAATGTGGCACCTGAAGATTTTTGCAATTTTTTATCACCCTCCCACACACACCCTTTTGACAAGGGAAGACCCCTACCCTCCTACACTTTTTTTTTTTTTTTTTCTCATGAAAAAGGCACCCAACCATGGCTGTTAAAAAATTAAAAAAAAAATAATTCACATACATACATACACACACACATATATATATATATATATATATATATATATATATATATATATATATATATATATATACACACACACACACACACACAAGTTTCCAGTATGGAGTGTGTTTTTTTTGTTTTTGTTTTTTTTGTTTTGTTTTTTTTCCTTCTTAGTTAAACAGTTTTGTTAACTAAAAATGTTACCTGTGTAAGGTGTAACTTTTTCAGCCGAGAGCATTGTTTTTGGTAGGGATTTTCAAAAGATTTTTTTTTTTTTTTTTTTTTTTTTTTTTTTAAATTAATTTGCTTTTCATTCATTAATTTTGTTTTCATCTTAAAAACAATTGAATTTAAAAAAAATTTTTTTGGCTGGGGGAAAAATTACTTTAGGCTGGAAAAAACATTGTATACACACACACACACACACACACACACACACACACACACACAAGAACGTGCTCAATATCAAACCAAATATAACAAACTTTTCTGCAGATATGTCCCTCTGCAATTGTTAGATTCATTGAGGTTTTGGCATCTTCAAAGAAAAAAGGACTGTATATGAAAATCTTTCTATGGTTTTCTCTCACTACCAGAGGGTTCCATTTACAGAAAAGTTGGCTAATATATATATATATATATATATATATATATATACAACTTTTCTGTTTCATTGAATAATAGGCATATTATGTCTATTTATTTTCATCCTGGTCCTTTCCAATTCTCTAATCAGTTTCTTGATGTTAAGATGAAATTCATGAAGGAAGTCACCATAGTTTTTTTTCTACCCAAGTACTTTCAATCTCCTCTGATATCATCCTCAGGGGTAAATTACAGAGACAAACTTATTGTAACTGCGCTAAAATATGCATTTTGTTGTGATGCTGATTTTTTTTTTTTTTTTTTTTTTTTTTAAACAACAGTGTAAGGGAGCTGACTGGAAATTTTGGTAGAAATGCAAAATGGTATTAAATGTTTATATGTACTTTAATATGTTTTGCTGCTACACTCATAATAAATTTGTTTTGCAAAAATTTCCATAACTACAATGGATAAATTGACAATTTTAAAATAATTATAACAGAGCCTGTTCACAAATGTTTTTTGAGAATCAGAATCACAATGGAATACAGACTTTATTGCAGTTACAATACAGTTGTTTTTATAATTTACCCCCAGAGCATGATCTTGGAGGAGATTGAAAGTACTTGGGTAGGAAAAAAACTATGGCAGCTTCCTTAATGAATTTCATCTTAACATCAAGAAACTGATTAGAAAATTGGAAAGGATCACTATAAAAATAGACATAATATGTATATATTATTCAGTGAAACGTGTTTAAATGGATATATGCTGCCCATATATATATATATATATATATATATATATATATATATATATAACACTTATTTTTCCTGCTTAAATTTCTGATGTAAATTTGAAATGTTTTTAAAAAATTGATAGACCCAGAAACAATTGCAAGCAAATCTTTTCTCTTTTTCTGCCCACAAATTAATACCTTTGTATGCTTGTAAAATCTGCAATATTGCCTCCAAGGCCACACCAACAAGTCAGCCAACTGCACTCGCTCTACAAACTTGGAAGCAACTGAGCTTGGAGAGCAGCCGCTTCTTGTTGATCCACTGTGCATTAAACACATCCTGATGACCCTTTGGCAGATACTCTGTCTTCACTCAAGGGCGGGGGTGGGGACAAACCTCCTTTCCTACACACACACACACACTCTCACACTCACATTCATCTGCCTAACAGTCAAACGGGTGCATTGTATACCATGAGGTGGATGTTGTGTCCAAGAATTTTGTTCTGTCATTGCCATCTGGAGTCAAGTTCTGAATGTTTGGATCAAGCCACCACACCCCACCCCAGCCCCTCGCCCCTTTGTGCTCAGTGCGAGCAGTCCATTTGTGTGCTTGTAAAATCTGAAGAACCCACAAAGCATCTTACCCATTTGTACATATCTTTTGTCATTGGCTGTTCAACGTCATTTAAGAAAATAAAAACAATTCACTCGATAAGAACAAAAATCCTTTCTTCTTCCAAAAGCCAACTTTTCTGAGTTGCGAGTTTGACTTTGTTTCATTTTCTTTTTTGTTTCTTTCCTACTTCTCCACCTCTCCTTCCCCCTTTCCCCTGCCTCTCTCCTACCCTCCTTCTCTCTCTCTTCTCCCCTACTTCGCCTTCTTCCCCCTCTCTTCTCCCCTACCTCGCCTTCTTCCCCCTCTCTTCTCCCCTACCTCGCCTTCTTCCCCTCTCTTCTCCCCTACTTCGCCTTCTTCCCCCTCTCTTCTCCCCTACTTCGCCTTCTTCCCCCCCTCTCTTCTCCCCCTACTTCGCCTTCTTCCCCCTCTCTTCTCCCTTACTTCGTCTCCTTACCCCTCACTTCTCCCCTACTTCGCCTCCTACCCCCTCTACTCTCTCTTCTTGCCATCTTTTGTTCTTGGGCAACTCCTGTTTGACAATTCATTATTAACAGATTAATTTTACTAACTTTGAATTTTCTGTTGAATCCTAATTCTTCAGTTAATGACTGAGTAAGCTCCTTGCAAGTTCCATGACTCTAAACTACCCATGGGAACCCCCACTCCCGTTACCTTGTTGAATATCTCAGCTGAACAACACTGTTAATAGAACATTGCAAGGACAACTATAAGTATTAATGTAGGTCATTATTTAAAGAACTAAGGGGATACAAATGAAAAGATGACAAGGTTTTCCATTTCATTGAAGCAGACGTTAAACATGAAATCATCATCATCACTTTCTCTTTATTCCCTTTCTTACCTACATTATCTTTTTCTCACTAAAACCTAATGACAGTATTACTATATCTTTCTTCCGTCTTTCCTTACAACCAAGACGGAATGGTTCGTTATTTATCTGAGGTAATGTCAAAACGTAATATATCTACTAACAGACAAACAACCAGAATTAATATTAACAAATTCCAACCAGTTTAGAAATGAGTATCTTTTAAGACTTTTTTGAAGAGAAAAATGGTAAGAATTCTTTTATTAGATAATCATTTAGTGAAGCAGGCCTTATAAAGTTGGGGATCAACTCTGTAGCAATCAATATATAAACTGATCCCTCACACTGTGGCCACAGTAGTCCCTATCCATTTTATATTCCAGAGAAATTGCAAATAAATCTCAAAGGCATGTCTTTGTAGCTATTGATTTGTTTTTTACGGCTTATAAACCATTTGCAGATTATTTAAATCCAGAAAATATTTTACATCGTAAGATCTTTTTTCTTTTTCTTTTTTGTTTAATAATGATTTAGGAATATGTCATATTAATTAACTCCTAGATTTGTTAGAAGAATTGGCTTCAAACCTTTGGTTTTTGTATAGCGGCATATCAACCTCTATCGTTTATTTAAAGCCAAAATCTAAATATTTTGTACGCAGTTTTATTTTTGAAGTTAATAACGGTTTAGTGGTATGCCATACTAATTAACCTATAGCTTGGGGGAGAAGACATGGACTCCAAACGGTATTTTACGTAAATTGATATAACGAACGCAACTGGAATTCGAATTCGAATCTGATTAAAATAGAATTATTCTCACACAAAAAGAATGTTGGTTTTAAATAATCCACAAACGTGTTTTTTTTTTTTTTTTTTAAGAAAAAAAAACAGTTGGTCAATCTCTTACCATAAATTCAAATTTGTTTAAAGCCCAGTAACCAGTCACTTTATGATCATTGATTGTCCATCTTACTAAAGATTCAAAATTTGGTTGGTACTTCTTTGTCTAGTGGCATATAAACCTCTCGGAGTTATTTAATGCTGAAATATAAGTTTTATTTTTGGAGTTAATAATGGTTTAAGTGATACAAGTCTTACTAATTAATCCATAGCTGAAGGGGAAAGTGGTGAATTCATAACTTTCCCAATGGTATTTGCGTGTAAGTGAATGTAATGAACCCAACTGAAATTGGAACTCTGCTCTCAGTTAACAATTCCTGGTCATTATTCATTACACCACCCGCACATCCGAGCTTACAGCACTTGATATTCAAAAGCGGTCACCCATCTAGATACTGACCAGGTTCGACGTTGCTTAACTTTGGTAATTGTACTAGATCTTAAAGTTAATCTGTTTTGTGAACCAGTTTCAGCACTACTTAAATATACTACCCACACACACACCAAATAAATAAAGGTGAATTTTTTACTAGAATGATTTTTATAGATTAACATTCATGTTAATGGTGGTCTAATCAAACAAGGCCCCTGTGTCGTGAGCATCGAAGGAGGAGACGAGAAGCTCCATCCCAACTCTCCTCTCACTGGTAGACCAATCAAAGTGGTGGCCTTGTATCGCTCATATCCATCTTCAGTGGAACATTTTCCATGTTCTAGAATCTCATTCTCATTTGATCTGGTCATCCATCACCTTAATCTGACAGTGTGTCATATCCTCAATTCCGGATTTACCTATAGGCTTAACAGGCTCAAAATCTAGGGGGCCTCCAGCCAAAGTGTATACTATTTTTGTCACTATCATCGCCCCTTTTTTATGCTGTCATAGCGCATTATAGACTAAATAACCCTTCACTAATTTTAAATACCCCTTATCATCCTCGGCTTTATTCAAATTATTTACTCTTCCATTTTTCTCTACTCGTGAAAATGGGGTATTTGGAGGTACCCCAAAAGTGGAATAGCCTAGAGGATCTCTCTTCATCTATATCCCTGATCAAAGCAAACCTGACCTATAAAGATCTTTGTGTCACTTATTTCTATTACCATATATACTCTTGTATCATGCGATTTTGAAGCTAATTTTAAGGGGGGGTTGCATCATACACGAGTTATAAAATTGCCTTGGCTACGCTGTTGACCAAACTATATCCATTTACTGTAGTTAAATTAACTTCAAAATTAGTTCTTCAAAGGTCGCATGATACGCGAGAATACATGGTAATAATGCATTTATCCAATGAAAGCAACAGACTAACGACTAGTCCCTCACAATTTCATCTCTCAAACTCCAAAAGTGACACAAACCTGAAAATTCATGGTATCCCATTTTCTTTAAATAAAAGTATTTTTCCTTCTTTAGAAATAAGAATTAGATCGCCACTCAACCTTTGACACCAGTCAAAGGTGTCCTGTTCGTAATATCGATACAGGGTAAATCCCTGACTGACTTAAGTTATTGAATTGAATCTAGCTGTGATTTACAAACATTAAATTTAAAAAAAAAAAAAAAACACATGCTTGCATAACTGATATCGGTTTTTTTTTTTTTTTAGGGGTGGGGGCAGTTGCACATCTACACACATTAAGAGATAACAATTATTCAATTTGAAAAATAAACGAATATATACTTATTTACATTGTTCTGGCTGTTGTCCACATCTTCGTTGTCATATTTACGACGTTTCGATCGTTGTGCGCTCTGGCCTTCTTCAGGTGACAACAGTCCGAGAAAATGTAAATAGTGTAAATAATTACATTGCCTCATCTCAGAAATATAGACGAATATAGACTTTTATTAATTTATGTAAATTTTTCTTCTTTATTTAAAAAAAAAAATACTTTTTGTAGCAAAAGTCTGTTTTCATGTGCAAAACTAGGTCCAGATAACTAAAAAAAAAAAAATCATTTTACAGTGACAATTATTAGGTTGGTGTAAAAATAATGACGTAATAATGTCGTTTTTGACGTTAAAAAATAAGTCAAAAAACGACATTATTACGTCATTATTTTTGCACCAACCTAATATTAACAGGACCCCCTTTTACAATGATTTTTAAAAAAAATATTTTTCTATTCTAACACGTGCGTACCTTGACCGTCATCTAATGAACGCTAATCTATAAAAACTTATCCCCCCCACACACAATTTCTTTTTTTTTTTCTGTTTTTACAAGCGGACCCGTATATTTAAGTAGTTTCTTCGATGTTCTTTGTGTCTGTAATTTTTGTTTGATAGCTGAAGATAAATAAACGCCCTTTTATTTAGCAGCAAAAGTCACATTTCCATTCTCTGGTACCAAAGTTCATTTTCTGAAATACTTGAATATTTCTTCACAAAGAATTTAAACTTTGTGTTCTTTTAGCCACTACATGCGAAATTTACGTCATTCGCATTTAACATGTTACGCCGGTGCTCGGTTTTAAAATGACAAGAACCTGAATTTGCATGTTTCGCTTAATTTTGTATCTGCAAATCGGATTTGCAAGCATAAAGCAACTTCACTTCTAACAATATGGCAATTGAAAAATAAAGAAACATTAATAAAAGGTTTCTCTATGGCCCGATACACACACACCTCCCAGGAGTAGAGATTTATCCCTTATTTTTAAGATTGAAATTTATACTATTAATGGGTTTCTTTTCCTTCTCTTTCACTTCCAGTAACCTCCTTGCGTTTTAGTGGCGTTGTCATCTTGTTTGGGGTGAATTGGATTAAAAAGAAACTTACACAGATTCCTATTCCCTTACGATAGGCTTCTGACACTTCTCGTCGGTCGATCTAGGGCCAGTTACTACGCTGGTCAATACTGCCGCTGGTCGTTGAACTTTGACTGCGCCCCGCTTCGTTCACGTTGTATTTTTTGATTTCGGAGCTGACAAAGGAGTTGTCAGTAATCGCAGCACTGTTTCGAACCACGGCGAAGAAAAAATTAAAAAAAAATGTTCTTTGCAGACGAAATAAAAGACAGGACATTCTTCGGGTCAATTTTCTGTGCGGTTTATATCGTCCTTTGTACAGAAATATTAACCTTTCCCACCTTGAATTCTATCGTGATACTTTGCTCATTTTAGCTAAATCTGGAACAATGTTGAAATCTGAAGTTCTCTTTGGCAGCAGGTCACGTGGGCTTTAGCAGCATGGTCGTCTCTCGTCGTCTGTTTCTTCAACTGTAACTATGTAACTGATTTTGTCGCTTTAAGTGTTCTACTTATAAAGACTTTTTTCTTAATACCGGTTGACGGTGTTTGCTTCCCCAATTTTCCAACATGAGTTCTTTGTTGTCTGGTCTTGGAAAATTAATTATCTCTTCAGATTCGGAAGATCCCCTCTTACAATCGGCAGTGGTCGCAGGTACTAACTCACCCATCTAACTCATTCCTTCTCATGCCTCGCACCGCCACCCTCAATGGGCGTAGGCAATTCCTCCGTCCCTCTTGGTATCTCATCTAAGCCTTTCACCTCGGTTGTCATTTTGACAAATCTGATTTTTAAACTCCGTAGGCCAAAGGGTTGGATTTCTCTTCTGTTCATTAATTGCAATTATCATTTTAATTTTCGTCAGCACATTTTTCCGTTTGGAGTCTCGTCTTTATAATAATAATAAAAAAAATTACCATCTTTTTTTTTTTCTCCGACAGCAATGTTGCAAGTATTTGGTCTCCATATCTCGTTCGCTCAATCGTACTTAAGAATCCATACCCTTATTTTAAGAAATTCTAATTTTGAGCTGTTTACAATTTTCTGCTTTCTCCGACAGGCAAATAAATCAATTCGCAAATATTATTTTTTCAATCGGCTTCCTTTCCAGAGAAGCTTTCGTAACCTGCACTTTAAGTAAGCGGTCATTAATTAGTTCTCCAATTCTTATTTGTTTCCAAATTCTTAGCTGTCTTTGAATGTATTTTCACTATTCCTCCCCAACCCCATATAGGTTTACATTCTCCAGATGGCCTTCTCAGCAATATCTTTCTACAAAACAACAACAATCACTTTCGCCTCTGCTTAAAAAAAATAGTTTGAAAAATAAAAACAATTTCGTTTCTTCTCTTAATTCATCTATCATTCCATTCTTTAACCCTTTTCATCTTGGTTCAAGTTATATTCTTAATTTAACTCTTTTCTTGCCGTTTGTCAATGTCATAGTCTAACTTAAATGATTCAGCTTTACGATATTGATCAATATTCAGTAGCTAACAACCGATTTTTTTCTCGTGTGAAAACCATGCTATGTATACTGGGATATGGTAACATCAACAATCTAACTTCCTGTCTCCATCACGAGCGTTAACATAACTATGTCTTCATATCATCGTGTTTTCTTGATTTTATTTTCTGGGACGGCAATATTAGCCGTTTCCTTGTAAGGAAACATTCAGCCTTCATTGACCAAGCAGCCAATGCTAGTGTCGGTTGAAATTTATAAAATCGTTCTATTCAAACAGTTTTTCAGCAAAATAGGTTTCTCAAGTCCGCTGTTATTGCTCTTTGATAGATTTCTTTGTGATTATGTAGCGCCAGTTCACAAAGTTCGAAGTAGGACGGGTCACACCAGACCTACATAATATATATTTTGATCTGAGAAATATCGCATACAGCCTATATCAGTGTTTCTCAAACTTTTTAAACAACGGCACATCCAGGAATAGAAGGAACTCGAGTTCGAATCCTAGTAGAGTTCCTTAGCTTCACTTACGTACAAATATCCTTGGAAAAGGTATGAATCCATCTCTATGGGTTGAATAGCAGGACAGACTGGATTCTTTAGTCTTCGTTGGCAACTAGTTTACCACAGAAACAAATGACAATCTATTGCGAGAAAAATCTTCTGCCTTGTTAGTCATCTATCGAAAGACACATGATCGCCCAAGTGTGTATCACATGTGGCACTTAATTAAATAACACCCAGGATCACTTGAAAATATCACGGCACACTTAGCAACATTTTTAAAGGGTGTACATTTAAATGTTACAGTTGAGCGTCATCTTTCTCGCTTCTTATTTTTTATGTTATTTAGGGTTTTGAAGCCTAATTCTCATAAATAAAAAGTAGAAAATTGCAATAAAACTGATAAAGCCTTTTTAGCTAATGACGGATATTCCTTTTGTATTGAAATCCAAAATGGATCAATGGGTGATAAGCAGACCCTCATTTCTTCTTCATTTGAGCGTAGTCTTTCTCGCTTCTTATTTTTGATGTTATTTAGGGTTGAGAAGTCTAATTCACATAAATAAGAAGTAGAAAATTGCAATAAAACTGATAAAGCCTTTTTAGCTAATGAGGGATATTCCTTTTGTATTGAAATCCAAAATGTATCAATGGGTGATAAGCAGACCCTCATTTCTACTTCATTTGACCGTAGTCTTTCTCGCTTCTTATTTTTGATGTTATTTAGGGTTGAGAAGCCTAATTCACATAAATAAGAAATAGAAAATTGCAATAAAACTGATAAAGCCTTTTTAGCTAATGTGGGATATTCCTTTTGTATTGAAATCCAAAATGTATCAATGGGCGCCGTCGAATGTTTCATTTTGAGCCCTCAATCACTAGAAATGGTGGCCAATTCTTCTTCTTTCGCACTACTTAAGCCCAATATTACCATGACTACTTCCACACACACATATGTATGTCGTGTATGTTTTGCAGCACACTAGTATGACGCAGCCCGGCGATTAAGAATCACTAGTCTAGATATTTCTGAACTGGTTTGGCGCCATGTATGACATCCAGACGAATGTCTTGATCGGACGAGGCTATTTAAGAGCATGACTTGAATTAAGTTAATGTTTTCGTTTTGTAGCAATTGGCGGTATTGGGCGAGACTCCATCGAGCCCAGCCCACTCTATGCTCAATTTTTTCTCATCTCTTCTATACTAAAACTGTCATAACAGATCCATACATCGAGGTATTTGGAATGTTTTGTATTTATTGATTCCACCTCCTGAATATTTACGATGGATAAAAGAGTTGTACCATCACTGCTTTCATTTCAATTAAGCATTGCCATTATTTATATTCGAACTACTATCATTATCATCTTTGTTATCTGTCTATATTTCTGAGATGAGGTATTGTAACTAGTTACACTATTTACATTGTTCAAACTGTTGTCCTCATCTTTGTCATATTAACGACGTTTCAGCCGTTGTACATTCCGTCCTTCTTCAGATGATTGGAATTTCGAATCGAACCATTTATTTCGTCTAACCCTAACTCATCCTTTCTGTTCACTTTGGTTCAAAGCAATTTTCAAACAACGAAGTTGATCACAGTACAGATTAGCTGTAATAATACGATTGTTGATTAACAGTTCGTAATGGACAATTCCTTCAGTATCGCACTCAACTTGATCTTCCTTGGATGAAGTCCATCTCTTGGTTGTTGAACTGATCTTCCTCTTCGACTGATCCACGATCGGTGGCATTTAACGTTATGCTAAATGATCCACTTCTCATCACGTGGAACAAGCCGACCTAAAAAATGATGCTTGAAGTTGTCGTGAATAAAAAAAATGATTCACAAAAAGCAACACGCTGTTGCAGATTCTCTGGAGACAGTTCGTGTGGGACCCACTTCCCAAGCACTGAAACCTTTCCGATCCTTTTTTAATTGATGTAGCACGGTTATATGGTCTTCGTTAAATTGTTCTGCAAGTTTCCTTGAGGTCATTTTGGGATTGTAACAATAGCTTCCAACTCTTCGGAATTAATTTTTTTTTTTTTTTTTTTTTTTTGGACGACCCTCTTTTTGCTCTTCTTTCAAACTGAAATCCCCATTTCGGAAACGTGGGGGGGATCTCTTCCTGCAACTTCTTTCATTCACTACATCATCTCCATCAGCGACCTGAATAGACTTTGCTGCTGCATTTACATTGACACTTTTATGAAACTCATACAGTAAGATATGCCGAATGTGATCTTTAGATGGGACAAATATGGGTGCGAATGTTGTGGAAGATCAGGAAAAATATTTTTATAATCTGAAAGAGAAAGGTATAAATTACTTATTGTAACATTCCTTAATTATAACGAGAAGTACAAATTTTATAAATACTATTAAAAACTATCTTCTCAAAAATCGGACATTACTTTTGCACCAACCTGATAGGTCTACGCCGGGGAAGGGGATTAAATATGGAAGAAAATCTGGATTGATTAATTGTATCCTGTTATGGGGGGGGGGGGGGGGTAATCAAATATATTTGGGCAGACTCAGCAATACCTGCCGTAAATACAGCTATTTACATTAAAAATGGCGGAAGTTGGAAGAAAGTACATGAAATGTATTATTTATTTATTTATTTAGGTACCCCATAAAAACGCCGAAAAATCAGTATACCATGATGAAATCATGTCCCAAATGTAATGAAAACATAGTTTTATCGTCAAAATATTTATTTATTATTAAGGGGAAAGATTAAAGTATTTTTTTTAATATTTAATGAAATTTTTGAAAAAACTTGTTTTTTTAGCATAGAAAATTATGGCATCTTTTTTGTGGTGACAGGCACATTAATTTAGAAAAACTTACAAAAATCAAATAATTGCCTGATTTTAATTAAATTGTCAGAACTTATTCACAAATGAATGAAATTTTTTTAAACTGTTTTTATTAGAAAATCTTGGTAAAAATATTTTTGGTTTCCTTACTTAATCTTATGAAAACTTGAGAAATTCAGCGTGATAGTTTTTAGTGACTTAAAAAGTTAAAAGTAGAAATCTTTGAAGAATTTAAATCAGCAATTTTTTTTTTTTTTCAAGATCGGACCCCGTCTTACCGAAAATCTGTTCTGAATCGAAAAATAAAAATGCAATAAGACATTATTCAGTTAGAGAAGCTTCTAGTTTCTTTTATGAATAATATATATTAAAGACAATAATTGTCTGAAGAAAAAAAATTTCGATGATAAATGAATTTTTACAAGATTTGTTTTCATTTTTTACAATTTTAAATTGAATAATTTATAAAGTTTTTAAATCTTCTAAAATAGATTTTTAGGAAGTATTGATATTAAGTAAAATTATATTTACTAATCATATGTTGTAAAGCTTATTACAATCTGACGACCCTGACTATTTTTAAAAGAATTTCGATTTGTTTTTGTATGTGTGATTGCGTGCAGAATTTCTGAAGTATGGATGTACAAACCAATAAATCTATCATTAAAATGTCACGTGTTTTAAGGGTTCCCCCACCTTAAAAACTTGATCGTCTGCTCCACCATACTTGACTATGAACATATGCGAATGTCGATAAATCGATTAACACGTCAGAAAACAAGACCCCGGAGTTAAGAGATGTTTGTATATAATATTTTATGTTATAATATGTAATATTTCTTTCAAATCAGATTAATTTAAGTTTAAATTTGATAATTTTCTTCAAATAACGTTTCAGAAATATATATTTTATTTTTGCAAGATTTTTAAAACCGAGAATTAACTTTTGTTTACAAATGTGTCTAAAATGGCCAGTTTTTATCGATTTTACTTTAAAAATTATAATTTCTGTTTCAAATACAGCACAGAGTATTTTGCTTACTGGGAATAGTAAATTTTAAATCTGTTAACTTTCAGTTAAAGCTAAAATGAAAGCTTTTTCATTTTTAAGAAATTCATTTAAAACCTTACCGAAGGTACCTATTTTATATTTACAATGGAAACCTGCTAACCAAGTTTAGAAATAGTTACGTACCTTCTCCCAGACCCTAAAAAGAAAGGCTATTGAACCCAGTAAGTACCCGACTTTTCATGCTCTCATCTACCTTTTATAAGGGCCAGATCAGGCCGAAAATGGAGGACTGTTGCTATATTTTGGCAAGAGCTACCCAGACTCGATTTTCAAGTCTTGATAGAGTTCAAAAGCGTCCTCGAGTCCTTGTTGAAGAAAAATTATTTTCTAACCTCCAACTTCTCTCTCACAGGCGGGATGTGGCGAGTCTCTCACTGCTCTATCGCTACTAACATGGAAAGTGCCCGGATGAACTGTATCTCTTGGTTCCACCAGGTCTGACCTTTACGGCTAGGATCCGCCATGACACTTACATATGTGCAAACCCTCCGTATTCAATCGACGAGAAGTAACTTCCATTCAGACCGTTTCTTCCCACGAGCCACCGCCATGGATCTTACAATATTTCACCATTCCTGGCAGATCTTCTAATATCACAGAGTGGAATACCTACTAAAAAAAGTGATAGACAAAAAGAAAAAGACTCTAAATGAATTTGGCTCGATATCAAAAAAATCTAAGAATTCTAAAATTCCCACCACTTCTTGTTCGTACGCATGTGTAGTCTCATACCAACATAACAAGTTCAGGTCGATTAATTCTTGGAGGATGAAACGCGTCACAAGTAAACTTTTTCCACTTTGTCATACAATTTCCCCAATACAGTTGATATATATATCAAGAATTAATGGATTCATTTTTAATCCACCTTTCAAACGTTATTATTTTAGTGGATACTCTTGTATGAAATAGATGCCCCCATTTTTATTTTTACTTCCAGTGTGTCTTATAGTATCGGTCTACACAGTCAAGAAATCTCAAAATAGATAATGTGCTCTCCAGCAGGAATCGAACCTTTGTTTTGTTTTTAAAAAAAGTCAACACTCATTAACATCAACTGTGAACGCGGCCACAATGTACTGACCGTGTTTGTAAAATAATACATTCCTATAACTTTAGTAACATACCTAAAACAATGCATATATTCAGTTAAAAGTAAAATAAAATCATCCTTGATGATGGTAAAAAGTATAGCCGAAAGTGCTCGGACGTACAAAACATTCTGACAATTTCCACGTAATTTATGTCCAGAAAAGAAAAAAAATACGACAACACAAGAAAAATTAAATACAAACGTAACCGCAGTATCTTGTCAATTGTTTTTAATGAAACTTATATAAAAGAGTGAGTGCTGCCCAAATACAATATATATATATATATATATATATATATATATATATATATATATATATATATATATAAAGAACAGTAAGATATATAATCCGGTGTTCTTATTGATATTTTTTATTTTTACAAAACAGTGCTCAATGTAAATTTACAGAGTATAAATATTATAAATTAACTGATTGAAAATGTTTTTTCGCTACACAGTTATAACCATGTTTCAAAAATGGAAGCTAAAAACTTTAAATTTAATTTTGTAATTAAATTAAAAGCATTAGTTCCGTTTCATCTTCAAGCGAATATTGGAATAACTAATTTTTAAATTTAACTTAAACAGACACGTAAATTCATAATTCTTGTATCCAAGGATACAAAGAAATCTAATCATTCAGACAAGGGGCGGTAGCGTGTTCATTTTTATTAACTATTGTTGTATCTATTATGAGTTACGTTCAAAAAAAGAGGTTAAGTTTAGGGAGGGTGGGGGTGTATTTTTCAATGAATTCTGACATCTGTTAAATGCATGTCGTCTAGGTTTTTTATTAACGGCAAAATGTTTTTCGGCATTTTTTCCTTACTTGTATACTTAAAGATTCTTTTTAGGTTTGTTTGTGTTTATTTAACTACAGTTTTAAAATATTTTTACTCTTAATTACTAAATAGATTATATTTCTTTTTTTAAAAACAAGTAAATGCAATAGAATTACTTACATTATTTAAAATTATTTTTTCATATCAAATATAAGTATGTATATTACCAGCTCACATTTTTTCATTTTATTTTTAAATATTATTTAAGGAAAAATTTTGACAATGACGGCAAAAAATAGCTATTTCATTTCTCTGATTCACTAAATTTTTATTTTTTACAAACTTAGTAATATATAGTTTCTCATGTATGCACAAAGGACATAGGTCATTTAATGACCTACATATTCTAGCTTTTCTTATTAATTTCCATTTTACTGTAGGTGTTTTATTGGATTCTTTTAAGTGCCAGAAATATTTTGAAAGGGATGTCTGATTTCTGTATTTATTTATCTTAAATGAAGTTTGATGTTGATTGAACCTCTTTTTGAACTCATGGCTTGTGCAACCTATATAGATTTTTATGTTTTCGGGATTCTCAATAGATGAGATATTGCATTGGTATACTAATGATTCCGTGGAACATTTATTTTGTAGAGGACAGTTATGAAGCTTTCTACAGTTAAATAATTTTTGTTTATCTTCATCTCCTTTTATTTTTATTTTTATATTGTCTAAATTTCTTTGGTTTTTGTCTAAGTGTTCATTGAAGATATTAGCATTATGTTTCTTAATAATTTTTTATAAGTTTTCAGTACTTTCTTCCAAATTAAAAATTAGCAGATATAATGTCTGTAATTTATTCAACCAGACATGCCTAAAAGAGATAGTTTTGTACTACTTGCACCCCTGAAGATGATCTTAGAAAAAGATCGAAAGTTCTTGGGAAATGAAAATAAAAGAAATATATATATATATATATATTAGCGTTATGACCTTTTGTAAAATAATTGCCTTCCTGTATCATAATTCGATGAAAAATAGTGAAGGGATTAATTCAGTTTATTTTTTTTTTAAAATGTCACCCACAACACGAATTTTTAAAATTCTTATATAAGTATAGTAGTACTATGACTTTCTGGAACCTTCCAGAACTTCATGGAGCCTTCTAGAATTTGTTTTTAATTATTTGTACTTTTGTATGTTTATGACACTTCTCGCCGGTCGGTCCAGGGTCAGTTCCCACGCTGGTCAATACTGCCGCTAAACGTTGGCCGCCCAAGTTTGCGCCCTGCTCCGCCCACATTGTGCTTTTTGATCACGGAGTTGGCAAAGACTGAGTTGTAATCGTAGCGTTGATTCGAACCACGGCGAAACTGTGTCACAAAGCATTAAAAAAATGTTCTTTGCAGACAAGATAAAAGAAGACAGGAATTTTCAATGTGATTTATATATTTTTCTTCATATTTTTCTTCGTTCCTGTTCTACTTGGGAGTAGGAAATGCGTAATTTTATCACTTGGTATATTTCAAAAATACTTTCTTTGTTCAATAACAGAATGGACATCAAAATTAATAATTTCTTATCTTCCAATAAAGGTAACACAACCTAATTTATCGTAGTATTTCCGGTAGGGTTCAAGTGACCAGGGGTCACTATGCTCGGGGTCCCAATGATAACATTTCCAGTTGAGCTAACAAAATCGCTAGGGTTTTACAAATCTGTTTCATCTTATTAGAAATGGTCATTAATTGGAAATACTGATGTACAAAGCCACTCAGCTCTTGTATTAGGTTGGTGCAAAAATAATGACGTAATAATGTCGTTTTTTGACGTAACGTCAAAAAACGACATTATTACGTCATTATTTTTGCACCAACCTAATAATTCAGTTATCACAGCCTCTGAAATATTAACTACTTCTTGTCGTAAATATTGTAAGTTGTTTATTAGGAAATTGATACGTGCCTTATTTGCCAGTCCTAATTTTGTCACATTTAGTATCGATACGCTTTCTCTTGTCCTTGGGCCCAAACTCTCTGATCCTTTTTCTTTTAGTTTTCTTCTTATAACTTTAACATCTTTTTCGGTCACTGTTCCAAACAGGACGCTCAACACCTTTCCAACAATAGGGATTACTTCTCTCTTTGTTAACAGCTTTGTTTCTTTTAAGTAATTTCTCATATCCTTCGACCGGGCTTCCATTATAGCCGTCTTTAATTCCAGGGAGTACAGCAATCTAAGATGCCGCCTTTCACTTCTATTCTTTTGTGCTACCTTCACTCTGGCCATACACAGCTTAATTAGCTCACCTTCCAATTTGTTTAATAGTAACTCGTATAGGTTCAAATCTATCACAAAAGTGACCAACCATTTTGACCTTGTTATTAGGTTGGTGCAAAAATAATGTCGTTTTCTCACATAGTAACATATGTGAGAAAACGACATTGTTTTTGCACCAACCTAATATTATCAGTTTACTTGATTTCTTGAAAATCGTATTCTGCCTGTGACTCCTACCATCATCATCAGTAGTATCAGCCACTTCATACCGCCAATTCCCGCAAAGGTAACAAGATTTCCTTGCTTTATTTTGCTGACCATTCAGTGCTTCCATACTATTATATTTATTTATTCTAGTGCATTCCCACTATTTTCTCTTCTTTAATCTTTCTAGTTTTAACCTTTTTCCTGTGCTAATCAATTTTCAACAGATTTGATTGATCTCAGACAGGTGTGTGGCGCTTTCATCCAGGGGTCGGGTCACATCGATACTACCACCGAACATACACGGGCTCTTGTGCAGACGAATGACAGCACTAAGAAGTAAGTTTGTGCGCCCTCCATGACGTGTTACCCACACCTCCGTCCTTTCCAGTCAATTTCTATTGTTAATTACTGGCTGGGCTTTTCTAATGAACCCGACATCGTTACGCACCGACGCCGAATCCATCCATCCCTTCGTTCTTGCTTGTAATTCCTTTTATTGGCATTCAGGGTTTCCTGCTCCTCTGTCTTTGCTTAGAAGATAACTCTGACTCAACCTCTGGCCTATTCTCTTCCCATAACCGTTTTTGAAATTGGGAGAGAGGTATTTCTTCCCAATCACTTAGCTCTTCCTTCTCTACGGGAGGTTTCGAATAAGAACCCTGGACTTCATCAGTTGGATCCTCTGCTTTATGCTCATTTATTAACGGTCTCCCCGCTTTTCTTGTACCCTTATCCTCTGGTGGTTGAGTTATCATCTGTTTCCTCTGGCTCCGCGGGGGTTGCTCTTCTCATCCTTCTTTTCTTGTTCTTCGGTTCGGTTCCTTATCAACCATCTACCTCAGCCAATTTGAAGTCATTAGCATGAACCCTCTTAACTCGTCCGGCCATTTGATTCCAGAATTTAAATGACGCTAGTCCTGTCTGTTCAACTATTCTGTAATAGGGTTCCCACCTCTGGTTCAATTTTCCTTCCCACAGGTGAATTTTGTAGAACACGGGACACCCAACTCCTAACTCTAACCCACCTTTCTCAATCCATTCACCCCCCACCACCATTTCTTTTCTTCTGTGTCCTTTTTATTCTCTCCTTGGCCCGATTAAACAACTTAGCTTGCTGTTCTATTATTAATCTGTGATGGTCTTCTCCCATGTACTTTCTGCGAGATTTTAACAGGTTATCTATTGCCAAGACTACATCATCCCCGAACAGCATATGGTACACTGAGAACCTAGAGGTTTCATTTATAGTAAACTTTACTGCCGCCAAGGTCTGCGTCAAATACAGGTTCCAATTCCTTTCTTGGCATTGTCCTTTGCTAGTTTGGCCAATATATCACCTAAGGTCCTATGAAACCTTCGCATTACTCTGTAGGTAGTTTGGGGAAGTAGTTACGTGTTTAGTTTCATGCTCGCCAGGGCCCTGGACATTATTTGGTCCATTATCTGTGATCAGCTGTACTGGGGCTCAATATCGAGGAAATATCTCGTTCAGTATTAACTCAGACAAAGAGCTTTCTTATCGGGAACTGAATATGCCTCAGGCCAATTCGTCAGCTAATCCACGAAACTTATTATGTACAAATTCCATCTTGGAGTTTCCCCACACGGTCCTGCTACATCCATACTCACTTTCTCAAGGGGGAAGTTGGGGACATCTGTCTCTTCTAGTGAAACCAGCTTTCTACTCTGTGCCTGCCACACCGCACAATTCTGGACGTATTTGGTAACCTCGATATATAGCCTAGGGCAGTAAGTTTTATCCATCTCCATATGACCCAGTTTCTCATGACTGCTCCAATATCTCGGCTGTCCCCGCCCTATATGCACAAATAATCTGAGCCTTACCTCTTCAACCTTTACCGTCATGCACTGCATAAGTAGAGGTGTCACCTGCCTCTATTTTTGTTCTGAGAGCGACTCATTGTCCGCCTGACCCTCGTTTATTGCTTCCTTCCAGTGAGGATCAGCCACAATAGGTGTGGTCTACTCTGTCTCCATCTCCTGTACCGGACGGTCTTTTAATCTATTGGAGTTGATTACCTGTATCTGGTAAGCCCTATCATCTACCCCTGGCTCTACCCCTACGGATTCTGCCTCCAGCTGTTTTGGGATTCTTGACAGAAAATCCGTGCATGTATTATCCCCACCGGCCAGGTTGTACCCGCTCAACTTCACTGCCCATTGCTGGATCTTTTTTAGTCCATTCAGCTTCCAGCAAATATTGGAGTGGCTTGTGGTCAGTCTTGATGGTAAATACTACCCCCCTCTCAGGTAATAATCCAATTTCTCCCGGGCATACATAATGGTGTATGCCTCCTTTTCTATCATTGGCCATTTCTCCTGCGTTTCAGAGAGCCTATGGGATAGAAAGTACACCGGTACTTCCTCCGGTATACCTGGCACTGGGCTATTCTTATTCGGGCATGGCTGGGTAAGGACTGTTCCAATACACTGATCACACGCATCTGTGTAGAGTTCTATTGGCTTGCTATGGTCAGGTTACGTAAATAAAGGTATCACATTCAGCTACTCCTTCAGGCTGTCAAATGCACAGTCCTCTGTCCACCTAAACCTAGCATAAATTTTGGTCAATTCTATGGAGTAGCCAGTCTAAAAAATCATGGGAGGAACCGTCGGTAATAGCCTATAGGTTCTAAGAACCCTCTCACCTGCATCGCCCTTTTTGGCTCAGGCATTTGTCTTATTCCCACTACCTTGTCCATGTCGGGTTTAATCCCGTCCCCATTAACCCTAGAACACTAACCATGAGTATATAGTACCCAGCGCAAATGACGTCATTGAGCGTATTGTTCCTGCGCTCTGAGGGGTCCCAACTGCTTAGTAGCTTCAGTTGCCCACTTGACGGTGTAGGGGAAGGTTGCACCGTCTTGCTCTCTCTACTCCCCAGTGATGTAGGCCTGTGTTTGTGTAAAGTATACCCATGGTTGGTGATACGCGGTGCTGTGCATAAAAAAGTGATTTTTGTGGTAGATAAAATAAGGCCTTTTTCCACGTTTCGTCCTTACAGAAGCCACAGCAGTACCACCTTCAGCAGTGGCTCACAGGACCTGGAAAGCCGTATGAGCAGTTTGAAAGTCATCGGAGGATAATTTTTATTTATTTTTTTTTTATTTCCCTATTTTTAATTACAATTTTCAGTAGCTGATTTTTTACCTTAATAATATGTTTTTCAGTTCCTATTAATGTTAACTCAAAGTACATGTTTGAAGTGCCTGCATGTAAAATATTTCAAATAAAGATTTATATTTAATTTTTTTTTTTTTTTTTCGATATTTTCAAAATCAGGTATGAATACCCATGGTTAGTAGTGGTGTAACTTTAATTGATGGTTAGTGTTCTAGGGTTAATGGCAAATCTCAGACATTTCGTTTCTTCTCTCAGAAACTGATATTTTGGTAATTTCAACTTTAATCCACGCCTCCTTAACCGTCCCAACACCTGTCTTAAATGTTCGAAATGCTGTCCAGGTAGGCCATAGCGAAACTTTCTATTTCGCTCAGCACTATGGACATTAGATAATGAAAAATACCCAGTACATTGGCCAGATGGCATGACTCTGAACTTGAATAGCCCCATGTGGCATGCAAATGCAGTTTTCTCCTGATCCGCTTCATCGAGGGCAACCTGCAAATAACCTGACTTCAGATCGATGGCAAGGGCCAAGATATCATCTATCAACGGAAGGAGCACTGCCAATGGTTTTGAGACAGCATTCAATTTCTTAAAATCGACACAAGACCTGTGCCTTTCATCTTTCTTGCCCACCATTACTATAGGGAAACTCCAGGAAGATATGGATATCTCAGTCATTCCTGAGTCGAACATGTCTCGGACCGCCTCTTCCACTAGTGATCTCTTATGAATGGGTGTTTTTATACGGTCTTAGCTTGATCGGCTCTTGATCGCTGGTATCAATCCTAATTCTTATTGTATGGGTTCTGTCTCAATTCCTTATCCAAATCAGCGCTCACATTCCGGTTGGCTCTCAGCAGTTGGTTGTTCTGATCTTAAGTCTCTCAGGGGCTACTACTTCTTCCACTTCCCCGACTCAATCCTGTTCACTATTCCTCTACTCGTCTTACTTTATCCGTCTTATGGACCTTACTGGTAGGGCCCTTCCTACCTCTTCCTCTTTCACTAATTTTACCGTCTTCTTGGCCTGATTGAACAACATAATGGGGGTATTATTTCTGCTGCTTCTATCACTGTTTCACACAAGGTCACCTCTTTTTCGGGGCTATATTTCTTTACAGGGCTTATTTATTTTACCTTTTGCTATCAGCATATCCCTCCCTGACACCGTCGTCCTCGGGGGTAGCTTTATATCAGTGTCAATCATGATTGACACTGGCTCATTAAGAATGCTTCACAATGACGTTTCAACCACCAATACGACAGGGTTAATATTTATTTAAGCCCTATGTTGATGCAGCCAATTTTCTCCCAAAATCATCTCTCCACG
The DNA here is from genome assembly GCA_963932145.1 of Acanthosepion lycidas. Lineage (NCBI taxonomy): Eukaryota > Metazoa > Mollusca > Cephalopoda > Sepiida > Sepiidae > Acanthosepion > Acanthosepion lycidas. Next base: position 2,055,512 of record OZ010613.1, on the reverse strand, counting down.
GAAATCCGAGGTTACGTACAGTTTTTGGACACTATTCATCCCTCGTATCTTTACCGGAGCTTCACCATTCCTTTTATTGTCGTTGCCTTCCCGTCCGCGTGACTAATCTTGATGTCAGGTCCTTTCAGCCATCCCCGTAACCTCAGTCTATTATGTTGGTCCTTCTTGGTCAAGAACACGGACGCACCTCACGGCCTTCATTGTCTCTCTCTTTATCACCGCATGTTCCCCTTCTTGGGTCAACAACCAAAACACTTTAGATACCCTCTTCCTAGGGTTGTGTCCGCTCGACCATCCGAACACGAGTGCCGGCAATAATAACCCCTTATTATCTTTAGCAATCGTTCCCCAACCGTCTGCCTTTATTTTGTGATGCCCTCGGATAACCCTTCCGAGGTTTGCTACCCCTATTTCTAAACGTCCCTCTTAGTATCTCTTAAGCCTTTCACCTCGGTTGTCATTTTGACAAATCCGATTTTTAAACTCCGTAGGCGAAAGGGTTGGGTTTAACTTCTAGTTATTAATCGTAATTATCATTTTAATTTTCGTCAGTACATTTGCTTCTAGTTTGTGTTCTTGTTTCTATAATCAGAAATTTACCTCCGACAGTTATTAGCAAGTATTAGTCGTTCGTTTAATCGTACTGATAAACCTTGGGTTGGGTCTTTACATAAAGAAATTCTATTTCTCGATTTGTTTACAAATTCCAGTTTTTCATAGGTGGAATAAATCAGGTTCTCAACTTCCGTTTCCGTGTTCAAAAATTACCAAATTTGATCTCCTCAATCGGCCTTCTTTTCCGGCTGGTCCGTAGATGTTTTCGTAACTTTTACTTTAATTGTTAACAATTGTTAGCCCAGCTTTTTCCAGATGGCTTCTTTACACACACACACACACACACACACAGAAACACTATATATATATATATATATATATATATATATATATATATATATATATATATATATAAAGAAAGAAAGAACAGTAAGATATACAACCCGGTGTTCTTATTGATATTTTTTATTTTATTTAATAAGAAAAGCTAGAACATGTGGGTCATTAAATGACCCATGTCCTTTGTGCATACATGAGAAACTATATAAGTTTATAAAAAATAAAAATTTACTGAATCAGAGAAATGAAATAGCTATTTTTTGCCGTCATTGTCAAAAATTTTCCTTTAAATATTTAAAAATAAAATTAAAAAATGCGAGCTGGTAATATACATACTTATATTTGATATGAAAAATGATTTTATATAATTTAAGTAATTCTATTACATTTACTAGTTTTAAAAAGAAATATTATCTATTAGTAATTAAGAGTGAAAACATTTTAAAATTGTAGTTAAATAAATCGCATTCTAACCTAAACATCCCATAAAAAAACTCTTTAAATATACAAGTAGGAAATAATGCCGAAAGACTTTTTGCCGTAAAAAAAAAAACAAAAAAAACAGACGACATGCATAAAACGGATTTCAGAATTCGTTGAAAAATACACCCCCACCCTCCCTAAACTTAACCTCTTTTTTTGAACGTAACTCATAATAAATACAACAATAGTTAATAAAAATGAACAAGCTACCGCCCCTTGTCTGAATGATTATATTTCTCTGTATCCTTGGAAACAAGGAATTATGAATTTACGTGTCTGTTTAAGTAAATTTAATAAGTTGTTCCAATATTCGCTTGAAGATGAAATGGAACTAATGCTTTTAATTTAATTACAAAATTAAATTTGAAGTTTTTAGCTTCCATTTTTGAAACATGGTTATTACTGAGTAGCAGAAAAACCATATTTTAAATCAGTTTATATATATATATATATATATTTAAAATATAATAATTCATTTCACCAGAGTCCTATTAAAAGGACGCCGGATCATCAGATAGCACTTCCAACAACGAAATGCACTCAGGATTTCATCCTCCTTGGGATTACCCATACGGATTACCAAGTTCTTCATAACTTATATATATATATATATATGTGTGTGTGTATGTATGTATATTTAAAAAAACGTATCTATGAACACAAAGGAGACCTTATACATAGCAATTTATTAAATACACTAGTCATACACAGAAATAAATTCAACCACAAAGTTGCTCTAAAATTGCCACAATTATTAAAAGATAAATTAATTTACTCAGAAGGAAAATTATCCAGGATGACGCTATCAAATCTTATCAAAATATAAATGTACGGACCGGTTTCTTTTCATTCTCATCTTTCGTAAAAGAATTACTCCTTTCCCAAACCAAAATACACGACCACAGAAATGTTGAAAAATAAAAAGAGAACGGTTAAATCCATCATTTCATGTTTTTGAAGATGTAACCCACATACATCCATCCCAAACCATAACAATCTGATCACAACTTAAACAATATTCATTTATTTTAATATATATATATATATATATATATATATATATATATATATATATATTAAATTTAAATAGAAACAGACCACTTTAAGGTTCCATGTAATAAATTATTTCACCACAGCCCTTTTAAAGGACTGCGGATCATCAGACTTTACCTCCAAAGTTTGAAACAAAAAAATGAAAAGAAATTTACACATTTTTGACGGGCCGTATTAAACATATGTAAATTAACGGAGTGAGGAAGTGAAGGGGGAGAGAGAAGACATGAGTGAGTTAGATGTAATTTAATATTTCTATACTTTCATACTCAAAATTATTTGAGGAGGTCTAGACATTGTTAAGTTAAGTTAACCGTTTAAATGTATAGATATATAGATATGTATAGACATTGTTAAGTTAAGTTAACCGTTTAAATGTATATATATATATATATATATATATATATATATACTCGATTCTCCCGTCGAATTCGACGTATGAGGGTCAAGCAGTTCCCAGGAAACCGACAACAGCACGTAAGATTTGATTATAGTGGTGAAGGTTTCGTGCAGGACCATCCATACTTTTTGACGGGCCAAATGCAAAGACCTGGTGCACCGAATGCCACAAGGTCCCCAAACGACTCTTATTCGCAGGTTTTGAATTCAGAGTTGTCGTTTTCCTAGACCAGTTGCCATCCAAGGCTATAGAACACAGTCTGTCCTGCTATTTACCCATAGCTTGAGGGAGAAAAAGAGGATTCACACCTTTCCCAAGGTTATTAGCACGTAAGTGAATGTAATGGATTCGACTGGAATTCTAACTCGGCCTCATATATATAATATATATATATATATATATATATATATTTCTTGAATATTACTCGCTTACTTTTGTCTTACCAGACTTAAATTATGGTACTTTATGTCCTTCGCACGTTTTGGCTGACCACTTGATGAATATTCATGAACGTCCTCAAATTTAAAAGCCTTGATAAACCAATGGCATCCTTTCTCTTGTATATATACACGTAAACCAAAATAAAAACTTACATTTGCTTTGATAAAGTCCCTTGTTTTCCTCTTGTCTTTTTATTACTCATTTGAAATGTAGTTTCAGTTTAATACAAATTATCGTTGAATTTGTTGCATTGAGTTCTCAATATTTGTGGATAGAGTCACACAGAGTGTAATTGTTACGTTTTTTTTTAGAACTTATTTAAAATGTGACACGGATACACACATAACTATGGATAGAAATGGTCGGTATACAATAAAACAGATTGTTAAACGATTAAAATAAAATCAATTCCAATCATGTGGTGATTTGTTCTATCGAAGCTCAAATTATAGATTATATCCTCTGCTCGATTCTACCATGAAACTTTAGTGACGTGTATGCTTTCCTGTTTTTAACAAGATCGAAAAACGTAATATCGACCCACTCAGTCTTTCTGTATTCCTGTGAATCTTAGACTTTAACAGCAGAATTACAGCCAGGAATCCAGACAAGAGATACGAGAGAACAATCCTACGCGCACCTCATCACAAATGGCGCAGTGCGAGAGGGCATCAAATAAGAAATGGGCCAGCATCAAGAAGAGAAAGTTGAAATAGTATGGCCTGTTATGAGAGCCGACGATCTTCCTATTGCTATCCTGACAGGTGCCGCTTTCGGCAACAGAAGTAAAATGGGCTGATAATGCCACTGAGTAGACTGGTGAATCTTTGACTGAGGTTTAGTCATCGGCGTGAAGCCGAAATGTGAAAAGAGCTGGTCAGGTACTCAACTGTATAACAACCCTAAGACTACTCCCTGGACTTGGGACTGGTGATGTTACTGGTCATGGGCTCAGCTGCACATTACACCCCCGGTCTAGGAACTGATGATAATCATATTAAGAGTTCTTAAAAAATTCATAACCCTAATATATATATCTATATATATATATATATATATATCTATATCTATATCTACATCTATATATATCTATATCTATATATATCTATATATATATCTATATTTACATCTACATCTATATATATCTATATATATATATATATCTATATCTACATCTACATCTATATATATATATATATATATATATATATATATGATGATGATGATGAGAGCCGATGATCTTTGCACTGCCATCCTAGAAGGCTTCCACCTTAGGAACTGAGTGAACTGGAAGATCATTCACAGGGACTCGGTCATTAGCACGCCATCGAGAAATATAAGGGGAGCTGATTAGGTGCTCAGCTGTACATTACACCTACGACCACACTTATATGGATACTGGCTGGAGGGCCCACCACCCCTATCCGTCCACTTGTGTTCCGGAAAATGGAATCACCCATTCATTTTTGGGTGGCTAGTTTTTCAAAGAGTCAACTTTTATGGTTATCTAAAATCACTAACCAAATTCAAAAGCAGACTGGAGACAGAATTCCTGAAAAATCCTCGTCATTAAACTGATGCAAAGATGGGCTGGAAATAAGATTCTTAAGAAACCCTGGCCATTAAATTGGCTCAAGAGGAAAAAGGATATATGCGAAATCGTATTGTATTAGGTTGGTGCAAAAATAATGACGTAATAATGTCGTTTTTTGACGTTAAAAATACGTCAAAAAACGACATTATTACGTCATTATTTGTGCACCAACCTGATAACATAATCCTGGCTGTCCGACGTACAGAGAGTGGAATGAATAACGCCTCGGAATGAGAAATCGGCGAGTCTAGTTCAAATTCCTGTCGGGTTCGTTACATTTACTTACGCATAAAAACCATTGGGCATTCATGAATCGCAATGAGACACGATTGCCCAATCGTGTCCACCCCTATCAACACGCATTCGCCCAGCGCGGTAGTGTACTAGACAACAATCTTTCCCTTACTATGGTACCATTTTAGGCAGAAGTAAAAATGGGTTAACAACGTCACCGAGTAGACAGGAAAATCGTTCACAGAGACTCAGACATTGGCACGCATCTGAGATATATGGGGGAAGCTGGTCAGATGATTAGTTGTATAGTTCCCCTATGACCACACCCGGTCTTAGAAATGATAAAAATGATGATGATTTAAATTAGTGATAAACACCCCGATGTTTACATGAAGAATTTACTTGCTCTGTTATCCGGTTGTCATTCATTTTTCCTTGTCACTGCTCTCGAGTTTCGTGAGAAGCAAATATTAACCGCACGATATTTGATGAAACCCATTAAAGATAACTCAGAAAATCTGTTTAAAATAGTCAGACTGGAGTTAATATCATTCGTTCCATTGAATGGACTTTTTTTCATTCTTCGGCTTTTTGGAATGTAGCAATATGATTCATCCGAGGTCTTGTTAAATTGAAAACAGCAGGACCTGTTGCAAAATTGGATACGGAACATTTACTTTCGACTAATAGTTATCAGCATATGAAGTCAACTTCAAAGTACAGAGCAAGAGGCTCAGACAGAGAGAAAGTCACGGAAGGAAGAAAAATTACTTTAGTATACGAAGATAAAAAGACAAAGAAAATTGTTATCTATAAAACTGACCATCCCACGAAAAGGTACACAAAAGAACGAAATCGGGCTTCGCATAACGGACAGGGAAGACACCCATTAGGTTGTGCATATCTCCACTTACCTACGCCGACTCTACTTCGCTTGCTTATAGCAGTAGGTTACGACCCAATAATAAAATCTGGTTTACTGCTAGAATTGTTTTGTTATTCACTCGTGGGTAACCAAAGGGTAATTTTTAAGCCACAGGCGTTTGAATGGAAGAAGCTGAACCCTCTTACCGATCCTTGTGTCTGTTCTGAACTGCAACGCAACAATAGCGAATCATATATACAATTAGAATGATTAAGGAAGGAAGATGTCGGTGTTTATTTAGTTTCATCAGAATTTTGCCATGACAGTTCAACCAACGGGAGCTACCTTTCCTCACGTCCTTGGCAAAGTGTCGAAAGTTCCTCCGGCGCCAGACTGATCTGCTGGAGATTCTGGCGGACGACGTTCTCCCACTTTGCAGATGGCAGGTCGAACTGGTAGATGACTCCGGTAGGCGATCAGGTAGTCGCTAGGTAGACAATAAACTACATCCGGCTGCAAGGCTTCGAATCGGGAGGTTCTGAGGGTCATGGACCCCCCTCTTAATTGTTGCTGTTATATCCAGGTACACATTGACCCGGTTAGGTTCCCAGCTATGAGCAAATAGCTAACCGCCAAAATACTATGAAAGTATAAAGATACATTTTTATAGTAAAAATGCCAGCAATACATTTTTGTAATATATATATATATATATATATATATATATATATATATATATATATATATTGTTGTAATATTTTTTAATATATATATATATATATATATATTGTCAGAGGACCTGATGACATGACAGCGCCTATTCTAACGTAATTTCAATGAAGAAATAAATTGAATAACATGTATTTCTTCTTTTCTTCTCAGTAATTTTATAATTTTAAACTTAATAGTGATTAAATTTGGATTTTAAAATTGGTAATTTTTATTTTTAATTTTAATATCAAATTTTACCATATAATTTAATAATTATTGGTTAGAATAAACTCTTTTTTTTTAAATATTACCCCTATTTTAAAGATCTGAATAGCTCTTATAACATAACTTCGTTATCAAGCTTTTTGAATTTTCCTATACTTGTATTTTGATTGGTCCATCTAGCTTTTGTAACAACGTTTTCCGCTTGCGAAGGATTGTTAATTAATTTGAAACTTTTAAAACCATTTATTTTACATTCAACATCATCACTTGATAAGATACCGGAGATGTTGAAACAAAATGGGTATTTTTGTAGTGATTTTATAACATATTTATATAATTTTTTTAAATAAATAATTATATATATATATATATATATATATATATATATATATATATATATATATATATACGGATATATTTGCCAAAACTACACAATAAATATCTTGAAATACTAAAGAGTAAATTTATTCAATAAAATCGCCATTGGCCCCAAACACGGCCTCCAGACGACTTCGGAATCTCCTGCAACTCTCTTGGACGGTCTCCTTGTTTAAGTTGTTGAATACTGCCATAATCCTTGCCTTCAGTTCATCTTTCGTGTTACAAGGAGTTTTGTTG
>OZ010613.1:2022994-2042994 GCA_963932145.1 Acanthosepion lycidas | reverse complement strand
AAAGAGCCACCAGATCAGGCTGATTCTTCTTTGGATATTATCAAAAAGCTCCAAGTAAATATCAGGAACACCGGAGCATATGCGGCAGCAATAATCCAAGCATGGACGAATGGGAGACTTACAGATATGTGAGATGAATTCTGGAGAGAAAAATTGTCTTGTATGACACATCTTTCTTGGCAGCTGTCCTAGCAATGGATTCAATATAGTATTTCCACTTCATACACACACACACACACACACACACACACACACACACACACACACACATATATATATATATATATGTGTGTGTGTGTGTGTGTGTGTGTGTGTGTGTGTGTGTGTGTGTGTGTGTGTGTGTGTGTGAAAATATTGTAGAAAATAGGAAAGAGACTGGTTTGGTAAATAATCCAAAGTTCCTTAGTATTTTTGTAATTATTTTTAAAAAATAGTGCTCGATACGAAAGTAGAGCATAAATATAATTATTTATTTAAAAATATGATTCCAACTCGCTACATAAGAGGTCTCATGTTTCAAAACAAGAGCCGAAAACTTCAAAATAATATTTGAATTAACTTGAGTTAAAGTAGGCTCTGTTCCATCTTCAAGCGAAATTTTTTGGGAATGACTTATTTCTGAAATTTACGAGTTTTAATAGTATGGTCAGAATTGAAATCAAAAATTTCCATGGTAACATCAAGGGCGGATTGTTTAGAATCGGCAGGGGTGGGGTGTTAATAATTTGTATCAGTATAGAGTTATTTTCATAGATGCCGGGTCACGGTAAGGTGGGGGTGGCTAAATTTACGACGGAGGAAGTTTTCGCATAGTCTGGCTTGAGCGTCTACGGAGATTTATTTATTTATTTTTATTTTATTCTTTTATTATATATCTTTATGAAAGGGATTTGTGTATATGAAAAGGCCGTAACGTTTGTTATTTGACGACTTCATAAAGGGTTATCAATTTTTGTAGGTTATTAAAACTATGTATATGGGCTATGGATTTTAAAATTTATTTTTTTGTATGCGAGTTTTTAGCTAGTTATTCAGAGCGTAAGTTCGGTTGTGTCGGCAGAAAACCGTTAATTCTTGCCGGTTGTTTAATAGGTTTTTATTGTTTAGAAGCTTAATAATGTGTAGTTTCTCATGGAGGCACAAAGGGCATGGGTCATCCCAAGTTTTGCAAGTTCTAGTCCTGTTAATGATTTAGTCTGATGTCTAAAGTTTATGTTGTTGAAGGAGCATTTATGCTGCCTCCATCTGGTTTTAAAGGCATTTTTCGTGGACCCAATGTATATCATATTATTGTTAGGGTTCTCCGTGGATGATAGTGCATTGGTATACCACAGATTTGATGCATAAACTTTAGACATCAGACCTCTCTATCTAAATATTTTTGGCACCTGAAAGAAAAAAATAGGACACCTAAAGTAAAATGGAAAATCATTAACAGGACTAGAACTTGCAAAACTTGGGATGACTCATGCCCTTTGTGCCTCCATGAGAAACTACACATTATTCGAATAGCTATTTTGGCCCACAAGACTTACTTATATATTGAGCTCTTTTTGTGGATCAGTTTTAATATTATCAGGATTCACTTGGACAGTATTAAATAACATTTACCAGTGTGAATGTCCGAGAAATTGTCATAGAAAATATTCGTCCTTTGACAGGATTCGAACCTGCATCCTATACGGAACCGTCATTTAGTTTGACGTACCTTACCGCTCGGCCAAATGACGGTTCCGTATAGGATGCAGGTTCGAATCCTGTCAAAGGACGAATATTTTCTATGAAAATTTCCCGGACATTCAGGCCGGTAAATGTTATTTAATACTGTTTATTATAAACAGAGCATTTACTTAAATACTTGTATCTATAAAAAGAACGTTAAACATAAAAATGTCTTTAATAAATAAATAAATAAATAAATATATATATATATATATATATATATATATAACCCCCCCCCACACATATATATATATATATATATATATATATATATATATATATATATATATATAAAAAGACAAAAAATACAGAAAATAGCCTAAAGGAACTTGCCTCAACTTGACAATATTTAACTCAACGCTAGAAGACAACATGAATATAACTTAAAGAAACTTACACAAACAACATCGGACAAATGAAAGTGTGGTATCTAGTGTATATATATATATATATATATATATATATATATATATATATATATATATATATATATATATATATATTAGGTTGATGTCAAAAAACGACATTATTTTTGCACCTTATATATATATACACACACACACAGTCAGATACATTCATGTTCACAGCACGTCTTTTTTTGTATGTTTTATTCCCCATTTTTTTTTTTTTATATTTTCATTATATTTTTTGTTACGTTTTTATTTCAGTTTATTTTTTGCGTACCCCCCCATTTTCTGACAATGATTTTCCAAAAGGGTTCTTTAATCCTTTCTTGTAGTATTTCTTCCCTCTTTTTTCCTCTTATTTTATTTTTATTGCCTTTTTACATTCTGATCCTATCTCGATACACCACATATCTATTTTTGTATGTTTTTTTTTTTCACTTCCCCTTTTCATATTATCATTATCTTTATTTTTAGTATTTTATTATTAATTATTTTTATTTCAGATTATTTTTTCCGTACCCCCGTGTTTTCTAACAATGATTTTCCTAAAAGAATTCTTTATCTTCTTCTTTTTGCTATTTCTTTCCCCTCTCCTTTTTGCTTTTTCTCTTTTTCTCTTTCATTTTTTATTTTTATTGACAATCTCACTATGTTCCAACACTGCATTGTACAAAATCTTTCAACACTAATTTCGTCCCCATCCCTGCTCCTATGAGCTTTTTTCCTCTCTGTTCAACATCTCACTCATATACCTCCCACCCACCACCAACCACAATTTTTAAATATAAGATTATTTTTACAAAAGGTTTCGCACAACGAGAAATCAAACAGACAACGGATTTTTTCTAACAATTCCACCTACAAGAACCACTCTACCCAGCCTCAAGAACTAATGTTGGATAGTCTCCATCGTCCCCCTGTTCATATCTCGCATCCGCTGATGAAGAACACAGGCGTGTTCGAACATTTCGAACTTGGAGACTCAATTTCCGTGTTTCGTTTTTGTCACGTGGTTAATATTAATAACTGTTCTTCGTACTCATTACATCGGTACACTTTCGTTTGACTTTCTTTTAATAACCATCTACTCTATTTTATAAACTATATGAAGCACACGTGGACTCTTTTTTTCTAATTACATACTCACACACTCACGCACACACACACACACACACACACACACACACACACACACACACACACATATATATATATATATATATATATATATATATATATATATATATATATATACTGGGTGTTGACTTATATATTTTACTTTTTATCCGCTCTATCTCTACCACTTTTACTCATAAGTATAGCATAACTTAAAACTATATTTTTATCATATATATATATATATATATATATATATATATATATATATATATATATATATATATATATATATAACGCTCAAACACTAATATTCCATGGTTATAATTTATTACATTGGAATCGTAATCATGATCCAATTCATCAGACCTATAAATTCAAAAAGAAATCGGAAAATATAACTCCGGGTATAAAAAACAAAATAAACTTTCACTAAAATTTTGTTTTTTATACCCGATTTTCCGATTTCTTACACACACACACACATACACACACACACACACACACACACATATATATATATATATATATATAAAGAAAGAACAGTAAGACCTAATAATATACATACTTATTCTTGATGTGAAAATAATTCTACATACTGTAAAGGATTCTAATACATTTACTTGTTCTTAAAAGAAATATAGTATATTAAAAATTAAAATAAAATATTTTTCAAATCGTAGTTAAATAAAACCTATTCTAACCTAAACACCCCCAAAAAATCTTTAAATATACAAATAGAAAAAAATGCTGTAAGAATTTTTGCCGTTAACAATAAAATTTTTAAAAAAATCCAGACGACATGCATTTAACGGATGTCAGATTTCATTGAAAAATACATCCCTACCCCTACCAAAACGTAACTAATAACTGATACATCAAAATACAGCCATAATGAACACGCAAACACCCCTTGTCTGGTTGAATGGATTTCTCTGTATCCTTGGAAACGTGATTTTTGCTGTGTCTTTAAAACCCAGTAATTTTAAAAGTTACTCCAAAATACGCTTGAGGATGAAATGGAACTAATGTCTTTAATTTAATTACAAAATTAAATTCTAAGCTTTCAGCTTCCATTTTTGAAACATGGTTAGAACTGTGTAGCGAAAAAAACATATTTTAAATCAATTAATTTATAATATATATATATATATATATATATATATATATATATATATATATTGACCACTGATATTATATATATATGTATATATAAATATTTGTTTAAAAATTATAACATAAATATGTTATAAAATCACTAGTGATTTTATAACATATTTATGTTATAATTTTTAAATAAATATTTATATTCGCTCTATGTATTGAGCACTCTTTTAAGAATAGTAATTGTTGATTATTGGAATTTATTCCGTAAACATCAATGATATACTTGTATTATGTGTGTGTGTGTGTGTGTATTAGTTTAAGCCAGGAAGAGATTATGCTCTATATTAAAAGATAATTAATGTCGCCCATCTAGGCGCGACGTTGCTTACCTTCGGTGATCGAACGAGAACCGTTGTTTCAACGTGTTATGATCATAAGCCAAGCGTTGAAAGTTTAAAATTAGTGTGATAGATAGAAATATGGCATGTTGGGATAGATATTGCGTGTTGAGATAGATAGAAATATGGCGTGTTGGGAGATAGTATTGCGGAATTATTCTAAGTATTGAGGCCCTACCTGTTATGAAACCCGAGCCTTTTACTAAGATCAACCATTGGCAACAAAATGAAAGCTACGCTCATGTCGGACGAAATACCTGAACGCAACACTCAACACACATGTGTGATTTATGTCTGCACTGATTACAAATCATTGTATTTTTTATTCGACTGTTAAAATCGCAGGACTAGTATTTTTACTAGATTTCTTTGAAGCCCATAGATTCGCACTTCAGCCTATCGAGTCATCTATTCTTGGGTCAATGCCGTAGACATGGCTGACAATGTTATCAGTGAGTCGTCTGTTTTGTTCATTCTCAGTTCCGTTTATTCATTGACCAGCACTGAATACAGACGTAACCTATATTAACGCAGATCTACCAATAAACCTGCATCATTTGGCGCACACACAGACACAAATGCAGCCCATTGAAAGATTAAATGAATTGTCAGTAGAGCTCAGTGGTAGGGCCACAGGCCACATGATCCGAGGACTTATTATATTCAAAATTGAAGAACGAGAACAAAATATTTAAAATAAAGTAGATTTTCGGGTATTAGTGATTTGTTTTTATTTACTGAAATCTCATATTCCTGCAAAGAAGGGTATTTATTTGGCGATTGTCGGACAAAAAGGAAACGATTGACTCCAGAATTTCGCGAAGAAGAATTTAATTTAACCACATTCATACAAGATGCTGCTATACATTATTTATCCGAGAAAAAAAGAAGTATTATTTATTTATTTACTAATCCACACACACACACACACATATTACATACATACATACATACACCCCCATATACATATACATACACACATACATATAAATTTCGATGACGACGATTTTCTATATAATCGTAACTATATATATATGCATAAATATACATACATATATATACATATATATACATATATATATACATAAATCTATAACAAAGTGCCACACATGTTACTCGTGCGATTTCATTTTTCACTGCTCTTTGAACTGTCATACGTGTAACAAAGAGATGTACAACTGCAAATTAAGTCAAGATGGCCAAACGACTTATTTGAAAACCTGGGAAAAATAAACTCAACTCAATTAATTTAGTGGAATTTTAGATATTAAACATTTTGTGGGATGGACAATTATGCTGTTAAACGACTTGGACAATTTTGCTGTTACACTCGGTATCACACACAGACATATCAGTGTGTGTGTGTGTTTCGTTAAAGACGACTTACAAGATAATACGATTAAGATTTTTATTTAATTTTTCTTTTCTGGACAAAAAGTCTGTAAAATCTGCCCAAAAGTTCTGCATATCCGAACGGTTTCGGCTATTCTTTTTGCCATTATCAAGGCTGATTTTATTTTTACTTTTTAACTGAATGTATTGGTTGTGTTATGTATATAGCAAGAGTTATACGAATGTTTTATTTTCCAAACACGGTCAGCACATTGTGTCCGTGTTCATGGATAATGTTATTGAGTGCTGACATTTTCTGTTTAATATTATTAGGGATTCGATTATTTTTAATCTTTTTTTTTTTACATGTGAATGATGGAATTATGCTTGTATTTTCTACTGGTATGCTTCGGGTGTTATATTTGGGTGTCTGTCTAAATGAGTTCTAATGGAACTGTGGTCGGATAGGTGTAACATAAATCGTCTGGATAGTGTGACCGATGTAATTATTTATGAGTTTAGTTTGATCAGGAATACAGTTCCTTAAGGGGCATTTGAATTCGTAAATAATGTTGGTCAATTGTAGTTTTAATTCTGATAAGATTTGCTGTTTTAAATTTTTTGTAATACACACACACACACACACACACACACACACACACACACACACATATATATATATATATATATATATATATATATATATAGGCAGTAATCCGTTGGTATAATCTAAGCGAGTTCTATTAACACAATATAGAATTTGAAATATTAACTATTAAATGTTACAAAGAGTGCTCAGTGTTTATTTTCATTAAACAGAGCAAAATTTTTCTTACAATTGGAATTAAGATACCATTAGTTAATTACCATTTTCACCTCCGAATTTTAATTTTAAAAGAGAAAGGGTGTTAGAGGAGACAGAGTGTGAGCTCTCTATTTCCTTCCCCAACTAACCAGTCTCCTTCTACAAACTGATACCATAAACAGTTTGAAGAAACCTGCGAATTTTAAAATTAAAATTCGTAGGTGAAAATGGTCATTAACTAATGCTATCCTAATCCCAATTGTAGGAAATATATATATATATGTGTGTGTGTGTGTGTTTGTGTGTGTGGGTGTGTGCATATATATATATATATATATATATATATATATATATATATATATATATATTATATATATATATATATATATACATTGTGAATTTAGGCAACAACCCTTCTTTCACGCAAGTTTCATTAAATATGACAGACATGGTTCTTTGATTACGTTTTTTATATAATTTCTCATGTGATCTTATAATTTTTTTCTTTTCAGTAGATAAATTATATAAAAACTGTTCAAATGCTGTTTTTTTCGGTTATACATTTAGCCATTTTCAAGGTTGAAATATTTTAACTGTTAACAAGAAATAGATTGTTGTATGTATGTATTTATATAATGTTTCATTTTAAAAACGCGGCCAAGCTATTGTGTCCATGCTCATAGTTGATATTATTCAGTGTTGTTTTGTTTTTTTTTCGTTTTTATTAATAAGGCTTCAATTATTTTTAGCCTTTATTTTTACATGTAGACGATGCTATTATATTTGTGTTATCAACAAGTATATTACGAATAGTGTCCGGTAGGTCTCCATGAATATTTAAATGAGACCTAATTGAGCTATGGTGAAAAAGATGTAACGTGAGTATTCTTGTCAAACATGTTGTAGTTTGGCCTATATAGTTATTTAAGAATTTTGATTGATCAGGAATACAATTCCTTAATGGCATTTAAATTATTAAATAATATTTGTTGTATTTAATTTTGATCTAAGAGGTGAATGATTATTTTTAACTATAAGGTTGGCGGTTTTAATTCTTTTGTAATAAATAATTAGTTTAATATTTTTACTATTGTCTACTGGTGTTGTGCATTTTTTATGCATTACTCCGAGTTGTGTTAACGACGTTGGATATTATGTATATTCACTAATATATACTTATAGCTCTGTTTCATAACATTGGGCACTGTATTTAAGGAATAAATATACTTACGTACGTGCGAGTATTTGTGCGTGTATGTACATTTTTATATTGCCCATTCCTATATATATATATATATATAGATAGATAGATAGATAAATCGAAAAAATATAAGCAGTAAATACTCACTGAAGAGTGGACACAGACGGGTTCGTCTACGAAACTCTGGAGTTGGGATGTTGAAAGGAATATCAGTCAGCTCAGTGACAAATTTTACTCTCATTAAATCTACTTATATATATATAATAATTTTAACGTCAAAAAACGACATTATTACGTCATTATTTTTGCACCAACCTAATATATATATATATATATATATATATATATATATATATATATATATACAGTAGACCCCTTATATCTGGAGTGCTTCATATCCGGAATCTCTCATATCCGAACATGATTTTGATGTGTATATTTGAACTATTTGGTGATATGTAACTCATTTGAAATTTCTGTTTTTCAGGAAATTTACTTTGGATAATTGCTTCTGCTTATTTCCCCCTAATGGCTTGTATTGGCGCAAAAGATGATGGGAATAAGAAGAAAAGTACAACGTTGGAGTTATCGCAAAAAGTGCAAATTTTAAACAGACTAGACCCTGCTGAAAGTTCATTGTAACTAATGGCTGAGTTCCACATAGCAAAGTCAACATTGTATGATATAAAATTTTCTAAAGAAACTATTCTCCAGCATTCACACTATCACAATCAATTACACCACAGTGCACATCACACTACTAGCAAATACTATTTCGACAACTAGCAGTGTAACCCGTCTTTAACCGGGTGTTTCTTTACTGGGAAGTTTTTAACGTTCAGTTGGAGCAGTTTAAGTTTAAATTCAGCCCACCTAAAAATCAATATTAGTAACAACAATTGGGTGCAACTGAGGCACATCCCCAAATAGGGGGGTTAACAATTTGAATGGAGATGGCCGTTTTTGCGTTCTCAAAGGAAGGAACCTCTTTCATGGACCGTCATAATAATAATATATGATCAGTTTTATTTATAATATATTTTTTTTTATAATTCTAAAAATCTTTTGCGTTAGATTTTAACTTTCTAAATTGATTTGGACCCTGTTTTTTTACTGACATTAAATTTTATCTTTGATTTTTCCGCAAAGTGTAAAAAATCAGTTTTTCGATTTTTCACCTTTATGGTTGTAATATTTTCCAGCCAATTTGAACTCCAAACCGGCACTTAAGAATTATCTATCAAACAAAAAAATCCACCGAAATCGAATGAAAACTGTGGAAAGGCATAAACAACATCCGATCACACAAACACACACACACACATTTTGAGAATTATAGATATAAATGCTTTAACATTTTCTATAGGACAATAACTGTTTGTTAATTTTTATCCGTGTCTGCAATGTTCAACGCATTAAAATGGAGTAAGAGAGGCCATTTTATCTCCTTATGGCGATTTACTAAGCGTATCTTAGATTTGGTACGAGGCCATTTTATCTGCTTATATATCGTTAAGCAGTTGTTACGAGACTAACTGTAATTTTTGCCACATGATCACAATTTTTTGGCTCATCAGTGTTTGCGAAAGAGTAACACTTTCAAGATGTTTTTGCTTCGCGTGAGATTTCATTGTAAAATATTCCGTTGCTTTCACAACCTGGACACTTCGGCCAATTGCTTGACCCGAGGCGTTGCATAACGCAACGCGTTCGTCTCTTCTGATTGAATCCTATTAAGGTCTGAATCCAAGCAAGGCTAAGATCGTCAACAGGAAACGAAATGAAGTGGCTGGCTGGACAGCAGTGAGAGCATTGGGCACAGGTAGGGTGTGAAGGATGAATACCTTTCAGCTTCTTCCCCAATCTAATATTCTTCTCAGTGGGTGGGGTGTCCAAATTAGATTTCTGCCTGATGAATACACGGAATTTGAAACGAGATGTGTCATCGATCTGCCCTGCTTTTCGAAGACAGAAGCCATTTCTGACAAAAGGCCAATTTTCTGGAGCACCAGGAAAGGATAACATGTTTGCGATATATGCACATTCAGACAAGCACTCTCACAGATTATTTAAATTAATCCAGGAGTCCAAAAATAGGTATGATTGGGAAGGAACGGGCTTTTATTATAAACTCTGCTAACGACTTTGAATCGATCAAAAAAAAAAAACGTTTAAATAGAAAAATTCACTGAAATTCAAATGGATTTTCAAGTTCAGTTTTGGACTTCAGATCTTCTTTTTTTTTCTAATCATTTCATCTCAAGAAAGGCAATAAAGCCACTAAGACGCGAGGAGTTACTGAGCGTGAAAGAATATGAGAAAAAGAAAACACTATTAAGGAGAGAGAACAGGAATTCAGAAGACAGAAAATATTGATTGCCATGGTATTTAATTCTTTGAAGATGAAAGTTGATTGGAAAGCACAGGACCGGAAGATAGTTCCACAAGCGAGAAGTGCGAGAGAAGAAACTGTTAGCATAGAACTTACGGTTAGATCTAGCCAACACAACTGTAAAATGATGAGACTTTGCCGCCAATCTAGTAATGCACTTAAATTCACAAGGAGGAAAGTTCATCAGAAGAGCAACTATGAAAGTATTTATAGATAAGTATACTGGTACGTCATGGATACGCTGATGAATACCTACAAAATTAGCTCTCTATCACATTAGAACTAAGGCCAGCGCAAGGGTCTCTTTGCCTCGCCCGTAATCTGATCTATGATACCCCCGAATATCTATGACACGGGACCCCCATGCTACTATCAGGTTGGTGCAAAAATAATGCCGTTTTCTCACATAGTAACATATGTGAGAAAACGACATTGTTTTTGCACCAACCTAATACATATCAATTTTTATAAGGTAGTATTCATATAAAATACAAACTTTATTCTAACCTAATTATGTACAATAATGGATCATATGCAATATAGGTGAACAATTCAACTAGAAAAATTGAAAATAAATACAATCTATCTAAAAATACAAATTAGAGACATGTCATAATAGATCATTCCATCTTAAATGTTTTGTGGCAATTTTCAACATCAGTTTGAGATTTTTCTTGCTAAAAAGCTAAATAATTTTTAACACGTTCAATATTATGAATAAAAAAATAGTGAATTTTATTTCGTGTTTTTTTCGAGACTTAGCATGAGCAACACAAATTCACGTTTGTTTGGACAAAAAAAGATCCCAGAATGACGTCAAAATCGGCGAAAATCTCTCATCATTTAATAATCAGTTGTGCTTAGTTTAATTTGCAACCTATTTAAATGTAGGTAAAAAGGCAGATGTTGATAAGGTAACGAGGGCCACAAAACACTGCCCAGGGCTCTCAATCAGACCGCCTCCCCTCGGTCTGGAGATTCAAGGGTAGTACGGCCAGAACGAGACGCACGCGTGAAGTCAGTTTAATGATTTGTATTTTGAATAAGTTCCTCACCTATAAAATTCAAGCAAATATTAGAAATCTTTCATCTGTGAAACCGTGAGTTACCGACCCAGCAGCATTTCCTGAAAAGAATGTTGACTTTTTATGGTTTACGTTCGATAACAAAAATTCACGATTTCGTTTCTTTTACAAAAAAAAAAAAAAAAAAATTAAAAAAATTCCGTCTATAAAATGCAGAAATTATGTCTTGGCATTTTCTGGAATAGGCGATGTGTTGCGAAACACCATCGACAATTCTTCCTCACCCACGCCTCCATTCATTTATTTTACTCAAACAGGCGTGAATTTACACGTGTCTATATTCGCCAGAAAATAAGCGTTGATTAATTTTTATTTTAACATTTCTTTGTTTAAACGAAGTATAAAATAAAAGATAATATCGAAAAAATTACCAATAAAGGTATTCGTTTAAAAAAAAAAAAAACGATGATTACGATAAAAGATAGCGAGCTGCAAGTAATTTAGTTTACTTCATTTATGTGCATCCATATTATTTGCAGAGATTTCCGATGACGGATGACGAAAGTTTAGGAAAAATAGCTGACCCTTTTTCGAAGTGTGGGGGCTTTTGCTAGAACTGTGTGCGTGTGTGTGATCCGAAGGGAGGGATAGGAAGGCAACAGACTGACTCTTCGTCTCTCTAGAGAATGTGTGCGAGAATGTCGATCGAAGTGAAATGACGTATTGAGTAATAAAAATACAACACAATTTCTCCCTCGCCGTTTGTTGATTCTATACAAGCGCTACAAACAGTGTGTGTCTTCATCGGCCTTTCCTTCCTTCCTTCTTTCCTTGCAGAATTGCATCAGCCGGTCTGATTCAAAAGAATTGATGACTAAGTCAAGGTTTTGCCAGGCTAACGAAAGGAAAGAAAGAAGGTTGGATTTTTCCCGCCATTGCTGAACATGCCGTCATATTAACTCCACGTGCGTTTACGACATTTTCTATATGCAACAAACAACCGCTGAATTTTTATAAGATATAATAAGATTTTATCATTGTAAAATGGTTGAGATTAAAATCTGTGGAGTTTTAGGATTTAAAATGAAAAATAAAATGTTTTTCTTATTTTTTTGTAAAAAACGCGATTTTGCAATAGAATTGGTAAAAAAAAACATGATTTTTTTTACATTACAAAAATTTTTGTAATGTAAAAAAAATCATGTTTTTTTTTACCAATTCTATTGCAAAATCGCGTTTAAATTTTTGAAAAATTTAAAGCACAATGCAAACTTGAATTTAAAATAGAAATAAATCAATGAATTTTAAATTTCGTTCTCAGAATTTTCAATTTAATTTTATATAGTTATGTTATTTTTAAATTTTGAATATCATTAATTTAATTGTTTTATTATTTTATCTTAAAGTTTTTTTTATTTATCCATGTATTTAAATTTAATAAGTAATTTGTTTTTATTTTACATTTTCACGTTTTTAATTTTACCTAAATTTGCAATCGCCACTGTTATGTCAAAATTCTCCTTGAAATTCAGTTCTCCACAAAACCTACCAATCCTCGAAAACCTGTTAATTTACGACTCGAAATATAAGCTTATAGAAGTGGGGGATCAAAATGGGCACTTGTAGGAAGAAGGGACTCTGACTGTAAAGTTGACAAGAGGTCGACATCGTTGTTGTTTTGTTGTCATATTTAAAAAAAAAAATAAAGGTCTCTAAACGTTGAAGTAACTGTTTTTAAAATTAAAATAAATGAATAAAAAATTAACATTTTTTTTTTTTGCTCTTGAAGTTATACATTTTACTGGATTCAATTTTGTATAAAAAAGCATTTCATTGTCGTTGTGGTTGGATTTTTTTTTTACTTTATTTCATTTTCATTTTTCTCATTTGCAAAATTGATTTCTTTTTTCTGGGCAAGATCATTCTACAATTATTTTCAAATATTTTTTTCTTCTTTTATATCGTTCAAGACTTAAATTTTTACTTATGTTCCTAATTATTTTATCTAATTTATTTATTTTTAAATAATGTTTTTGTACTACCTTGTGTTTTTGGAAAAATACGATTGATACCACCTCGCCACTGAACCATTATTCGCTAAATATTAACGTCATCACACACACTTACACACACACACTTACACACACACACTTACACACACACACTTACACACACACACACACCAAATCGTAAAAATCCATTCTTGGATTCCAGATTTCTTTGTCTGACGTAACAACAGGCAATTCCATTCGCTAGTCAGAGCCTATAATCTTTTGGTGTTTTCTTGAAAGAATTTCCTGATATTAGGGAATTTAAAACTCCATGAGAAGGAAAAACGTTGCTTGCACGAATAAGAAAAAAAAAAAAAAAAACGTACGAAGAAAGGAAAAAATATTTTAAGTATTTTTTTACGTTTTATTTAGAAAATATTTTAATGTTTGTTGAACATGAAAAGCCAACCACTTCAAATATTTTTAGAAATTAAAATTCATCTATTTGAATTACAAACTTGAATTAATTAATAAATGAATTAATAATTTAATTTATTTGAGTTGCTTCTTTAATTAACATTTTTACTAAGTTACAAATTATGACAAACTTTGCGTCCAGTAAATTAAATTCTTGTTCATAATGTTTAGCGCCAATTTTCATTAATTAAAGAAAAAATTTTGCTTTTATTTTGTATTTTTTCTTTTTGTCTGTCGTCCCTTCACTCCCTCTCTCTTTATTTCCATCTCTCTCTCTCTCTCTCTCTCTCTCTCTATATATATATATATATATATATATATATATATATATATATATTCTTCAATCTATTTCCCTCTTTCAATAGCTCCCTCTCTCTATTTCTCTCCTTCAATCTTTCGTTTCTCTCGCTCTCTTTATTTATGTCTATCTATCTAGCTATTTGGCTATCTCCTTCAGTGCCTCTCTCTTTATCTCCCTCTCTCTAATACATCCTTCAGTCTCTCTCTCTGATTATTATATCTTTCTTCCTCCTTCAGTCTTTCTCTCTATCTCTCTTCGTCTCTTCCCTACAATCTTTCATTCTCTCTCTCACTCTCTATTTCTCTCTCTCTCTCCCCATCAATCTCTGAATCTTCAATCTCTCTCGTTGTCTGTCTGTCTCTCTCTCTTTCAGTTTCCCTCTTTCACTCCATAATTCTCTCTTTCTTTCAGTCTCTCTCTCTACCTCCATTAAACCCTCTCTCTCGCCAGTTCCTTTCTCTCATTCAATCTTTCCTCCATTCTCTTTCTTTCCTCCTCAATTTTGATCTTTCTTCCGATTCCGCTCTTTTTTAACCACTCTTACTCTTTCTCTCTCTATCACTCTTCCTTCTTCTTCTTCTTCTTCTTCTTATTCTTCTTCTTCTTCTTCTTCATTTCATTAATGTTCAAAGAAACACGTATTTTAAAATTCAAGACTAAATTTTATTTTTGTAATACTTTTAGGTGCCTATTTTTTTTTAAATTGAACGCCAAACGATAACAAATTTATATTTATTTAAATATTAAACTTTAATACAAAAAAACTGAGCGTCGATTGTGGTTTGAAAACTCGTCTACTTTGCTGCATGTACCGGCTCTGCGGCAGGCGCCCTCTACAGACGGTTTATATTTAGCCGAGAGAGAGAATTACATAAAGCTAACAAAGAGACAGGAATACGACTCATGATACTAGAAATACTAATGACTTTGTTCTTCTATGGTAAATAGGCAACACGCACTTTGCTTACTGACTGCTATGTGGCCGTTGCTCATCTAATAAAAACGTCGATTGCTTTAACTTCCCTGTTCGGATTTGCAACTAGAATTTCTTATTTCCTTTTTAATTAAGGGTTCGAGGTCTCAGAATGATTAATAAAGATACTATTGATCTTTTAAAAATACGAGATTCATGACAAAAACATCTGCTCCAGCAACGACTACAATACAACGAAACAGGTTTTTGGTATTGTTTTGACGTTGCATGAAGCAACAACGTGGTCTAGAATGGTAGGGTGGTATTGGGTAGGAGAATTTAAGAGAGAAAGATTGTGTTGCGTTTGTCTTTCAGGAGGGTTTGCCTGCTGTAAAAATGACATTTTTTTTTTTTATATACCTGGCTTTTATTTGGACTTACAAGCGTAATTGATATTGGCGGGAAATATTCAACCCGCCACCACCAGACAAACGCTTTCTGAGGTTATGGTTTCCTCTTCTTACGTAACGACATTGAAATGAATGTTGTAATTTTCGCTTTTTTGTTTGTTTGTTTTTTTTGGGTTTTTGGGTTTGTTTTTTTTTTTAGTAGGTGGACACGAAACAGGCTCTTTCTTTTTCATTTTGGCACTCTATATCAGTTAATTGGAATTTTAGGACTGACAAATCCATTTTTATTTATTTATTTATTTTCAATTTGTGGAATTGTCGTAACGGGGCAAGAAATCGATCGTGTTTTTCACTGAAAAGCGTTCGTTTTGTTACCCTGATACAGAATGTCCGTAAAGAAAGACACATTTGCAAATAAACCACAAATGCAAATTATTTGGCTTCATAAAATATTTTATTTGAATTTAAAATTTAATTTAGCATATTTACATTCGGATTAATGACCTATTTTTGTTGATATCACAACATTTCGACGGCTGTATACTTTGGACTTCTTCAGGAAGTGGCTGTCGATTCCGTTAACCTTCAGTGAATTTCGAAGTTAACCCTTAAACCGTCGGTACGTGAATCGGGTAGCGTAAATGTGAGTTCGGGTAGAGCAAATACAGAATTTAATGGAAACAGGGCAAGCAATGAATGAACAGTGCTAAAAACAAACAAAATCAAAATAATACAATATATCTCAAGACATAGACGGTGGAATGAAAACATTCTCTACCATTGTAAATTAAATAGATTCAGTTCATATTTCCCAGAAGGTCACCAACATCGACAGAATGCAGTGACCCCCACCCGATAAAATAAAATAAAATATAAAACTAAAAAAAATGTACAAATAAAAATAAAATCAATTCAAATTAAATAAGGCATTTTCTTTTCTTTAAAATCTATATATTTCTTTTCTTTCTCTATACTTCTCATCCAAGCTGATTAGAAGGCAACCCTCTAATAAAAAGAGGAAGAAAAAACTGAACCCGCGGAAAAGGGCGAAGGTTTGTCTAGCCATTTGTGAGCAGAATTTACGAAAATAAGAGACGCACAAAATAAGAGATGCTCCATTCTTTTGCAGATAGCAGAATATCTGCACAAAGCTAAATTATAGAACACCTTAGTGACATTTTTGTAATACCCTGTACCTAACTGACTTATAGAACACTCTGTCTGTACCTAAGTGACATTTGCAAAAGCCGTTACCTAGCAGACTTATAGAAAACCCTGTACCTGTTGACGTTTTCAGTACCCTGTACATAGCTGATTTACAGAACACACTGTACCTAAGTGACTTTTGCAATACCCTGTACCTAGTTGATTTTGATTTACGTACCCTGTACGTAAATGACGCTTCCAATACCCTATACCTAGGTGACTTTTGGAATACGCTGTACCGAGTTGATTTTAAAACACCCTATACCTAAGTGACGTTTGGAATACGCTATTTCTCCATCTGTCACATACTGTTTGTGTGTGACTTTGCATGCGTGTACATAATGTATAAGTGTATGTGTTGTGCGTGACTTCTATGTGTTTGTGCCCTTTGTGCATAAAATTTGACTGAGTTTGAAACAAGACATTGGAATAATACATGCCCCACCCCACACCTAGTCTGGGAAACCCCAACCCAGGTTTGAGCAATAAAATCATCAAATTCAAGACAAGAAGAAAGAAGAAAGAAAAGAAACCCTTATCAACGGCTATATATTTGTCAAATTGTCTTTTTCTCATACATGTATGTATGGCTGTAAAACTAAACAAAACTAAATCATCTACAATCGTAGGGGCGTTTATTATAACTCTGTGTAAATAATTATAAACGTCCTAAGATTTGCATCTACAAAAATACTCGTAAAAATGGGAAATGGTTGTTATGTAGTGTTGTAGTAGTGGTTGCATCCTAAATTTCCAGGAAATGGTTCTATAAAGGCAAGTAATCTTTAGGAAGCTATTCTGCTTATTTTCTTTTCAATCTGGGAATGGAAGCAAATCACTTTATAGTATCAAAAAGAATTAAACCATTTTGATAATTTAATAGCAAACACTTATTTATTTATTTCTCAATTGAAATTCTGTTCTCATCATATTTTTGGACAGAAGTATGGAACTTTTTTAATTCTAGTGTCATCAGCTGTGTTATGGTTTCTTAGCCACATTTAAACTGAATCGTTGCAATCCCAAAGATCCAATGGAAAACCTATCAAATTTATGACTGGAAGATTTGCCATATTTTTAACTTCAAGACTGTAGGGAGCTTATTAGAGTTTCATTAGGCGCCCGCATAAGTGTAGCATAACTAACACTTTACCTAGACCATCGGCTATTAATATATAAGATTATTTCGGATATTCCAAAAGCTGGTTCGATAAGATTTTATAATTTTAAGAATCGGTTCGCGTAGGAAGCCATCACTATGTTGGGGACGCATGAGACAGCAATAATGAGTAAAATTGTGAGTTTGAAGTCAAATATAGATAAAATATATATCGAAATCCGACAGAATGATAAGATAATGAATTAGTAAAGTCTATACAGTCTTTCTCGCATGTTATATATATATATATATATATATATATATATATATATTTGTGTGTGTGTGTGTGTGAGAGAGAGAGAGAGAGAGTTCAGATAATTTAGTTGGAAAATACAAGAAGTGTCTGAGGTTTTCTTACCTCGAATTTTTGTTTAAATTTAAGAGATAAATGTTACTATGATGGCTTGAAAAAAGAAAAGGAGCCGAAATTTTCGATGAATCACGTGTTGACGCCCTGTTCCTGCTGAATGCTTGTCTAATAATATGTCACGTGTTTTTGTGTGCAGGGTAGAAAAGTGGGGGCGATTTTCATTGGTTTAGAAATAGTGAATTAATAATAATTATAATTGTTATAATTATTTTATTATAATTATTTTTGATCCTATAATTATTTTTATAAACACAACACAGTGACGGTATAATTAATTGTTTTATTTCTGTATTTCTTTATGGGCACGATACATTGAACGCTCTTTAACATCTCGTTGTGCATTACTTCGTACACCACGGAGTCACTATCCATCAAGTTTATATTTATCGTTTTATTTGAGCTTTTTATTATTTTTCACATTCTAACCCAAAGACCAGATTCCTGATGTCTAAAATCGGTACCAAATTAGGGACAAAGTCTTAAAATGGTTTCCAATAAGCTACAAGTATATAGAATTTGAAAAAGTCAGTTTGTAAATTCTTCACCCAACGGGGCGAAATTCAAAGAAAAAAAAGAATTTCAGATAAAATTAAACCAACAATAAATACGTATTTTTAAAAAGTCTTTATTTCCACTAAACAAATTTCTTATCAGACAATTTTCATTTTTCATACAATTTAAACATTCCAACATCTTTTAACAGGTACAGGTAAGTAAACTTTTCATTTTATTTGTTGTTATTAAATGAACGTTCTATCTCTTGATATTAAGCACTTTAATTACAAAGGCCGCTTACCTTAAACGTGTTATTTCCTACAAATATTTTGGTCGACCATTGTTTGTTTTTTTGTTTTGTTTTTAGTGTTTTTTTGTTGTTTTTTTTTTTGCGAAACACAAGCTTCGTTTCTGTTATATACAACTATAGGTAAATATATTATTTAGCTTTTCTTCTAAATAATAATGAGATGTATTGATTATTATAAACTAGCATATATATATATATATATATATATATATATATATATATATATATATAACTAATAAATAAAAGTAATTGGTTTGTCACTTCGATGATTGATGTTATCTTCAGTATCCTGACTCCAGAGTTTTGTAGACGGACCCTCCGGGAGTAACACCGTCCACTCGTCAGCGATATCAGTATTTGACTGTTGATACTTCTCGATTTTTTATATGCTTTTTTCATTGGTGTAAGTTGTTTTTTTTATTGCATAGTGTCTGTCTGCGTTCGCGCGTGTGTGCCTATACACCCCTCTCTGCGGATGTGTGTACGTGTGGAATGCCGTCCTTATTTGTCCTTTTCGTCTTTTTCCCCCTTTTCATTCACTCCTAAAACATTTCTCTCTTTTTTTTCCTCTTTTATATTTTGCTTTTTTACCCTTACTGCGTATATGGTAAAATCAAATTTTCGTTTGGGGGTGACCTTATATATATATATATATATATATATACATACATATATATATACATACATATATATATATATATATATATATATATATATATATACATACATATATATATACATACATATATATATACATACATATATATATATATATATATATATACATACATATATATATATATATATATATATACATACATATATATATATATATATATATATACATACATATATATATATAT
>OZ010613.1:1957994-2017994 GCA_963932145.1 Acanthosepion lycidas | reverse complement strand
CTCGTCACTGAAATGAACTGTATCCCATTGTGCGTCAGTCCAAACAATATGTTCTCTCGCATACTCCAGGCGTGCCCTTTGGTTTCACTTTGAAATGAGAGGCTTCGAAGCTGGAATACGAGAATGCAATCCTGCATTTTGTAACCTGCGAGCAACCGTTTTCCTTGAGATCTTATTATCTGTCTCTTCATTAAATTTACAGGGAATCGATGTAGCAGTTTCAAAACGGTTTTTTGTAGATATTCTAACAATTCTTCGATCTTCTCTTTGCGATGTTTTTGGAGGTCTGCCGGTTTTTGGTTTTGCATCTAATGTTTTATCGGTTTTATACCTGCTAATTACACGATGAACGACACTTTTAGACCTATGAACACTATCAGAAATTTCTGAAATTGACTTTTTTTCTTGATAGCGATAATGAGTTTTTTTTCTTCAAAAGAGAGCGTTTTGCGTGTAGGATTTGTTATATTGCTTAAAAATAAAGTCCTAATGATAAATGAACTTTTACTTATTGTTGGAAAGCTCCGTCGAGTTTTTTAATAATGTAAATTAAAAGTTTATGCAAATTATTAACATCGTTCCTTAATTTTTTACAAGCTTTCGTCTGTTCCTACAGACATCATCAGGCATGGAAGTAGATTTTGTTCTTGTTTTTACTTCTCAGTAATAAGAGGACAACGAAAATAGATCTATATTTTCGTTGACCTCTTATTACAGAGAAGTAAAAACAAGAACAAAATCTACTTCCATACCTGATGATGTCTGTAGGAACAGACGAAAGCTGGTAAAAAATTAAAAAGACCTTATGCAACTGGAATTTATAAACGGGGATCATATCATTCATATACAGGTTCGGGGTTGATGTATCTTATTTATATTGTTTGCGACGATGTATTCTCGCCATTTAAATCATTAACCTCTATATTTGTTTTTTGTATGAATGATTCATGAATTTTATATATATATATATATATATATATATATATATATATATATATAGGCAGTATATGTTCATTTAAGCAGGTCTCATTTTATAATATATAGATATTTTATATCTATTTATTTTTATAATAATTCTTTTTATTTCTCTAATTCGCTTCTTGATGTTAAGTTGAAATTGTTCAAGGAAAGCACCGTAGTTCTTCTTATCACATGTACTTTCGATCTCCTCCGAAATCATACTCAGGGATGATTTGCGAAGACAAATTTATTGTAACTTCGATTGTTGTGATTTTTGTAAACACGCATGAACTCGATCTGTTATAACTATTTTAAAATTGTAAATTTATCCGTTGTAGTTACGATGTTTCTTGCAAACAAGCGTCCACAATTTAATGGAGCTAACCAGAGATGGTAAAAATGCAACATGGCGTTAGTACTTTAAAACATTGCTACTACACTCGTAATATATATATATATATATATATATATATATATATATATATATATATATATATATATATATATATATATATATATATATATATATATATATAAAAAAAAAAAAGACATTTTTATGTTTAACGTTCTTTTTATAGATACAAGTATTTAAGAAAATGCTCTGTTTATAATAAACAGTATTAAATAAGATTTACCGGCCTGAATGTCCGAGAAATTTTCATAGAAAATATTCGTTCTTTGACAGGAATCGAACCTGCATCCTATACGGAACCGTCATTTACGCTGACGTGCCTTACCGTTAGGCTACAAAGAAGCGTTCGGTAAGCAAGGTCGAATTTACTGCTTATAAACTTCAATCTTCCATGAATCTCGAATATTCATAACTGCTCATGGCGTATCAAATGTAAACAAATGACGTCTTTGTAGCCTAACGGTAAGGCACGTCAGCGTAAATGACGGTTCCGTATAGGATGCAGGTTCGATTCCTGTCAAAGAACGAATATTTTCTATGAAAATTTCTCGGACATTCAGGCCGGTAAATCTTATTTAATACTGTTTATTATAAACAGAGCATTTACTTAAATACTTGTATCTATAAAAAGAACGTTAAACATAAAAAATGTCTTTAATAAATAAATTGTCGGACTTTGTCCATTTCGTAATATATGACGTCATATATATATTCTTTAAAAATACATTTTTCACTATAGATACATATATATAAAAATTTGTATATTGAGTTAAGAAAATAAACAATCTATGATAATGGATAACAGTAAAGCCGAAAGCGTTGGGATATATATATAACATTTGGACAGTTTTTACACATCTTATGTCCAGAAAAGAAAACACTAATACGAAGACAAGAAAAATTAAATTAAAAGCTTAATTACAGTATCAATCTTTGATAAAAGATTATATATATATATATATATATATATATATATATATATATATATATATATATGATTAATGTGAGTAAAATTATCTGATTGATGTCACCTTCAACATCCCGACTCCAGAGATTCGTAGACGAACCTATTCGTCTACTCTTCAGGGAGTATTTACTGCTTATATTTTTTCGGGTTTTTTTTATGCACATTTAACAGTGGTGTATGTTTTTCTGTGTATTCCCTGTGTGTATGTGTGTGTGTGTGTGTGTGTGTGTGTGTGTGTGTGTGTGTGTGTGTGTGTGCTTGTCCGCGCACTCGCGTGCGCCGATCTACACGGATGTGCGTCGTGATCATTTTCCCCTTTTGTTCGTTTTTTTTTTTTTTTTTTTTTTTTTTTCTATAGCAGATGGATTTGTTCCAGCTCTACAACATGTGCCCTATTTATTTTTTATTTATTTTTATTTATTTATGGACATTTTAGCTTCTTATTTATTTATTTTTTTTTTTGTAATTTATTTATTTTATTTTATTTTTTTTATAGGAAAGTTTATTATCTCGTCTATTTACGTTTTTATATAAATAATTGATATTAATGCTTAGGTAATAAATATTATATATATATATATATATATATATATATATGACACCAATGATGTTAATGCTTAAATGGTAAATACATATAGATACACATGCACACACGTACATACACACACATATATGGACATATATAGACATGCATACATAAACATATTTATATACTTTCGCTGGGCTATTTCGTTATTTAATTTGGTTTGGTGAAATAAGTATTAAATGTCGGAGGTTAGTTTTATGATTAAATTTATTTATTATTGTTAGAATATATGTGCATATGTCTGTAATTATAAGGATGTACGCACACGTACACATCTATTCGTGTGTGTATATAGGTGTACGTATGCGTACATATATAAACACAGACGCGCGTACACCGGCACATGTACACCTAAATGCATAAATTGTGAAGTTGATTCATTTTAAAGCCTCATTTTCACACACACACACACATACAAACGCACATTATATATATATATATATATATATATATATATATATATATATATATTAGTACATACTCCTGCGCACTTACGCACGTGCTGCACACACACACGTACATGTAAATGTTAAATAGTGTATAATTAAAATAAGTGCACGCTTATATATGTTACGTTTATTTATTAAGAATTATAATAAAAACATGTTATAAAACGCTACATCAATGAAATCATGTTTCGAAACTATAGGTTGGTTCTTCTTCAGATGGTGGCGGTTATAATGTTTGGACATTGAAATTAACATACCTTACACTTGGATATATATATATATATATATTGAAATTAACATACCATACACCTTATACATATATATATATCACACATTATGAAACGGACAAAGTCCGACAATTATTTTTAAGACATTTTTATGTTTATACATTTTTTTAGATACAAATATTTAAGTAAATGCTCTGTTTGATAATAAACTGTATTAAACAACATTTACCGGCCTGAAAATTTCTCGGACATTCAGGCCGGTAAATGTTGTTTAATACTGTTTATTATAAAACAGAGCATTTACTTAAATATTTGTATCTATAAAAAGAATGTATAAACATACAAATGTCTTAAAATATATATATATATATATATATATATATATATATATATATAGTCTTGATTAAAAAAGGAATCGATTAAAAAGTGGATTATGAAATTATACGTATATATATATATATATATATATATATATATATATATATATATATATATATATCTCAAATGGATAATATATAAAATAAATCTATTGGTTAGAAGCAAATATTAAAAAATACTGTATGTACTTGTGTATAAGTCGAATTTATGTACAATACTACGCCCCCCCCCTTGTATATTTTGCATGAATTTTAACCTCTCCATAAAAAATTACTTGTAACCGAAATGCATGATTTTTAACTTCTTGAAACAAATTACCTGTGTCTAGTGAGAACCACTATTTGGGGGCGTAAAAAACTCGTAAATTACACGAGTGTATCACTGTATATGGTATATTTTTTATCAAGCCTACTTTTATTACCACCAACATAATGTGTACTACATATATATATATATATATATATATATATATATATATATATATATATATATATATATATATATTATGTTTCAGCATATGAATATGCAGAAATAGAATCACTAAAAAGGTTTCTCTGATTCATTCATAAATAAACACTCTACCTCGGCCCATATTTAAATGCATCTCCGCCTTCCCATTTTTGTTGTTGTTTGTCTCACATGTTCAAATGCAGGTCATTGGTGTGTGTGTGTAGGGGGTGCATGTGTGTGTATGCGTGTGCATGTGCGTGAGTGTGCGTGTGTGCACGTGCGTAGATGAGCAGAATACGAGCACGTCTTTGTGTAATTCTCTTTCTCTCTCTCTCTCTCTCTTTCTCTCTACTCATTCCTCCGCCCTGATGATTCACACCCCCAGAAAGTTCCCTAACAATTCCAGCTGCCCAGGGATGCGCTTGGCTTGGCCTCTCTCCCACCCTTACTCTTCTCCCCCAACATAGCCTCGATTATTATTATTCCCGTCATGGACAAGCCAAACTCTCTGTTACCAACACAACATCGTGACTCACCTGCCGTGTACCCCAGTCACCACCCCAGCCTTTTGCCGCCCGTTCGGCTGGTGATGACAGCACGGGCCTCTCTTCCTGTTCAACCCCTCTCTTTTTTTCTCAATCGTCTCTTTCCTCTTTGTTTTCGTCGTTGTTCATACTCTATCTACTCTCTCTCTCTCTCTCGAATTTCTCGCTCTCTTGAATTTCTCACTTTCTATCGAATTTCTCTCTTTCTATCGAATTTTTTTTTCTCTCTCACTCTCTTCTCTTTGGCGACCGGTCTTGGATATTTTCCAGAAACAATTGGCAATTTCAGGAAATCCTATCACCGAAAGAATCTTTCCGGGTTGCAGGAAAATAATTTCCACTGGTCAGACTTGACCTAAACAATTTTTAATGACCGTATATTGCTCGAACCACATAACTGGCCAATTGCAATCAAATTTGCAAAGGCAACACTTTATCGGTTCATTTACATAGGTCAACTGTTGAGACGTTCTTCTACGTTTCTTATTCCCGTGAGTTCTAAAAGATAAATTGTAAAATTAATTTTTGTCAAAGCTTTAAATCAAAAACGTTGAAAGGTGCAGACTTCTTTTTAATTTTTATTAATTTTCATTCAGTACAAAGCCCAAGAGCCACTCAAAATAGAGGGTTACTGTGTTGAGTTATAGTGTAAGAAAGAGCAAGAAGCTAAATTCTTGGGACGATGCAGGGACGATAACGGCTAACTCTAGACTTGAAGATGTGAAAATTTCATTAGTAAATGAAACTATAATTAGAAGCAGAGAGAAGTAATCTTTAGAAGGAACCGGAAACCCAATCCTCAGGAAACAAGGGATAAACCTCTATTCGTGTTCAAAAGACCCAGGAGATGTGTGAACCGGGCGATGGGCGAACCTATCTACTCCTATTGAGGAAAAATGAATAAATAAAGAGTGAATAAAATTTCAAAGTTTAGGTGAAGATGTTAGAAGTAAAGATTTCAATGGACTGGAAACAAGGGAATTAACTCCTGTTCAAAAGATTTAATAATTTTAAAAAACTAGCAACATTTTTACTTTTGCTTATAAATACTTTTGCTTATAAATACTTATTGCAAAATAAAATCTTCACATATGCTCTGAATCGTAATAAGACATTTTTAATTGGAAAATCTTTTAATTATTTTTATGAATAAAATACTATATGGACACTGTTATCTTAAGAAAAAGAAGGCTATTTGGATGAATAAGTCTTTATAAGATTTTTTACTAACGTTCACAAAAAGAGCCGCTCAAGGTAGAAGGTTACTGTGTGATGTTGTATGAGCCTCAGAAAGGAGCAAGAAGTGTAGTTATTTGGAGCTGTGCAGGGAATATAGCAGCTAACTCTACACTTGTAAGGGTCAAGATTTAATTAGTTCATTTCAGAGTTAAGTGTGTAGTAGATTTTAGAAGGAACCGGAAACCGAATCCTAAACAGGAAACAAGGGATAAGCCTCAACTCCTGTTCAAAAGATCGGGGAGGACGACCCTATCTACCCTGTGAGGAAAATGGAATCGGAGAACTAAGTTCAAATCCCGGCCTAGCCCGTTGCGTTCACTTTCGTAGAAATGCTCTTTGGAAAGGCATGAACTCATCCTTTTTCACTTCAGTTATGGGAATGTGAAAAATGGATTGTGATACACACCAACACACACACGCACACACGTATATATATTATAGGTTAAAAATCGCCCTATCGGGTGGCATTTAAGCTAGCTCCTGCAAAGGGATCTTGATTGAGCCTTCATCACAATAAGGAGGGAAGAGTAGATGCGATAGGCAACAATGAACTACAGAAGAACTCAAAATTGATAGCTGCATTTAAATATTGCTTAAGTGAAATGATAATACACGCAAATAGCCAACTACTGAAGATCACATGTTAATGGATGCCACTAATTTTTTAAGTTTTCCATTTACGTCACGGTATTTCTTGGCGCTCTTGATATTTTGACAAACTGCTCTTACTTTTGCAATATGAATTTCTCGCAAGACCTGATCTCTTTTAAGAGCGTCTGAGAATTTCCATAATCTGGGAGGATGGAATGACACTTGCTGCAAAAAATTCCTATGTCATCCTTCAAGGGCGTTATCAAGGTAAATCAGCAAGGTAAATCAAATATAGGGATTTCGAATAACTATTAATTTGGTGCAAAAATAATGACGTAATAACGTCGTTTTTTGACGTTAAAAAATACGTCAAAAAACGACATTATTACGTCATTATTTTTGCACCAAATTAATATTATTTATTATAATTGTCCTTTCAAATAATTTTCATTTAAACAATTTACAATTCGAATAAATGCTTTCGAGCAATTTTCTCGATATGGGATTTAATTATGCAAATATAAAATTTGTCCCAACTGATTGATTTTATATTCAACTTCTCGGCTCTTCATCACAATAGGTGGCGGGGGGAGGATTAGATGCGATAGGCAACAATAAAATACAGAAGAACTCAAAATTGATTGCTGCATTTAAATATTGCATTAATATTTAAGCTTACCTTTTAAAAGTCCAACTACAATTCTTCTGTCGCCATTTAAAGACAATTTAATGTACGTAGGTCCTTACTTTCCGTACAAACAATTAATTTTATTTCATGACTTTTGCTAGATTTCGCAATTCATTTTGATTATTCCCAAAGTTATAAAAATCATGTAAAAAAATCGCCGAAAACAATCGCAGTAATGAAAACTTGGGAATCCAAAATTTTAGGATTGCGGGTCTGGATCCAGGCAAGGATGTTTTTAATTTGCTCACGGAGACGGCCTGATTTCAAAATGGTATATGTTGGGCTACGGTCCATAGGAATAAAGTTGAAAAAGTGTGACAGTGATACACTAACATTTGCATTATATATATATATATATATAAGTAAACATTGAGGTCAACACCCATTGTCGACAGTTTGTTTCATGCTTAAATGCAATCGTCAGGCTATGTGCGTTGTGTTTTGGCTCGACTATTTATATATGCTGGTCAGTGGTTTCATTATGGGTAGGTCTATTATATTATTCTAACTGTTATTAGGTAGGTGGTAACACTTATGCTTCAAATTATTCTAGGACTTTTGAGTAGAAATAATTCTGTATCCAAATGCAGTTTTGTGACTATTTTATAATATTCTTTGTTAATTTTATTATTGATTGGTTTGTTATTTGTTGTTTATTGTTATTATTATGCTTATTTGTGTTTATATGTGTATTCGTAGTTTGTTAATTGGTTTATTAGTTACTTAATTTATACACTTAATTATTGATTTGGATACGCGGACAGCACAATGCTTTCTACACATATCTGGGAGGTTAAAACCGAATAACACAAAAATATCATGGTAAATAAAGAAAACAGCATCAGCTTACAACAATAAAATGCAGGCACAAAAACAAATTTTTACTACGTTACTTAAATCAAAAAATAAAAACGAACAAAAATAAATAAATAAAAATAAAATAAAATAATAAATAAATAATAAATTAATCCAAATCAATAAATCATTTGAAAAGGGCGTTTTGTATGCATAGTTCCTTTGCTTCCAGGGTCCTACAGTTACTCTTATGTATATTTTTCTTCGTTATCTGCTGATTTCGCAGTGGCTTGCTATATTACATTGTTATGCAAGCAATTGCTGTTTAAGGGTCATTCGTTCTTTGTTCTACAGTTACACGTGCGTTTGATTTGTTCGGGTGGTTTATTGGTTGTTTTTCAGTTGTACTTTTTTTTTATTTGTGCCATGTTCTTGGTGAAACTATAGCTAATTTTTACTGTGATTTTGTTTAATGTCTTGTGGAGAGTGATGGGGACAAGTGTTCATGTATGAATTTAATGAATATTTTTCCTACGTTTATTTTTACGTTTTTGTTGTACGGTGATGTTTCTTTTCCTGTTGGCCTTTTTTTTGTAATGTCTGTTGTGTATATGAGTGTTGCCGAAAATCCGCCATCTTTTAGGGCTGTTTCATAATCTTTCTTGGCTTCGTTGAAGATAGTTCGACTTGAAGAATTGCCAGATAACCTGCGGCTAATTGATTATGTGGTCTGCTTTATTATTGATGGCATATGGTTGGAAGTTGTGTACCACACAGACACCACATTGGTTCTTGATAATGACTGCGATGGTTGAAAGAAGTATTTGAATAAACAATAACAAAATATGAACTTATATTAATTTTTCTTCTAATTTGGATTAGAATTAAGTTATTATCTTTCAAATAAAATCAAGTTCAAAGAAGGCATTAAAATTATTAAAAATTGCGTTTTCGAGTCTATTTTAATTAAATAGATAATTTGTACTTTAACTGTAGAGTTATAGAGATTAGATTTTAACTACGAGGGTCGACTGAAAAGTTCATAGGCTGACCAAGATCCTCTCATGGAATGTGGCCAAATGAGGCTTATTTTTCAACATGGTCTCCCTTGCGGTCCACACATTTCTCCCATTGGTTTTGCAGTGATTGAATCTTATTGGTGAAGAAGCTTTCATGCTGTTTGTCAAAAAAGTCATCAATAGTAGATATGCGATACTGGTTCTCAACCAAGTTTATTTTTCCCATGTTGGGGAACAGATGATAGTCATATAGGGTCAAATCAGGTGAATAGAAAGAATGATGAACCAGGTCAAAGCCACAGTCACGCACAGCAAACATTGAAAGCAATGCTGGAGCATTGTCATAATAAAACAAAACCTCTTTCGTCAGTTTTCCTGGACGTTTGGTCTTGATAGCCTTTCGTAACTGCCTCAGCAGATTAGCACAGTACTCTCCATTGATGGTGTGGCCCTTTTGAAGATAGTTAATAAACATGATGCATTTTTCATCCCAAAAAAAACTGAGGCAATCACTTTGCATGTAGATGAAATGACATTGGTCTTTTTTGGAGCAGGTAAGCGGAGGTGTTTACACTGCATGAATTGTCTTTGGCTCAAAGTGATCAGTTTTCATCCTGGGTTGGGAAATGTTCAATGAAACCAGTTGGATCTGCCTCAAACAATGACAAATTTTCTCGTGATGATCAGCCTGGTATGCATTTGGCACCCACCGAGTTGAAACCTTCGTCACGCCAAGTTCATTGTACAGAATATTCTCAACTCTCTCACGGGATATGTTAATAGCATTGGCTATTTGATTTATAGTTCAGTCGCCTGTCATCCGTCATCATGTCGTGAATACGATCAATGTTTTCCTCAGTGGGGTGGCAGCTGCAGGACGTCCAGACATTGGGTCATCTTCAAGACTCTTCCTGCCTCTCCTAATATCAGCTGTCGACTTTTGCGCTGTTGAACAGGGTGAAGCCTTATACTCTAATGTGTCAACCAGCATGGATGTCCTTTATCAACAGATATTTGATAACACCACGATGCCAAATTTTGTCCATTTTCAAAAGAAATCGTTACTATTTACATTTGAAGTCCTCTTTGAGCAGTCACATGTCAGTTAATCTGGAAAGAAACAATGCAGTTATTAATAAGAAGAGTTGAAATGAATGCATGCAAGATTTCACAGCTCTAGCATGACTCCTTCATAGTCAGCCTATGAACTTTTTATCCCACCGTTGTTCCTGGAAAGAAACAATGCAGTTATTAATAAGAAGAGTTGAAATGAATGCATGCAAGATTTCACAGTTCTAGCATCACTCCTTCATAGTCAGCCTACGAACTTTTCAGCCCAATCTCGTAGTTTCAACTTATTCATTTATTTTGTACTGTTTCCTTACACATTCGCCAAATGAAAGTAAAAATAATGTTTGATAAATTTAAGTTGAGATGAGCAGAAGCCGAAAGTAAAAAACAAATGATCTTCAAGACAATTTTACAAGTACAAAAACGAATAGAGAAACATTTGTCATGAAATAGTCGCGTATATAAATAATTAATCAAACACAAAACTCGAAAAATTTGGGGAAAGGATAGTAGATAGAAAAACTGAAAATATAAATCGTGATTTAAGTGTAAAATACTCGGAGATTATGTCGTCATTAAATTATAACCTACTATAAAATATTAGGTTGGTGCAAAAATAATGTCGTTTTCTCACATATGTTACTATGTGAGAAAACGACATTGTTTTTGCACCAATCTAATTACTGATTTTAACGCCATTCTTAGCCATCTTTCATCACAATGTAATTCTCTTTATTAAAAAAATATTTCAAAAATAAAATATACTTTTCTGAAACTTTATTTGAGGAATATTAGCTGATTTAAGGTTTAATTAATCTAATGCGAAACAAATATTATTTACTTCTAGGTTAAAAATCAATGGTAGCTGTTTATTGAAAGTGTTGATAGATTGACAAATTGACACCCGGAAGTTTATCTATTTTTTTCTACGGTGGATATATCTGTAAAAAATACTTGAGGAATATAAAGTGAACGCCTTTTTGTAATTTTTTCTACCAAGTAATCGTAAAAATTTAGGAAAATATTTTCCATAATATTATCCGTAATCTAATATTTCCTTGAATTTTAGGTTTGTTTGCATTAAATTTACTATAGTTATCGCTCTTATTTTCATATGTCGTATATGGACATCCGTATTTACAAAAATTGGCACGTTTATACATACACACAAAAATTTCAAAATTCTTTTTAAAATATTGTTGGTCGTATTGTAGTAAGCTTTTCCATCCATGATTAGTAAATATCATTTTTACTTAACAAT
This sequence comes from Acanthosepion lycidas, assembly GCA_963932145.1. NCBI lineage: Eukaryota > Metazoa > Mollusca > Cephalopoda > Sepiida > Sepiidae > Acanthosepion > Acanthosepion lycidas. Next base: position 2,006,356 of record OZ010613.1, on the reverse strand, counting down.
ATCACTCAACCGGAACAAAGTAATGCAGGAATTGAAAAGATTTAAAACTATAAAGTTTTCTAATTACAATATTAAAAAAACAAAACAATTGTTGTTAAAATTCATTATTCATAAAAAAATTTTTGAGACAATAGTGTTCATAATATCTATTATTCATAAAATCAATTAAAATCTTTTCTAATTAAATAATATTTTACTTTTATTGTATTTTTTATTTTACGATTCAGAGTAAATTTTCGGTAACTGATTTACAAAAAGAATTCGATTTAAAAATTTAGAAGTTTTGCTTTTTATAAACATTAAGTGGGACAAAATTTAAGTGTGTGTGTGTGTGTGTATGTGTGAGAGAAAAATAATATTTTTACCAAGATTTTCAAATAAGTACTGAAAGTTTCATTAAAATCCGACAATTCTTTGATTTTTCTAAGTATTTCCAAATCATTGCTTTCCAACGCCAGAATTTCCTCTACCAATCTTTGCTCTCCCCACTGACGCAAGAAAAGCAAAATTTTTAACCAAAATTTCGAACGTTCTGAAAAGGATCCAAAAAATATTATTTGATAATCCAAAAATCCTTTCCTCTTAATAATAACATAAATATTTTGACGATGAAAGATTGTTTTTATTAAGTTTGGGGTATTTTTTCATCGTTGTATGCTAATTTTTAGCGAATCAGTGGAGGTACCTACAATAAAATAATTTATACTACTTTTTCAATTTTGACAGTACTAATACCTAAATTAGAAACTGATTTAATTTAATTAGAAAATGAAAAAGCATAGAAATGGCAAAGTTGATAAATATAATTTTATCATAATTATTTTCTTTTTAAAAAGAAAAAATGATTCCATCCCGATACAGAAATTTCAATGTTTCAAAACTGAAACTAAAGTTGTAAATTTAATTATAAAAATTAAACTTAAATCCAGTGTTTCGATCCATTCTCAAGCAATGTAAATTTAATTTTACAACTTTAGTTTCAGTTTTGAAACAGAAATTTCTGTCTCGGGATGGAATCATATTCCATCTAGTCTAATGCACTTTTCCATCATTCTCTGCCACGCTGGGGGGGGGGGATTCTTCTTGGATGCCCCCCAGCTCCATCATTGTGGCCATCTTGATGATCTCCTTGAGCACGGGGAAAAGAAAAGGTCACATGGAGTAAGATCAGGTGAATAGGGTGGTTGTTTCAGTACGGCGATGTTCTTCTCGGTCAGAAACTGCCGGATGCTCAGGGCATTGTCGTGGTAAAGCAGCCATGATTTGTCCTGTAACAAAAGCATGTGAAAAATGCAATAGTTGCAGAAAACTAAGATTACAGTTATATACTCCCAAGATAACACGAACCGCTTATCCCTCTTTCGTTCATGACTCACACATCATACCCAAGTCCGTTACTTTTCAGGCAGACCTCGAACATCAAGTCGGGTTGTGGAGTTATCATTATTTACACTATTTATATTCTTACTATTGTCCTCATCTTTGTTGTTGTTATCGCAACGTTTCGCCCGTTGTGCTTTCCGGCCTTCCCCAGGTGTATATCGGGCTGGGTAACATACAGGGAATGAATTTCTGGGATGAGCCGTTATCATTATTTACACTATTTATATTCGGACTGTTGCCTCATCTTTGTTGTTGTTATCACAATATGTCGGCCGCTGTGCCCGCCGGCCTTCCTTGGGTGTATATCGATCAGGGTCACTTACAGGGAATTCTGAATTGAACCATTTATTCAATCTACAGGTGTAGACTGTTTTCGTTCCCCTACCCATGTCTAGGGATATCTCCTCTAATTCTTCGTTTCCGCCTAAAAGCTATTAAATTACGTTTTCTTTTTCTCAATAGGAGTAGATAGGTTCATCAATCGTCCGGTTCAAACTCTTCCTCGGTCTTTTGAACAGGAGTAGAGGTTTATTCCTTGTCTACTGCTTAGGATTTGGGTTTTCGGCTCCTTCTAAAGTCTGTTCCTTCTATTTCACTTGTGGTAGCCCGTTGCATTTTGGTTTCGTTTTCATCTTGTTGGGGTGGTGCTTCTTAGTCCTTAACCCTCTACCTCAAGTGGCTCTTGGGCCTTGTACAGCATAAACATTATTGTAAAAAAAAAAAAAAAAATGAACAGAAATTTTTTTTTTTAAATCTAGGAAACAGAAGTAGGCCGCATGCTCTAGCGCGATAATCGCCATAATATTTCCGCCTTAAACATAGTTCTTTGCAATTATAACCACCGAGCTAAACATCCGGGCATTTGCTATAAAATTATTTTATTCAGTCAGAGTATTTTGTGCCGCTGGTGTGGTCACCACTCCCTTCCATCTCATAATTGTGATTCATGATGACACTCAAGATAGAATATTGTAATGGCTTGCCGGTTTCTTTTGCCTCAGGGATGTTGGGTTTACCACGTCCTTCCTATCCAAGGTGAAGTTGTTTTTAATGTTACCTTCTTCCAGCCTTTCCCTAAAGAGGCAGGACCTACAAGGCAGCAGGTAGTTTAAATTCTGCTTTTCCTTCTCCTAGAGTGGTTGCCACCCAAGGCTATAGGACCCAGTGTGTCCTATTTAGCCATAGCTGGAGCGGGGGGAGAGTTAGATTAATGAACTCGACTGGAATTCGAATTCAGCTCTCCGATTCCTCAATCCGAGCCGCTGACCACCGTGAGCCTTAAATCCGAATTATCAAATTAAAAACCTTAAAAAGCGTATCAATACTTACGTCGTATAAGCGAAAGCCTATGCGAGAGAGTTTAAAATGATATTAAGGCTTAAGCCCAAGAAGCAGTACTCCTTCTTCGGGAGGGAGTTGTTGTGTCTATTGTCCTGCGACTGAAGCGTTCCGAGGTGAAGTGATGAGGGGGCTTGGGCAATTTTTCCACGTTAAACCTACTGTAAACATCGATCTTGTGTCATATTCAGTAGCGACGTGTACGCGCTACCTATAAAAAGTGTATCAATTTCATTTCCATAGCTTGCAAATGAAATTGCTATTTTACAGTACAAGGGAGGTAATTATTCGACATTAAAGGGAGGTAACACCTGAACGCATTTTTAAAAGTGACACAAAAATGTCACGTTTGACCTTGACATAAACTGTTTCTTTTTACTCCCAGTAAAGTGTGCACTGATTTAATTCATAGAAAATATAGAGAAATGATTTCACTATATTTCGTTTCTAACGCCACGTCTTTTCGTTTTATTCATTATTCATTATTGACATGCCTTCTCGGGAAAGTTACTACTACACAAACACAACGGTTTCCCGTTGCCTTTCCCATAGATCGATAGAGACAAACTGTGATAGCTAGCTAGCTAGATAGATAGATAGAAACTGTGATAGATAGATACAGCCTGTGATAGATAGATAGATAGATAGATAGATAGATAGATAGATAGATAGATAGATAGAACTTTTTTTTAATGAGTGAATTTTTCACCAAACTCGATGGGTTTCTTTTTAAAGTGATAGAATCCGAAGCCAATCTGTTGAAATAGATTCTGTTGGCCTTAGAATATGCTCTAATTCCCATTTCATAGAGTTTCAAGATTCCCCTGCAATTGGTCAAATTTAAAAATTTTCCTGGCGGCTTGTAACCCCCCCCCCCATCTATATGAGTTCATTGTACGCGCCAGAATCTATTCATATCCTACATTTTTGCTAGTTGGATCCACGCATCTATTCTACTGGTTTTGAATAGCACCCTATATCTGTTGAAACTTCAGGGTCCCAACAATATATCCCTTCCCTTGATGACAACCTCATTTAATAACCTTTTACCTTCAGTGGTCCTTGTGCATTACATTGGGTAAGCAATTAGTAATGACAAAAAGGGACAGAATTAGCGCGGAAGTGAACACACGCTTTGGAAGAAAATTTAACTTGTTGCCTAATTTATGCTAAGTAAGATGTGTCAGAAGGTGAAATTGCGTGAAGGCCTAAAATGTGCGTGTACATTATGCATTTATCCACAACAAATAAATTAAACGAACATATGAAGACAATACAACTTGAAGAAATCAAGGAAAAAAACAACGTAGTTATAGATTTCAACAATAACATAAATTTATATATATATATATATATATATATATATATATATATATTTGACATACACCAAATGTTAAATGTGGTAAGTGAGATAAGATTGCAAAAAGTGTCCATGCAGAGATTTGGTAAGTGAATGTTGATGGTTTTAAGTTTGTTTGTGAAATTAAAACAGGTTGATTTCTGCAAGGTAAAATGTCAATGGTGTGAGTTCAAATAATAGTGTGTATGTGTGTGACAATTGTAAGTGTTGATTCGAGATATGAAGAGTTGTGTGCCTTTGACTGATATGCTAAAATTGATTAAATGTACAATTACTATTTCGTAGTGATAATCTCACTTTTGTTTAGTAAATTGTAAGTTAAGCTTCTTCATGCGGCAATAGTAGTGCGAGTTGTGTTGAGTTGATGAGAGGCTGGGAGTGTTATTGAGTCAGTGTGTTGGCACGCGTGGAGTCTGCTGGCATCTCTCGAAACTCAGTGTCTGACTGACTTGAATCAAGTCGAGCGATTCTTTTTTATAGATTTTTGGGGTTTTCAAATAGGTTCCAAACAGTTGCGCGGAAAAAAAGGATTTGTCTCAACTTGCTACATCTTTGTGTCCTTTTAACCAATGGGAAGTTGAGTTTGGAAAAGTGAAGTGATGATAGGTTAAAGGTTAATTTGGGGAAGAGTGCATCTTCCTGTAGGGGGTGACAGGCAAGTATGGAGGATTCTATAAACTCGTCTCGCTTCTGTAAGATTGTGTTTGTAAAGAAAAGAAAAAGAAGAATAAAAAACTGTCAACTTTTGTAGCAACAAACGTCTGCAATAGATTTTTTTCTCTCTCTCGACCGCAACACTTGTAGCTAAAATCACAGTTCAAACGGTAGTCCGTCGTTACAGGCAACGTAGAAACGACAAAATGGAGGTCACACATCCAACCTTCACTTCTCACCAGCAAAAACGTGTGTTCGCCCATCAAGCTGAGAAAATCTAAAATGCGCATAAGGGAAAAACGACTTTTGCTCACCGGGAAATCTTTCTGATTGGTCACGCCATTCAAAGGAGGGAAGAACATTAGCATAGATTCTGGTCCTTAAAGTAGATTTTTGCTTACTAGTTTTTGGTAATTTTTCTTCGACAGATCGCACACAAAACACGAACTCTTTTTCGAGGTAGCTGATTATCTCTTTCACTACACTCCTCCCTGTCACATAAATGATATTCAGGGGCGGGCCTCTTTATTCTTGAGCTTCTTCGGAGCGGGGCGACTGTTGAAGGAGATTATGTGTTATGTTCTGAAGATTCGTCTTCTGAGGATTCTTCTGATTTGACAACCTCACGCACAGAGTCTTCGCCATCTGAAGAGGTGGCAATTATTCTTTCACTTACTGAGCACTCACTGCTAGCGTCACTTGCTGAAGTATATAAACCTACATGTGTCTTGGTATTTCATCAACCAGCACAGAACGCGAGTTACTGATTCTAGTAACATGCCCCACCTGGTACCGAGTTATACACCGGCTATATGGGGCTTTTACCCACACGCGATCACCAAGGTCAGACAGCGCCCGTTCTTTTATCTGTTCAGATGAACGCGTCGCGTCAATGCCTCTTAACCGGACTTTATACTGGTAAATCATGTTGGCTGGCGCAGTTGAGGGTGATACATTGTCTTTAGGGGTAACGTTGTGCCAATACACCGCTTCCATTATGGAACACTGCTTCCTGAGAGCGATTCTTTTGATGCTCCGATGACATCGCTCGATTATGCCATTTCCTGATGGGACATATGCGCAGCGAAATCTGTGGACTCCCCACGAATCCAAAAAATCTTTAAAAAGTCCGCTGCGGAATGTAGTGTCGTTGTCAGTGAGGAGTTCCGTCGGAGGTCCACGTTCAAATAACAACGCCCGCAAGAGGTCAATCGCGTTTGCGGAATACTGTCGACGCAGTCGTCGCCAAATAGTGAACTGGGTCGGGCCACAGTCAGGTTTAGATAGTGAGTTCCATTATGATGGGTGATGTCCATTCCAACATGGTGCCACACTTTGCTCACACTCACTTGTCCTTTTTGCCATTAGTGCTGGGTCGATGGACTGACATTCCTTGCATTCCCTGACCACTGCCCTGACAGCAGTTTTGGATACGGAGCGATAAATCTGTCTCATGAAATATAGGGTCCCTTTTACACCGGGATGTCCGCTTTGGCAATGCACACATTTTAGTAGATCTGAGTTACGGTCGCTCGATGATGTTGCACAGAGATGTCCTACCGGTTCTACCTCTTTCTTAACAGTGTCAAGCCATCTCTGGGGTACCCTTGACAAATTATCTGCCTTGTTCCGATTTGATCTAACCAGCTGTGTATCCACCGATAAGTGGTATTCACTTACCAGTGTGTCTAGCCGCCTTCGAATGAGCATTTCGCTTGCAGCCTTTGTACGTACCCTGGCCTTCCCCGAAAGAGTGTCTACTATCCACTTATGCACGCATGCGGAATCCGGGAACAAATGCAACACCTTTGCATTCCATTGAAGGGCTGCTGTTACTCCTTTGATAACGGCGTCCAATTCCGACAGGTTGATATGTTGTGTATCCTTCTCGGGACGCAACCAACACGCGTCATCCATGACAGTTCCATCTATTTCAAGAGACACTCCTGTTGCAAGGGAGCTTGTGTCGACCTACATATCAAATTCACATCCTCCAACGCACTATTTACCACGTACAGGGTCGTCTTGACGCACCCTGGTAATGACTTTCGCTATCATGTCTCTAAGGGGAGCATCATTTGTTTTGTCATCCCAGCCAGAAGTGACAGCAGTCACCCTACGTTTGATAAATGCAGTTGCAATGCGGATCCAACCGTCCACAGGAAAGTGTCCCACCAGCTTTCCACATAACGAGAACACGCTGCGTCGTGTCATGTTCGTTCAGTTCTCTATAATCTAGTACAGGGCGCACCTTACCCTTGTTCTTCTGTACTACGTCCATCAACGGAGGACCAAGCTCTTCCTCGGGATACGGAGTCAGCCATCCATTGTCCAGCTACACCTGCAATTCGCGCTGGCATTCTTCCTTGACGCGTTCGGGCACCGAGTACTCTGACACTCGGTTCTGGAGCTTTTTTGGTGGGTTATTATCTGACCATTTCCAAAATGTTGTCCATGTTTTCGTCCTTTGGTAGAACTCTGCGCTAAAGTCAGGCCCGTTGATTCTCAAAGCAGCACAGATGGACGGACTAGAAAACTTGACTTCGCCCGCCTCTGTGATGCGTACGCCGCCCAGCTCCTTAATAATGTCCATCCCAAGGAGCAGGTCAAAACCTAATAACGCGCTGTCCACGACCAACACACTGACTGTGACGGGGTCACCGTTGTTGATACTGAGTTTGATGTTTCCAACTCCCCAGCTCCTGAGAGCCTTTCCATCGACCGTTAGTACGTCCATCTTTTGTCTGCTCCACCGCCGACAAATCGAACCGTTCGTGAGTGACCGAGAGCAGCGCGAATCTACTAAAGCGGTACACGTTATTCCATTGACGTGTACCTTAATCACAGGGAGCGCCTCTTTAATGGTCGGTGCGGGGAAAAGACCGGCGCTGATGTCGCGTCCCCCCATTCCATTTCCCGGACACTTAGAGGCAATGTGGCCTACTTTATGACATTGGAAACATCGTAGATCGAGACGTGCCTTTTGTGCCGACCCGCTGTGCATTTCTTCGCGTTGATAGCGGTAGTATTTGCCAAAATGATTCGGCCCAGAGCACCGATAGCAGGTGACATCGCCATGGTGATGGATGGCTGGTGTCGGATCCTCTTTGACTTCAATTGGTTGAACGAATGCAGCCACTGGTTCATCAGCCTCTTTTTCGTCGATCATGATAGCATGGACTCTGGTCAACAATTGATTGAGTGTCATGTCTTCTGGGTGATGCGCGGAGTATCTGCTTAACATGATTAGGCAATCCAGACACGAAGGCACAGGTCATCCATTCTTCAGGAAGCAGTGCGATCAGTACGGCGAGCTTCTTTAATTCTGCTAAATATACGTCTTCTGTCTCGCCAGGCCGCAAACGTCGCGCCTGGAATAGGTCATAGGCCACGAACCGGTCAGTTCCAAAAGCGGTTAGTAGAGAGCGCTTTATTTGCTCAATGTCACTTTTCTGTCCTTTGCTCAGCTGCCTATACCCAGCAAGGGCGCCGCCTTTCAAACGCAGTGGAAGAATCCGTTCAATCTTCGTGATTTCGCATAATTCGCAGACCAGTTCCACATTTTCGATCCATTCAACTACAGACTGTCCACTCGTATCACCACTGTCTTTCCGCCATATTGCTAGAGACAAAGAAACTACCGAAATAGCTTGTGATTGTAAAGGAAAGAAAAAGAAGAAAAAAAAACTGTCAACTTTTGTAGCAACAAACGTCTGCAATAGATTTCTTTCTCTCTCTCTCGACCGCAACACTTGTAGCCAAATCACAGTTCAAACGGTAGTCCGTCGTTACAGGCAACGTAGAAACGACAAAATTGGGGTCACACATCCAACCTTCATTTCTCACCAGTAAAAACGTGTGTTCGCCCATCAAGCTGAGAAAATCTAAAATGCGCATAAGCGAAAAACAACGGCTTTTTTTGCTCACCGGGAGATCTTTCTGGTTGGTCACGCCATTCAAAGGAGGGAAGAACATTAGCATAGATTCTGGTCCTTAAAGTAGATTTTTGCTTACTACTTTCTGGTAATTTTTCTTCGACAGATCGCACACAAAACACGAACTCTTTTTCGAGGTAGCTGATTATCTCTTTCACTACACTCCTCCCTGTCACATAAATGATATTCAGGGGCGGGCCTCTTTATTCTTGAGCTTCTTCGGAGCGGGGCGACTGTTGAAGGAGATTATGTGTTATGTTCTGAAGATTCTTCTTCTGAGGATTCTTCTGATTTGACAACCTCACGCACAGGGTCTTCGCCATCTGAAGAGGTGGCAATTATTCTTTCACTTACTGAGCACTCACTGCTAGCGTCACTTGCTGAAGTATATAAACCTACATGTGTCTTGGTATTTCATTAACCAGCACAGAACGCGAGTTACTGATTCTAGTAACATGCCCCACCTGGTACCGAGTTATACACCGGCTATATGGGGCTTTTACCCACACGCGATCACCAAGGTCAGACGACGCCCGTTCTTTTATCTGTTCAGATGAACGCGTCGCGTCAATGCCTCTTAACCAGACTTTATACTGGTAAATCATGTTGGCTGGCGCAGTTGAGGGTGATACATTGTCTTTAGGGGTAACGTTGTGCCAATACACCGCTTCCATTATGGAATACTGCTTCCTGAGAGCGATTCTTTTGATGCTCCGATGACATCGCTCGATTATGCCATTTCCTGATGGGACATATGCGCAGCGAAATCTGTGGACTCCCCACGAATCCAAAAAATCTTTAAAAAGTCCGCTGCGGAATGTAGTGTCGTTGTCAGTGAGGAGTTCCGTCGGAGGTCCACGTTCAAATAACAACGCCCGCAAGAGGTCAATCGCGTTTGCGGAATACTGTCGACGCAGTCGTCGCCAAATAGTGAACTGGGTTGGGCCACAGTCAGGTTTAGATAGTGAGTTCCATTATGATGGGTGATGTCCATTCCAACATGGTGCCACACTTTGCTCACACTCACTTGTCCTTTTTGCCATTAGTGCTGGGTCGATGGACTGACATTCCTTGCATTCCCTGACCACTGCCCTGACAGCAGTTTTGGATACGGAGGGATAAATCTGTCTCATGAAATATAGGGTCCCTTTTACACCGGGATATCCGCTTTGGCAATGCACACATTTTAGTAGATCTGAGTTACGGTCGCTCGATGATGTTGCACAGAGATGTCCTACCGGTTCTACCTCTTTCTTAACAGTATCAAGCCATCTCTGGGGTACCCTTGATAAATTATCTGCCTTGTTCCGATTTGATCTAACCAGCTGTATATCCACCGATAAGTGGTATTCACTTACCAGTGTGTCTAGCCGCCTTCGAATGAGCATTTCGCTTGCAGCCTTTGTACGTACCCTGGCCTTCCCCGAAAGAGTGTCTACTATCCACTAATGCACGCATGCGGAATCCGGGAACAAATGCAACACCTTTGCATTTCATTGAAGGGCTGCTGTTACTCCTTTGATAACGGTGTCCAATTCCGACAGGTTGATATGTTGTGTATCCTTCTCGGGACCCAACCAACACGCGTCATCCATGACAGTTCCATCTATTTCAAGAGACACTCCTGTTGCAAGGGAGCTTGTGTCGACCTACATATCAAATTCACATCCTCCAACGCACTATTTACCACGTACAGGGTCGTCTTGACGCACCCTGGTAATGACTTTCGCTATCATGTCTCTAAGGGGAGCATCATTTGTTTTGTCATCCCAGCCAGAAGTGACAGCAGTCACCCTACGTTTGATAAATGCAGTTGCAATGCGGATCCAACCGTCCACAGAAAAGTGTCCCACCAGCTTTCCACATAACGAGAACACGCTGCGTCGTGTCATGTTCGTTCAGTTCTCTATAATCTAGTACAGGGCGCACCTTACCCTTGTTCTTCTGTACTACGTCCATCAACGGAATGGGGTCTCTTGGAGGACCAAGCTCTTCCTCGGGATACGGAGTCAGCCATCTATTGTCCAGCTACACCTGCAATTCGCGCTGGCATTCTTCCTTGACGCGTTCGGGCACCGAGTACTCTGACACTCGGTTCTGGAGCTTTTTTGGTGGGTTATTATCCGACCATTTCCAAAATGTTGTCCATGTTTTCGTCCTTTGGTAGAACTCTGCGCTAAAGTCAGGCCCGTTGATTCTCAAAGCAGCACAGATGGACGGACTAGAAAACTTGACTTCGCCCGCCTCTATGATGCGTACGCCGCCCAGCTCCTTAATAATGTCCATCCCAAGGAGTAGGTCAAAACCTAATAACGCACTGTCCACGACCAACACACTGACTGTGACGGGGTCACCGTTGTTGATACTGAGTTTGATGTTTCCAACTCCCCAGCTCCTGAGAGCCTTTCCATCGACCGTTAGTACGTCCATCTTTAGTCTGCTCCACCGCCGACAAATCGAACCGTTCGTGAGTGACCGAGAGCAGCGCGAATCTACTAAAGCGGTACACGTTATTCCATTGACGTGCACCTTAATCACAGGGAGCGCCTCTTTAATGGTCGGTGCGGGGAAAAGACCGGCGCTGATGTCGCGTCCCCCCATTCCATTTCCCGGACACTTAGAGGCAATGTGACCTACTTTATGACATTGGAAACATCGTAGATCGAGACGTGCCTTTTGTGCCGACCCGCTGTGCATTTCTTCGCGTTGATAGCGGTAGTATTTGCCAAAATGATTCGGCCCAGAGCACCGATAGCAGGTGACATCGCCATGGTGACGGATGGCTGGTGTCGGATCCTCTTTGACTTCAATTGGTTGAACGAATGCAGCCGCTGGTTCATCAGCCTCTTTTTCGTCGATCATGATAGCATGGGCTCTGGTCAACAATTGATTGAGTGTCATGTCTTCTGGGTGATGGGCGGAGTATCTGCTTAACATGATTAGGCAATCCAGACACGAAGGCACAGGTCATCCATTCTTCAGGAAGCAGTGCGATCAGTACGGCGAGCTTCTTTAATTCTGCTAAATATACGTCTTCTGTCTCGCCAGGCCGCAAACGCCGCGCCTGGAATAGGTCATAGGCCACGAACCGGTCAGTTCCAAAAGCGGTTAGTAGAGAGCGCTTTATTTGCTCAATGTCACTTTTCTGTCCTTTGCTCAGCTGCCTATACCCAGCAAGGGCGCCGCCTTTCAAACGCAGTGGAAGAATCCGTTCAATCTTCGTGATTTCGTATAATTCGCAGACCAGTTCCACATTTTCGATCCATTCAACTACAGACTGTCCACTCGTATCACCACTGTCTTTCCGCCATATTGCTAGAGACAAAGAAAGTACCGAAATAGCTTGTGGTTGTAAAGGAAAGAAAAAGAAGAAAAAAAAAACTGTCAACTTTTGTAGCAACAAACGTCTGCAATAGATTTCTTTCTCTCTCTCTCGACCGCAACACTTGTAGCCAAATCACAGTTCAAACGGTAGTCCGTCGTTACAGGCAACGTAGAAACGACAAAATTGGGGTCACACATCCAACCTTCACTTCTCACCAGCAAAAACGTTGTGTTCGCCCATCAAGCTGAGAAAATCTAAAATGCGCATAAGCGAAAAACAACGGCTTTTGCTCACCGGGAGATCTTTCTGGTTGGTCACGCCATTCAAAGGAGGGAAGAACATTAGCATAGATTCTGGTCCTTAAAGTAGATTTTTGCTTACTACTTTTTGGTAATTTTTCTTCGACAGATCGCACACAAAACACGAACTCTTTTTCGAGGTAGCTGATTATCTCTTTCGCTACAAAGAAATTTCAATTATATGAGCATACATCAAGTTTTCAGAGATAAAGTCCTGCTTAAGTTTTAAATTTCAAAACTATTTATAGTACATTCTGATTGGTTGTAACATCCGAACCAATGAAATGGCTTCTCTCCAAATTTGAGCCAGCGAGCTAGCGTATTTGGAGCCTACCTGTGTTGCAGGAGTTTATGTTGTCTGGATAAAAATGTTACCATTATGTTGCAGGTATCACCTCTTTGTTTGTGATGTATATTGACATTTTATATTAAATATTTACATCATTTGGCACACACAGAACTAAAATTGTGTAATTCTTTTTATGTGTTAAGAATAAATTTTATCGTCGTTTTTAAACTCAGCGCGTGTTGTCTGCGTCATTTGTTGTGTACCGAAAAGTTGATGTTACTTCAAACATTTGTTTGGACTTTTTTTTTCCGTAGGATATTTTTAACCAAATAATAATAATAATAATAATAATAATAATAATCCTATGCCTATGTGCCACTTCCCGTACATTAACCCCTTTACTCATAACTGACGGGAGTGATTTACCACACGCATCCAAAATTGCAGATTAGATGTCTATTAATAACAGAATCAATTCTAAGAAATAATTTTAAAAAAATCTTGGGAAAATTATTAGAAAGAAAAGCATAGGAAATTCGGTCATCCTAGTTTTTTATATTAAACTCCGAATTCCAAACAATCATCATCATCATCATCAGTCCGTTGACTTCTTTAATTGTCGGGGATGGGGGAGACCCTAGGGCAGAAGAAACAGTCAACCTCCTCCAAGATGATCTGTTGGCAGTGGCTCTCCGACATTGTCATGTTCGCCCACTGTGTGAGGTTGTCTGACTAGCTCTTGCCTTGCCGTCCCCGCTTGCTTCCGCCTTCAACGCTGCCTTGCATGATGGTCATGCAGAGGCTAGTAGGGTTATGCCATGGGGCGTGGCCAAACCATAACATCTTCCAACGCTTAATATTGGTGAGGAGAGACTTCTTATTCCGAACTGCTATCCATAAACCACTCACACATCCAAGTCTATATATGAAATACTGATTTATCTCCCTTAGATTATGCGTATTTAAAAAAAATCTAAGGCCCTTCTTAGATTTGATAAGTAATATATTCTAAATGGAATATAAATTTATTTGAACTATTTTAGTCGTAAGATAAAATTGAAATTTAATTCAACATTTGTGTTTAATAAATCTTGGTTTGAAAAACAAAAATAATTTGATTTGCTTCTCCAATTCTAAGCTTTTGCATCAAGTTTATAAAAAATATCAAAATTCTTTTGAAAAATCTTGAAGTTTGAAGACTGATATTATTATTTTCCACTTTATGATTTGTAAATATAATTTCCACTTAATAATAATAGAATCTAAAAGGCAGAAATTAATATAGAATTTTAAAAGAGAGAATATTAATAAATTTTTCAAATTAAATTTTAAAAAAAATGATAACAATTCTTGTAAAAATTCATTATTCATTCTTTTCTTAAGACTCAAAGACAATAGTGTCTTGAATATATCTTATTTATAAAAGCAATTAAAAGCTTTTCTAATTAAATAATGTCTTCGTTTTATTGCATTTTTATTTCACGATTCAGAGCAGATTTTCGGTAAATGGTATTGCTCTTTTACAAAAACAAATTGAGTATTTAAATCCTCCAAGGATTCCTGCATTCAGTTAAATACGAAACCCTGAAATTTAATGTATCGAAATTTCATAAAATTAAGTGTAGAGTAACAGATGCAAAATAAAAAAATATTTTTATCAAGATTTTTTAAAAAGAAAATTTTAAAAATAATTTCATTCATTTGTGAATAAGTCCTAAAAGTTTCATTAAAATCCGAAAATTATTTGATTTTTGCTGGAATTTCTAAATAAATGTGTTTTTTATCGGTTAAAAAGGCGCTAAAATTCCCACAGTAATCTTTGGTCCATCGTTGACGCATAAAAAAGGATTTTTAACAAAAAAAAAAAAAAAAAAAAAAAAAAAAAAAGGATTTTTAACAAAAATTTCGAACATGCTAGAAAGGATAAAATAATAAAAAATAATAAAAACTTTGGTCTTTCCTCTTAATAATAAACATTTTGATGATAAAACATTGGTTTCATCAAGTTTGGGGCCTTTTTTCATCTGTAGAGAAACTGACTTGGTCAGGTAGGAAAGAAAGTGGCGTACTTACCTTGAGTTGTAGAAATGCTAACAAAAACATTTGTTGTCGTCTGTATTATTAAACTTTTATTGTAGTGGCCATGTGAAATCTCTCTCTTATTTTTCTTTTAATAATGAGATATCTTCCTGGTTACCAGACGATTTATATCACGGAAAGGGCAATATTTTTCACAACTTAAGGTTGGTATGTAGAGGCCCGTTAGTTGATATGACCTCTCGAATTTATATTTAACGCAAACTACCACAAAATATGAAACAATAAGAATAAACACAAAACGGTTTTATAACAACAACGAGATTAATATTTATACTTGTATACTGATGTACAAGCAATTTTTTTGCTGGTGTTATGTCCCTTTGACTGAATTAAAGTTCTTACTAATGAAATATTTTTTTATATGAGCTCATAAAAAGTTGAATGAACTTGCCGCTCAAAATGTTCACTATGAGAGAGCTGAAAGAATTCTGCAAAGCTGAGAACATGTTGTGTAAACTTTTAGCTTTAGAAGAATTGAAGGAATGAATGTTCCGTAATGTATGTAATTAAGTTTCCATTGCTTGTCATTAAGTTTGTAATGTTCATAATGAAGTTTGGAAAGTTTCGTACGTATGTGTATGTGTGCGTATGTGTGCGTGTGTGAATAGGTTTTCATAGCGTCCGACTGCAAAGGGTCGAGACGCGGTGTCTTTTTTTACAACTACATTTTTGTAGCGAGAGAAATCAAGGATGAGGAAGAGAACGAACTCGTGTCTGGTATTTATAATCAACTTTATCACGTGACCGGCTCGAAAGGCATTGATAGATTTGGGGCGGAATTATTTTTTAGTCAGGTCAAGAACTAGGTCGATGCTATTCGAACCTAGTTGAGAACATGATTTAAATATTAAGTAACCAAATCAGAAGTTAAGGTTTTTTGAAAATATGTATGAAGCTGGACAAGCTCTGTGGTCCGCTTTTTGTACAGATTTGCACAAAAATTGAGATTGATAAAAAAAAATGGTAGCCGGATGCTAACGGTACTATTGCTTTCATTTCCTCGTCCTGACCGGTCTCTGTTCGTTCGGGCGATTTCTCAATATATCATGGTGTACTCTTTTTTAACGAAAAGTGGAACTACATACCCTATAATTCCCCCCTCCAAAAAAAAAAAACCCTGGCAAGAAAACAATTCTTTAAGAAATGTTGGCATTTCCATGAATCAGAAACGAAAACTGGTATTTAATGAAGCAGGAAGCTAATTTAATGTCTGTCTGAAATTCCATTGTGACGAGTTATTATTTACGTTCGGACTATTGTCTTCATTGGCTAAAGGGGAGAGCTGATTGGTCGTGCCAGAAATAGAAGTTGACCTAAAATGCCTCCTACTTCTCTTCAAACTGTTTAATTGAAGAAAAAAATACAAAATAAAATATACAAAAAAAAAAAAAAAAAAAAAAAAGATCCAAATTAAAATAAAGCATTTACTTTCCTTTGAATATCTCTCTTTAGACGTGTATGTATATATATATATATATATATATATATATATATATATATATATATATCGTCTTTCTTTTTTATGTGCCGTGTCCTTTCAGGACGTAGGCGATCATAGCTCTCCACCTCCCTCTATGCCTTGCAGCTCTCAACATGTTCCTTCCCTCTGTCACCTCCTCCGGGCCACGTTCTGTCATCCACTTGCTTAAGCCCGCCGGATATGTCATGCGTTGTTTTCCCTTGTCTCTCTTTCCCTCTATTCGACCCGTGGGTATCAGATTCTCCAAGTCCTCCTTCCTCATTATGTGTCCCAGAAACTTCAGCTTCCTCTTCCTGATATTAAGTATAAGCCTTCTCCTTGTTTGCAACCTCGCTAAGACCCCATCTTTGCTCACACGCTCGGTCTATGATATCCTTAGCATCCTTTTGTATAATCACATCTCTGTCATAAAGGACAGATGTCACGTAACAGTTCAGTATTCTTTTCTTTGTTACCAAAGATATCCCCCTGTTTCGCAGTACTCTGCCCAGCTTTTGGAATGTGCCCTTCGATATCCCAATACACGTACGGATCTCAGCGTCGCGCTTACCGTCCTCTGTCAAGACGCTTCCTAGATTTTTAAACTTCCACATCTGCTTGATTCTAGTGTTCCCGATCTTCAAATCGCATTTTCGGATTCATCCTCTTACTGGCGACCATGCACTCTGTTTTCTTGTAGTTTGTGCTTAGTCCTTTCTTCTCACTCTCCGTCGTTACCTTCTGTAGGAGATTTTGTAGTTTCTTTTCCGCGTCTGCTATCAGTCATTTGCGTATCTATATATCTCTAAAAGGAGGAAGAAGAAACTTAACAACGGCTACGAAATGCAAGTTTGTTGTTCTGGGGTCTAGTTATTGCGAGTAGAAATCTACTAAAATAAGAGAGGCTCCACACATAACTTCCGCTATAAAAAAAAAGAAAGGAACGCCGGAAAATAAAAGAATTTTGGCCCAATCAAAAAAAAAAGTGACTTCGCGCCAAGTACTATGGAGCCTTTCTTAAGTGTATATAAAGAAACAGCCAACAGGTAGTACTAGAGAGGAGTAATCCAGAAAAACCAGCCAAGCATATCGCGTGAAGAAACTAAGATTATGACAGTTTTCAGCCCTAAAGACGACAGAGAAGAATACACCGCATGTTGATGCTGTACATACTTTCAAAGTAACCACATTGCCGACAGATGGCAACAAGATAACGACTACTACCAAAGTTTGGCCGTAAACTATCAACTACCCAATCGAACGAACTTTCGTCAACCCGAATTACAAAGGACTCACTCCAATCGAAGTCAAATAAATAAACATTATTCGTTTATACCTTCGAATCTATTCATTTATTCCGATCAATATTGCTAAGAACATTTGGCACTTCTCCACACTGGTGAACTCCCGACGTGATACAAAAATCATAAAGAATTGTACCAGATAAAAGAAACTGTTCACTTGAGGACTTCAAAATGGCTAGCACAAGTAACTCCAAGAGAAAATAACAACATAATCAAGATGTTGACATTCCGCACTACTTAAAATAAAAGGTTAGGAAGGAAACTCCCATCAATACTGGAACATTAATAGTAACTGGACTTGAGAAAGCTATTTTCCGGAAAAATTGTTTTAAGATTGGTAAACCGATAAATAAAAAAAATCAAAAAAAAAATCAACCTTTTACAGGTTATTTAAAGCCAGAGAATATTTTTAAACTAAAAAAAAATCTTTTTGGGGATACAAGTCCTACTTATTAACACATAACTGGCTGGGGAAGGGAGAGAAAATGGTTGTTTCATACCTTTTCCAAGGCTATTTGTACGTAAGCGAATATAACGAACCCAACTGAAATTGGAACTTGGCTCCATGATTCCGAGTCGTTATCTAGCACATCACACGCACATCCAAGCTTACAGTACCTGGTATTCCCAAAAGGTCACCCATCTATATAGTGACCAGGCTCGACGTTACTTAACTTTGATGATGGTACGAGAAGTGGCGTTTCAACATGATATGTCCGAAAGACAATTGTTTTGAAAAGATTTTATAACTTTCGACCTACAGCCGCGTTTAGTAATGATGCTGTTAGGAAACAAGAGTTGCTTCCCCTTGCATACATAATTCGCGATTGAGTGAATAAGACGTCTTGTCTTTTACTGCTTGAAGTCGGCTTTGGTGTGCTACAGCTATCAACGATCTTCGACTAAACCCTCATTAACATCCACTGATTTTTGTATAAAAACTTTTATAATCGTTAATTTTTATGTCATGAGGTGTTTTTGTAAGTCCCCTGATGCTGTATTATTGTGGTATATGGAGGATTGAATGATGATGGGTAAGTTCTTTTGGGGGATGTGCAAATAAATGAGTGAATGGATCGTGAATCTGATTAGCTTGGTATGAGATAGTAAGTGATGACCAGTCTCAGCCCATTCCCCACACCATTTTTGGACAGTTGTATTTTATATTCAATAAATCTAAAAAAACAAAAAAAAAAAAAAAAATCTTCAATTTAACTCACAGACGAAAAAAGCAGTACTAGCTGTTTGGTTAATGAATGCCAACTGTTTCCTTATAAGGAAACAGTTATTACAATTACCATTTCTTTCCGTGTGAACATATACAGTTCTTCCTCAATTATTGGAACTTTGGTTATCTGGACTTGAAATGAAGAGAGAAATTGAAATTGTCTGAACATTTTTTTCAATCATCTGAATTAAAAATCATGACATTGAAGAGAAAGAATTTATTTACAATTAAGTTTAAATTGGGAATCAAAGTAGGGTAAAATGGCTTGCTCAAAAATATTTTTTTGAGCACCTAATGGAAATTAATCTGATTGATTTGTTTTCTATGGCTTATCAACCTTTTGCAGATTATTTAAAGCCAGAAAATATTTTGGGATTCTAAGAATTTTTTGGTGATAATAATGATTAATTGATACAAGTTTTACTAATTAACCCACAGGTGGGGGAAAGAGAAGAGGTGGATTCATACCTTTCCCAAAAGTATGTGCATGCAAGTAAATTGGGGAGAAAATGCTTGACAATTTGGAAAAATGTTTTCATGCACACAAATAAGGGATGCTGGGAATTTTATATTTTTTTATCTTATCTGATTTCATTTAGATTCTTTTTCTTTCCATCAATTTTGTTAGCAGATAATCCCACACTGTGATAACTGAAGTTCTGCAAGGAATAGTGAAATGTTGTATCAGTCAGAATGCAAATTTACTATGGACGACTTTGCATTCAAGGCACTATCTAGACATTTCTCATAGTAAATTGTTTTCTCCTTTGATCAGAGTAACATTTTTTTTGCCAAAATTGTGACCAGTCTTGTTACAGTAGGCAACAAACCCATTTTAAGTATTGTTTTGTAAAATGCCCCATGAATGAATATGACAAATTGGAACTCAGCCTTCTGATTAACAACAGGGCCCTCATCCATTACACCACCTACAGATCCAAGCTTACAACACCTTGTATTCCCAAGAGGTCACCTATCTAGGTAGTGGCCAGGTTCGACAATTCTTAACTTTGGAGATTGTATGGGAACTTGTAGTTTCAATGTGATATAACTGTAAGCATGGAAATTAAGTTGGTTTATATTTGGATCCCAGGATCACTGTTTCAAATTGTAGATTTGAATTCTTTGCCTCTGATTGGGCAGGAGATAAGGAAAAATCTTTGGATTTGCCCCCTATCAATCCTTTTTTTTTTTTCTAGAACATTTCAATTTTATAGTGACATAGAAATAGACTCAAATTATGGCATATCAAGAAAAGGCCACCCAAACAACTCTTATGCTTTTAGGTGAGGGTAAAGGAGAGAGAGTCAAAAGGAAGAGCTGATCTGTTAGTCTGACATGGAATTTGTCCAAAGCATCTCTGATCAAGCCACCCAGGCAGTGACATGCAAAGGTTTGGGGATGCGCAGTGCCAACTCCTTCATTGTATGCCCACTAAAACTCAAGTAAGGGTGGGCGGGGAGCTACTTCAGTCTCGCTTACCAAAACATGGATCCCCATTCACACCAGCTTGTGAAACTGTATGCTGCTTCTACAACAAAGTTAACAAAATTTCAAAATCAAAATTTTCATGTCAGTCTTTAATTGGATGCCCTCCAGATATGGATGACCAAGGGTACACTGCCACCTACCACACTAATTGAGGGATTCTTGTAACCTATAAAAATTATCTTCACTTATTTGTTTTATTAATTTAACAAATAAAGTAGTGGTGGTGGTAGGGGGTAGTAGAAATATTGGAAGTAGTAGTAGTAGTAGTAATATTAGTAGTGGTAATATTAGTAGTAGTAGTAGTAGTAGTGACATAAAATGTTACCTTATTTTAAACATAGTACCCTCAGGCCTTCACTTGTCTGATGAAGGCCTGAGGATATTATGCCTGAATAAACACCTAAATAAATTAGAAATGTGTTTCTCTTCCTCACTTCATACCATGGCACTTTTCCTTGAGAACATGCATCAAATCTTTCCTGGTTTTGGTGCACATCAACAAACTAGAATGGTGCTGCAACATGGGGTAGTCATGAGCTGGTCAGTGGAAGAGCTGAGTGAGTAGTTTGAATGTAAATAATGAGCAGACTAATATCCTTATCTTCAGTGTTATCACTTTTTGGCAAAACATGATAACAACAACAAAGATGAGGACATTAGTCAGAATGTAAATAACCTCTCATCCCAGAAATTTATATGGAAGAGATCAAGTGAGAAGAACTACCGGCAATAGTTCTGTATGAAAGAAGACCTTTCATTCAACCATTGTGCAATGTGAGACAATTTACAACAACCCAATTGTTTAGGGTACAACTCCATTTCATACTGGCCATTTTTGCATTTGAAAGATGGGATACTGTTATTTATTGGCCTTGTACCAGACTAAGCAAATCTTCAACTGACCAAGTTGGACACAAATTCATAGTTTCCAACTCTAGGTAGATAACAAATTAAATTTTTTTTAATGCTGATTTTTAAAGGCTGTCGGGCTTGGAATTTCTTTTTCTTCCACCATCTTCGCCATTTTTTTTTTCTCAAATTGGCCAAGCCCAGTAGTCAACTTTAGAAATATTTAATTAGGGTGTGGAAAAGTTTAAACATTTTCTTTTAAGAAAATTCACATAAAATGCATTAAAACAAAAAGTTGTGCACCCAGCAAATTAGCTCTAATTTGAAAAATATACAAATCCAGAAAATTTGAGTAAATCAGTCAGTATTTTTTTATGTCATCATGACCAACAATTAAAACAAGCTTTGAAATAAAGAAAAAAATGTTTAGTGTTGTGTTTGTTTAAATTAATTTTTATTGACAGTAACTTGTAAATAAAAATGATTAACAAAATAAAACTATTTCCCCTACAATAAAAATTAAAATAAGATTGGGTGGGGGACTTCAACAGAATTTTTTTAAAAAGTCAAGCAGACATTACTTTTACTTTGAGGAGAGAGAGGTAAACAAAAAAAAACAAAAAAACAAAACAAAAAAAAAACAAAAAAAAAAAAAAAACACATTCTTGGAATGTTTAAAAATTGCTTTCTTTTCATTTTTTTTTTTTCGGTTTATTATTACATTTTATTTGACAATTTATGGATATAGAAGTAACTTAAAAGAAAAAAGAAAAAAAAGTCTACAAGTCATTCTGAGAGAGTGACTAGAGACTGAAATCCCATTGCCATACAATCAGGGTTCAATTCCATTCTCTAAACAAGCATTTATTGTTGAAGAAAAATAAATTTATTTTGTAAAAAAAAATTTCACCCATCATTGCCTATCATATTATCTGGAATGATGAAAAATTAAAATTAAAATCTGATATGATTTATATTAGGTTGGTGCAAAAATAATGACGTAATAATGTCGTTTTTTGACGTATTTTTTTAACGTCAAAAAACGACATTATTACGTCATTATTTTTGCACCAACCTAATAGGTTTCAACATTAAGAAAAAAAATAAATAAATAAAAATAAAAACAACAAATTAATTATTAGTTTATAAAATTCTGGTATTAATTATTGATTTTTACTTATTAACATTAACTCTCCCATTTGGTGGGACCATGGGTGTTAATGTGTAAACAGACTTTATTTACATCTTGGCTTCACAACAAATCTAGCACAAGGCCAGGAATCTTGGTCTGTTAGTAAATTGTTGCTCTACAGCAGGCGCCGAGATGGACTTAACATGATGAGGGGTGGAAAATTGAAGAATTAAGAATTTAAGAAAGAAAATGCATCTAAATTATTGCCTGTGGAATTTGTTCAAGACAAATCTTCAGTTAGTTACATCAAAAATTAAGTCAGACTTTCTGAATTAAAATAAATAAATAAATAAAAAATGGAAAAAAAAAAAAGCAAGAAAAGAAAAAGTCTAAGAGATATGTTTAATTACTTTGGCACATGTTTATCTACAAAAATTTCATTTAAACCAAATGGATAAATAAGAATAAATATGAGGAGTTTCAAGAAGAAACAAATTGTGGTGAACGGCAAGAAACTGAAAAGAAATTGTATTTATTTCTTCTTGAAACTCCTGACTTTTTATAAAAGAGGGAAAGTTTTACAAGTTAAGTGCCTCTATAAACATGGCCTGAAGTTTCCATTCAAGCATGAAACACCATCACCACTGACATTGGTTGGTTAATTTTGCTTAGCAGCACATCAACCTCCACTTAGTTTATTAATACAAAACAAAATAAGCTGAAAATTGAAAAATTTACTCTATCACCTGTACTAATTGCCACATACAATACATAGGAGAAACCTCAAGGAATTCAAATAAAAAACACAAAATGGATCTTTTACAAAAACAACACACTCAATGCATTAGTCATCACTGTAATAAATATGACCATAATTTGGATTTAAAGAAATGCTGCCTTTAATTAAAAGGAAAAGCAATTTACTAAGGTGAAAATGTATAGAAAATACTTCAATTGCTAGACCATCTGCAGTAAATTTATATCTAAGTTCTTACATTTCACCTTTCTTGGCAAATCTATTATCACAATGTGTGATATTTTATAACAAAAGTGATGGAAACCTGTCAAAAAAGAAACTAAATCAAATTGGCTAGACTCCAAAACATTAACAAAAAAAAATAAATAAAAAATAAAAAAAATTCTCAGTATACCCCCTTCTCCTTCATGCACATATGTAGTCATATCAAATCTAAACCTCACTTTAGTCCAATGA
Organism: Acanthosepion lycidas; assembly: GCA_963932145.1. Taxonomy (NCBI): domain Eukaryota; kingdom Metazoa; phylum Mollusca; class Cephalopoda; order Sepiida; family Sepiidae; genus Acanthosepion; species Acanthosepion lycidas. Next base: position 1,982,997 of record OZ010613.1, on the reverse strand, counting down.
ACTCCTGAAGGACAAAACAAATTTGTCAGTTTTTTTGTTTTCCTAAAATAGATCAAAACAAGTTGTCCTCAGTAGGTATTTCCTATTAAAACTAATTTTTATTGGTGCCAAACTAAATTCAAATATTAACTGCGCTTAAGTTTGGAAAAAGGCTATAACAATGAGCACTTAGTGGACCAAAATTAATTTTTTGAAAAATAAGCTTAACTATTATTAATGCAGATGTTCTAAGTAAATCTTAGGGTGGCACAGGATTATAATTATGTAGGACGTGCAATATATATATATATATATATATATATATATAAAAAGGGAGAACAGTAAGATATATAATCCGGTGTTCTTATAGATATTTTTATTTTTACAAAATAGCTTTCAATGTAAATTTACAGAGCATTAATTGATTTAAAATATGTTTGTTTTTTTTTTTTTCGCTACACAGTTCTAACCATGTATCAAAAATGGAAGCTGAAAACTCCGAATTTAATTTTGTAATTAAATTCAGAGCTTTCAGCTTCCATTTTTGAAACATGGTTAGAACTGTGTAGCGAAAAAACAAAAAAAAAAACAAAACAAAAAAAAAAAAAACGTATTTTAAATCAATTTATAATATATATATATATATATATATATATATATAATAAATTAACCAAGTTAAAATATGTTTTTATTCACTATGCGTCAATTTAATCAGTTAATTTATAATATTAATGCTCTGTAAATTTACATTGAGCACTATTTTGTACAAAATAAAAATATCAATAAGAACAGCGGATTACATATCTTACTGTTCTTACTTTTTCTTTAAATATACATACATATTATATATTAGTGAAAAGTTTGATAATCTGTATGGATAATCCCAAGGAGGATGTAATCCAGAGCAAATATTAATTAAGGTTGTCTGTTTTTTAATTTTAGTTTATTTATACATCCTTAAAGTGGTTTTTGAAAATTAAATTGGAAAATGTTTACCTCATTTAAGAACAAGTCACCATTTTTGTTGTGGGGAAGTGGGGAGATGGTTTTCATGATCCTGCTTCTGACTTGTTCAAGATTTGACTCAATCGGAGTCAAAGTACTATACACATGTAGTAACAGGCACCATATTTGGATGGCAGAAAAATCTAACCACAAGACAGAGCTTTCATCATTGAAAATTTGTGGATCACCATGGCATTACAGATTTTACAAGAGTATCAGCGTACTGAGAGTAGTAGGTACAGAGCTTGAAAAATGTTAGATTTGTCGAGGTCTGTTGAAAGATTCAAATTTGCAATGCTTTCATGTCAGACATCAACGTCAAAAATTTCAGGTAAGTCAGTCATTTTTAAATATGAAAAAGCAATTTTAATATTTTAAGTTATATTAACAAAATGTTAGGCAGAAAATAAGTGAAATTTTAGATTTAAAACGTTTTTTTGTTTTTTTTTATGAAAAGAAATGCACATCAGATGTTACAATAGACAGGGTTCTCTTAAATGACTAAATGAAATCTGGTTATATTTGACAATGGTTTTTTTTTCAACCCACCCCAACCTGTTCTGTAAATATCGGCTCACAATGTCAAACCTGACCCTTGTATAGTCTGCTATAACATCATGAATAATGCAGGAAGTTACATAAACAGGAATACTTTGAGAGCCAATATTCATGGGAATAAGTTTGCGAGTGTTGAATGCTGTAATTGTGAAAAAAGGAAAAGTCTATAATCTTCATCTAAATAATTCAGTAGAGAAAGAAAACATTGTAATCTGACATGAAACTTATTTTTGTAGATAAAAATCCACGGTTAATTGTTTTATAAATTATTCACTCAGTTGTATGTGGCGTTCTTCAGGCAACGGATAACGTTTGTATTCGGATCGGCTCGCAATGTAGATTATTAACACGACAAAAGATATAAGGACAAGACCAAGACTGTTGATGAGGACACCTTCCGGGCTGGTGGCATAATTAGACTTCCTGAAAAGAAATAATAAAAAAAAGGAAATAAATAAGAGAAACATACATTAAAAATACAGAATCCACTATTTTTTAGCCTAAATTACAGCCTAGGCCCAAGGGCCACTCAAGGTAGAGGGTAACAATTTAAAAGGTAATGATGAATAAAGAGTGTAATATGAATGGAATATTGAGTTTTTTTTGTTTTTTTTTTTTTTGCTTATCAACCTTTTACAGGTTATTTAAAGCCAGAAAGTATTTTCAGACTGTAAAAATTATTTTGGAAAAATGATTTGCTGATACATGTTCTACTCATTAACCCATAGCTAGGAGAAGAGGTGAATTCATACCTTTCCCTAGGATATTTACACAGAAGCAAATATAACAAACATGACCAAAATTGGAATTTAGTTCTCTTATGTCTAACTCTGTGTCATTAGACATTAAACCACTGTACGTGCAAGCTTACAACACCTGGTATTCTCAAGTGGTCACCCATCTGGGTACTGACCAGTGTCAACATTACTTAACTTCAAAGATCATATAAGAAGCATTTATATAATAAATATGAATATCAGTGTATCACACTTTTTTCAACCTTACTCCTAGAGGCCATAGCCCAACATATACCATTTTGGAATCAGGCTGACTTCATGAGCAAATTAAAAACATTCTGGGCCATATCCAGACCCGCAATCCTGAAATTTTGGATTCAAGTTTTCATTACTGCAACTGTTTTTGGATTCTGCCATCTTGGCTTCTACTGATAAAAACAATTAAGACATAACTAACTTTCAATAGCTCATGTTCAAACGAAAAAATTACTGTTCTGAAATTACAGTGTTTCAAAATAAAATTGTCCATGTTTTCAACATTACTCCTAGAGACCATAGCCCAACATATTATACCATTTTAAAAATCAGGCCAACTCCATGAACAAATTAAAAATATTCTGGGTCAGATCAAAATCCACGATCTTGAAATTTTGGATTCCCAAATTTTCATTATTCCAATTGGTTTTGGCAATTTTTTTGTGATTTTTTGCAACAATTTTTTTTAAGATAATAGTTTTTATGAATTTTTGGAAATAATCTAAATTAATTGCAAAATCCAGTGAAAGTCACCCATTAAATAAAAATAATGATTTGTACAGAAAGTAAGGACCTACGTACATCAAACTGTCTTTAAATTAAGTGGTCGCAGAAAAATTATCATTGAACTTTTAAAAGGCAAGCTTGAATATTAATGCAATATTTAAATGCAGCAATCCATTCCGAGTTCTTCTTTAGTTTATTGTTGCCTATTGAATCTACTCCTTCCTACCTATTATGATGAAGGTCCAATCAAGACAACCCCCCCGACAAGAGTTAGCACACATGCTGCCTGATAGGGCAGCTTTTAAGGTAGTTACATAATATATTAATTATTTCAATACAACACAGAGAAAGCTGACCAAGTAAAACAAATACCAAATAACTAAAATAACTAAAATAACCTTGATAACACTAGAGGCAACTACTAGAAACTAAGTCACTTTGAAAATTTTAGTAAACTTAATATAAAATTTTTTCGGTATTAATTAAAAAAAAAACAAAAAAAAAAAAAAAAAAAAAAAAAAAAAAACAACCAAAATCAATTTAGTTGATAGAAAGTAAAATGACATTAAACCTGAAAGCAGGATTATACAGTTGAAATAAAACAAAAAATTATAATTTTATGTCAGATTCATTTTTCTTTCATTTGAGAAGAACAAATCAAAAAAAGAACTTTTTAACAAAGGTCAGTTACCATATTTAATGTTTTATTCCAATATTATGGAATGAGGTGAGGTACATGATAGCATCTGGGTAAAAATTAGCCCACCAAATCCCTCTACTTTGCAAATAAACCTCCCCTATTTCCATTTAATATTCCAGTATTATAGAGTGAGGCTAAGTACAAGTCCTGGCAGTCTATGGCATCTGGGTAAACATTAGCCTACCAGATCACTCTGCTTTGCATATAAACCTCCCCTATTTATATTTAATATTCCAGTATTATAGAGTGAGGCTAAGTACAAGTCCTGGCAGTCTATGGCATCTGGGTAAACATTAGCCTACCAGATCCCTCTACTTTGCATATAAACCTCCCCTATTTATATTTAATATTCCAGTATTATGGAATGAGGCTAGGTACAAGTCCTGGCAGTCTATGGCATCTGGGTAAACATTAGCCTACCAGATCCCTCTACTTTGCATATAAACCTCCCCTATTTATATTTAATATTCCAGTATTATAGAGTGGGGCTAGGTACAAGTCCTGGCAGTCTATGGCATCTGGGTAAACATTAGCCTACCAGATCCCTCTACTTTGCATATAAACCTCCCCTATTTCCATTTAATATTCCAGTATTATAGAGTGGGGCTAGGTACAAGTCCTGGCAGTCTATGGCATCTGGGTAAACATTAGTGTACTTAAGGTTTTTCTTGTTAAAAACTTGAATAATTTTAATATTCAATATTAAAAAAATAGTCAACTTTATGTTGTGTTTTATTTTAGGCTTAGCATGAGCAAAACAAATTCACAGATTTAGACAGGAAAAAAAAAAAAAAAAAAGACCCAAAAATCTGCGAAAATTTTTCATCCTTTAATTATTAGTTGTGCTTAATTTAATTTGTAATGAATATAAATGTAGGTAGAAAAAAAAAAAAAAAAAGCAAATGTTGATAAGATAGCACTGCACAGGGCCCCAATAAGACTTGGGCTCTCCTCCTAGTCAGGTGAGTAGACATGGGCAGTGGAAGGAGGACAATACACTCACAGATGCTATCCTTTGTCTTGACAAGAACCAAATCAGGCCAAATGTGGAGTACTGTTGTCATATTTGGGCAGAAGCAGCACAGACCACACTCTACAAACTTAATAAATTTCAAAAAGGTGTCTCCAAGTCATTGTGGGTGACAAATTATTCTCCACTTTCTGACCTCTCTCCCACAGGTGAGATTCTAGACCTAGGAACAAGAACAATTAAGAGTTGGTTCCACTTTTCTCAAAACCTCCCAATCAGACGCCTTGCTGCCAGATGTAGTTCATCATCATACTCAGAAATAGGGATGAAAAAAAAAAAAAATAAAAAATAAAAAAAAAAATAACAAGTAAAATTTCAGTTTAGGTGGAGACATTAAAAGTATAGGGCTTAAGTAGGAGTTTAGAAGGAAGCAGAAATAAGGAATATTTCTGATATCAAGTGACTATAACTAATAATTGAGAGGAGAAAAAAAAAAAAAAAAAAACTTACAGAACAAAAAATGCCTTTTCTGTGAGTCCAGTTAGTGATGATGCCAATGCAAGACAAAAGATGACCATTCCAAAGAACACATGAAACGGCATCAGATTTTGTTTCCATTGCTGACTGATGTTCGGTAACAAAAAAGATGAAAAACCAAATACCCACTGAAATGAAAAATAAATAAATAACCCAAAAAATAAAAAATACATGCAAGAGATCCTGAAAATGTGAAACTGTTTCAAAATTAATTTAAATACCAGATTTTTCATGTAATTAAAGAATTTTTTTAACTTGACATTTGTTAAAAAAAAAAAAAAAAAGGAAAAAGACAAACATTTTCTACCCATTAAATATAATTTAGTAATAAGAAACGCATGTGTGTGTGTGTGTGTGTGTGTTTCATTAAAAACGACTGACAAGGTACTGTGGTTAATTTTTTTTTACTTAATTCTTCTCCTGTTCTTATAATTTTCATTGCTGGACATAATTTTTTTTAGAAATTGTCCGAATGATTTATATGTTAAAGCACTTTCAGCTATTACCAAGAATGAGTTTTATTTTTACTTTTAACTTTTTAGACCAAGGATTGTTTTATGTATGTATCTAGAATTATGTTTTATTTTCCAAACATGGTTAACACATTGGTGTCATGTTCATAGTTGATATTATTGAGTGTTGGCTTTTTCTTTTTTTTTTTTATTAATAATGCTTCCATTATTTTTAGACTTTTGTGGATGAGATTATTATATTTGTATTATCAATGAGTATATTGCAGACAAAGTTTGGTAGGTCTCCATATGTACTTAAATGAGCCCTAATTGAGCTATGGGTAGAAAGATATAACCTGAATCTTCTTGTTAAGCATAGAAAGCAATCACTTTATAGTATCAAAAAGAATTAAACCATTTTGATAATAAATGAATGTTTTCAATTAAATTATTTCTAGATTGAAATTCTGTTCTCATCATATTTCTGTTCAGAAGTCTGTTTCTTGATTCTAGCGTCGTTAGCTGTGTTACAGTTTCTTAGCCATATTTAAACTGAATCGCTGCAATCTCAAAGATCCAAAGGAAAACCTATTAAATTTATGACTGGAAGATTTGCCACATTTTTAAATTCAAGGCAATATCTTTTGTCAGAATAAATTATTTTATGTTCACAGAAAACCATCTTTCAGCCTCCACAGAACTTACAGCAATGGTATTAGCTATTTAGGTATGTGTGTGTGTGTATATATTTTAAGATATTATGTTTATACATTTTTTTAGATACAAATATTTAAGTAAATGCTCTGTTTATAATAAACAGTTTTAAACAACATTTACTGGCCTGAATGTCTGAGAAATTTTCACAGAAAATATTTGTCCACCGACAGGAATTGAACCCGTATCCTATACAGAACCATCATATAGCCTGACATGCCATTAACCGATTTAAATATTTTAGGATACAGGTTCGATTCCTGTCGGAGGACAAATATTTTCTATGAAAATTTCTCAGACATTCAGGCCGATAAATGTTGTTTAATACTGTTTATTATAAACAGAGCATTTACTTAAATATTTGTATCTATAAAAAGAATGTGTAAACATAAAAATGTCTTAAAATAATTGTCGGACTTTGTACATTTCATAATATATATATGCTATTAATATACAAGATTGTTTTTGGATAATCCAACAACCAGTTCACTAAGCTTTGATAATTTTAAGAATTGCTAAGTACAAACTGGTAGGATGCCACCACCATGTGGTGCATGTTGTGTGCGTGTTCCTGAACACAGAGGTTGAGGTAGACTAAGGAAGACATAGAAGGACTGCATTGGGCGGGATGTGCAGAAGTGTGGCCTTACCAGCATTATTCCACTTTACAGGGATGCTTGGAAAGAAGGAGCAAGAGCTAACCAACTGCTGCCTACACCCAGTTACTGGGAAACTCACAGCAGTATAATCAAAGCTCCAGATCTTGACACACACTCTGGTGAAATGTCAAATTTTTAATGTTGATAAAATTCATTTTACTAATCTAATACAAGAATTCTTTTTGCAATTTAACAAGTTTAATTTCATAAAGACTAATTTCTCTTAAAATCTTGAAAATACTGTTTACTGTCAATTATGACATCCAGACATGCACTCTTGGAAATCTCCAAAGACCTGCAAAGTCTAAGCAGTGTCAGCATCGAAAATAGCAAACGAAAAAGACCTTTGAAACAAACCTGTAGAGCAAATAGAAGAACCGTGGCTAATCCGATCCAGGAATGAAGGCTGTACATGTTTGGAATTGGTTTTTCAGCCAAATTGTGAGAATCAAAGACAGCTTTGAGACCAACAGATGAAAAAATGAGTGACAACAACATCATGATGGCATGCAAAATCTTTATATACGTCTTGCGACCATTCCTGAAAACTCTGTATACCAAGATGGCTGAAAGGGTAAAAAAAAAAAAAAATAAAAAATATTTTAAATTCAACATGACATCAAGGCCAAAGTTAAAGTGTGCGTGTGTAGAAATAAAAACTAAAAAATACAGACAAAAATTATTAACAGTAACATCTAATTTTGGCATTTCTCAGAAATTATTTACAATTCTTTTATAAGTCTAGCATTTGTCCATGCATTGAATATTGCTGCCATATATGGTCTGGTGCTTCTGCTATGAATTCAGAGATTTTTGATAAAAATACGAAGAATCTGCAATGGTATTAGTCCTGACCTCGCATCTCAATGTGAAACTTTTGTTTTATAATAGATACCCATGATGTTTGTATAGCCATTTTTTTTAGATTTTCAGATGTTTCACTGATGTGTATCATCAGGCACTGTATGCAATTTATTTTGTATATTCCTGCTGTTCTGTTTGCTGCTGAGTATATCTTTAATCGTTTTAGAAGTGGTGCTTATGAATTTTAGATCACAATTGGCAAAGTTATTTTCGCTGGCAGCTTTTATACAATTGGCAGGTAGAATTATGTGCCTAATTATATCAGAATTGTGGAGATTAATATTTTTATTACCTGTGGATTTTTCTATTTTCTTCTGTATATATTTTGTAGGTTTTGCATTTATCATTATACAGGAATTAATATGGATATTAAAGGAGCTTGAAAGTGTTTTCAATGTATTTCTCTTCCTCAGGTAGGAATTGTGGGCTACAGATTCTAAGAGCTCTTATTAAAGAGAAAAATTTAAAGCACACATGCACCCAGACATTCTGTAAGAGCGACAGCATCCAGCATTCAATTTGGTCTTTAAAACTGACCACTCTTTTACACAATGTTTGTAGCAAATAATGATCAAGTCAAAAAAATTGATTTTTGTTTTAAGCCTAAACTCATGAACTTCTTGAAAATTCTTTGAGAGAAAAATTCAAATTGTTTATCGGATTCTTTAAAGAAATGATAAAAGTAGATCCAAATAAATTAGATGGAGAAGGAGATAAAGAGAAGGGGAGTAGAGACTAACAAAAATAAAGAGCAAAAAAAAAAAAAAAAAATCCCAAAAAAAACAAAAACAAACCAAACAAGCAAACAAACAAACACTCCTTCCAACAAAGAATTATCTTCAATATGACAATCAAAATATGTTCCATTACACACACAAGAGAGAGAGAAAGATTGCAAACTGACCATCTCCATAGAGGAATATCATCCCAAGCACCATGAAAAGTGGATGGTAGTTGAATTCTCTGCTCACATCACTTTGCCATGCAAAACCACCTCTGTACTGCCCAAGCCATACGGCCACAAGAATGACTGAGGCAAGTCCCAAAATTTGGGCACAAAGTACCAACCATGGGAACCATTTTAAGCTTCCAGGTTGATCAGGAGAATCATAGATGTCCATACCTGGAAAGAAAGTGAAAAAGTTAAGATTTTCAATGCATTTTGTTGTGAGGCATCACAGTGTGCCAGATATATAAAATAAATAATACCAAATTGTAGCAATTTTCCAAGTGTAGCTTAGATGTGGCAGAAAGCTGAAAGTACAGGGCACATGGATTTTTAAGGGTCATCATTATATATATCAGGAAAGGTAAAATAAATCTTTGGGTCCTAGTAACATGAAAATATTAAAACTGAACCATAAAAGAGAGCTCAATGTATTTTAATTATACAGAGCAATATGAATGAATAATAAAAGAAATTTTTTGACCTCATGGGGAGGGGGGAATAAACTATTTCTGCAAACAATGAAAGGAGTCGTGGAACATCATGGTTAAAAAGACAGACAACCACTTTCACTGTCTGCTGAAATGGTCTATTCCCCCCTTCCCTTACGTAAAAAGATTTCTTTGAAATATATATATATATATATATATATATATATATTATATTATATATAATAAAAGAATGACAATTGGAAAAAAACAAAATCTTAGTTTTTGCCAACACGTTTCATCTTTTGATTTTATAAAGGCAAACAATGAAAATGAAATGTTTTGTTGTCCTAGTTACATTAAATCCAAAATTTAAAAAAACAGACGCTCCTGTATAAGCCTCTTTCTTTTTAACAAAGTTACCATTAGCCAGAAAGAGGTTTACGTAGGAGTGTCTCTTTTTGAAATTTTGGCTTTAATAACTGTGGCAACAAAAAATTATGCTTTCAATGTTTGCCTTGATAAAAAAAAAAAAAAAAAAAAAAAAAAAAAAAAAAACTAAGATTTTATATATATATATATATATATATATATTAAAATTTCCCATATTAAGTCTGTGGATAAGAAAGGCAATTGGAAAAAAATCTTAGTTTTTTATCAAGGCAAACATTGAAAGCAAAGTTTTTTTTGTTGTCACTGTTACATTATAGAGGTCTGGGCCGGGAGAGTTAGCGAGTAGTGTCCCGACAGAGGTCTGGGCCGGGAGAGTTAGCGAGTAGTGTCCCGACAGAGGTCTGGGCCGGGAGAGTTAGCGAGTAGTGTCCCGACAGAGGTCTGGGCCGGGAGAGTTAGCGAGTAGTGTCCCGACAGAGGTCTGGGCCGGGAGAGTTAGCGAGTAGTGTCCCGACAGAGGTCTGGGCCGGGAGAGTTAGCGAGTAGTGTCCCGACAGAGGTCTGGGCCGGGAGAGTTAGCGAGTAGTGTCCCGACAGAGGTCTGGGCCGGGAGAGTTAGCGAGTAGTGTCCCGACAGAGGTCTGGGCCGGGAGAGTTAGCGAGTAGTGTCCCGACAGAGGTCTGGGCCGGGAGAGTTAGCGAGTAGTGTCCCGACAGAGGTCTGGGCCGGGAGAGTTAGCGAGTAGTGTCCCGACAGAGGTCTGGGCCGGGAGAGTTAGCGAGTAGTGTCCCGACAGAGGTCTGGGCCGGGAGAGTTAGCGAGTAGTGTCCCGACAGAGGTCTGGGCCGGGAGAGTTAGCGAGTAGTGTCCCGACAGAGGTCTGGGCCGGGAGAGTTAGCGAGTAGTGTCCCGACAGAGGTCTGGGCCGGGAGAGTTAGCGAGTAGTGTCCCGACAGAGGTCTGGGCCGGGAGAGTTAGCGAGTAGTGTCCCGACAGAGGTCTGGGCCGGGAGAGTTAGCGAGTAGTGTCCCGACAGAGGTCTGGGCCGGGAGAGTTAGCGAGTAGTGTCCCGACAGAGGTCTGGGCCGGGAGAGTTAGCGAGTAGTGTCCCGACAGAGGTCTGGGCCGGGAGAGTTAGCGAGTAGTGTCCCGACAGAGGTCTGGGCCGGGAGAGTTAGCGAGTAGTGTCCCGACAGAGGTCTGGGCCGGGAGAGTTAGCGAGTAGTGTCCCGACAGAGGTCTGGGCCGGGAGAGTTAGCGAGTAGTGTCCCGACAGAGGTCTGGGCCGGGAGAGTTAGCGAGTAGTGTCCCGACAGAGGTCTGGGCCGGGAGAGTTAGCGAGTAGTGTCCCGACAGAGGTCTGGGCCGGGAGAGTTAGCGAGTAGTGTCCCGACAGAGGTCTGGGCCGGGAGAGTTAGCGAGTAGTGTCCCGACAGAGGTCTGGGCCGGGAGAGTTAGCGAGTAGTGTCCCGACAGAGGTCTGGGCCGGGAGAGTTAGCGAGTAGTGTCCCGACAGAGGTCTGGGCCGGGAGAGTTAGCGAGTAGTGTCCCGACAGAGGTCTGGGCCGGGAGAGTTAGCGAGTAGTGTCCCGACAGAGGTCTGGGCCGGGAGAGTTAGCGAGTAGTGTCCCGACAGAGGTCTGGGCCGGGAGAGTTAGCGAGTAGTGTCCCGACAGAGGTCTGGGCCGGGAGAGTTAGCGAGTAGTGTCCCGACAGAGGTCTGGGCCGGGAGAGTTAGCGAGTAGTGTCCCGACAGAGGTCTGGGCCGGGAGAGTTAGCGAGTAGTGTCCCGACAGAGGTCTGGGCCGGGAGAGTTAGCGAGTAGTGTCCCGACAGAGGTCTGGGCCGGGAGAGTTAGCGAGTAGTGTCCCGACAGAGGTCTGGGCCGGGAGAGTTAGCGAGTAGTGTCCCGACAGAGGTCTGGGCCGGGAGAGTTAGCGAGTAGTGTCCCGACAGAGGTCTGGGCCGGGAGAGTTAGCGAGTAGTGTCCCGACAGAGGTCTGGGCCGGGAGAGTTAGCGAGTAGTGTCCCGACAGAGGTCTGGGCCGGGAGAGTTAGCGAGTAGTGTCCCGACAGAGGTCTGGGCCGGGAGAGTTAGCGAGTAGTGTCCCGACAGAGGTCTGGGCCGGGAGAGTTAGCGAGTAGTGTCCCGACAGAGGTCTGGGCCGGGAGAGTTAGCGAGTAGTGTCCCGACAGAGGTCTGGGCCGGGAGAGTTAGCGAGTAGTGTCCCGACAGAGGTCTGGGCCGGGAGAGTTAGCGAGTAGTGTCCCGACAGAGGTCTGGGCCGGGAGAGTTAGCGAGTAGTGTCCCGACAGAGGTCTGGGCCGGGAGAGTTAGCGAGTAGTGTCCCGACAGAGGTCTGGGCCGGGAGAGTTAGCGAGTAGTGTCCCGACAGAGGTCTGGGCCGGGAGAGTTAGCGAGTAGTGTCCCGACAGAGGTCTGGGCCGGGAGAGTTAGCGAGTAGTGTCCCGACAGAGGTCTGGGCCGGGAGAGTTAGCGAGTAGTGTCCCGACAGAGGTCTGGGCCGGGAGAGTTAGCGAGTAGTGTCCCGACAGAGGTCTGGGCCGGGAGAGTTAGCGAGTAGTGTCCCGACAGAGGTCTGGGCCGGGAGAGTTAGCGAGTAGTGTCCCGACAGAGGTCTGGGCCGGGAGAGTTAGCGAGTAGTGTCCCGACAGAGGTCTGGGCCGGGAGAGTTAGCGAGTAGTGTCCCGACAGAGGTCTGGGCCGGGAGAGTTAGCGAGTAGTGTCCCGACAGAGGTCTGGGCCGGGAGAGTTAGCGAGTAGTGTCCCGACAGAGGTCTGGGCCGGGAGAGTTAGCGAGTAGTGTCCCGACAGAGGTCTGGGCCGGGAGAGTTAGCGAGTAGTGTCCCGACAGAGGTCTGGGCCGGGAGAGTTAGCGAGTAGTGTCCCGACAGAGGTCTGGGCCGGGAGAGTTAGCGAGTAGTGTCCCGACAGAGGTCTGGGCCGGGAGAGTTAGCGAGTAGTGTCCCGACAGAGGTCTGGGCCGGGAGAGTTAGCGAGTAGTGTCCCGACAGAGGTCTGGGCCGGGAGAGTTAGCGAGTAGTGTCCCGACAGAGGTCTGGGCCGGGAGAGTTAGCGAGTAGTGTCCCGACAGAGGTCTGGGCCGGGAGAGTTAGCGAGTAGTGTCCCGACAGAGGTCTGGGCCGGGAGAGTTAGCGAGTAGTGTCCCGACAGAGGTCTGGGCCGGGAGAGTTAGCGAGTAGTGTCCCGACAGAGGTCTGGGCTGACAAAGCGAATGTGTCCCAATAGGCACTCAAGGCATGGGGCCTCTCTGAGAGAACATCTGTTCATCACAATTGATGAAACTTCTGGGTCTAATCCGCAATGGCAGGGGAAATATTACTAGTTTGGTTTCTGAGTTATTGAATATCACCAGCCAATTTTCCCCCACACCGAGATGTTAGAGTTTATTTAGTGAAATAAAGATTTAAAATTGTGCTAATATTCAAAATTTAATAATAAAAATTTTGAACCTGCAAAAAGTTTCAGAAACATAAAAAAATAGAAAAGTTACACAAAAAAGAATTGCTTTGCTTTTCACGATTAATCAATTATTTGCAGTTTATTTAAAGCCAGAAAACATTTTAAGATTGTAACAATCTTTTTTGAGATAATGATTTCCTGACAAGTCTTACTATCTAATTAATCCATAGCGAGATCTGACATGATTTAGGCCATCTCAGCCATGAAGTGCATTGAGGTGAGTAAACAAAAATAAATGAATATACCGTTTAATAAATGGTGCGTCTACACAAACACGTGTATCCACTAAAAAATAGCGTTTAAGTAATAAAATCTGTCGGTAATAAAATCCATCACTTATGTTAGGATACAAAACAGCAGATAAGAGTTTGATTCATACCTTTCCCCAGGGTATTTGCAAATAAGTGAATATAACGAACCCAACCAGAATTGGAACTCTGCTCTCCATTTTCCAATTCCTAGCTATTATCCATTATGCCACATGCATATCCAAGCTTATAGCTGCTAGCACCTAGTATTCCTAAGCAGTCACCCATCTAGAATTGGCCAGGCTTCGTGTTGCTTAACTGATCATATGAGAACCAGTGTTTCAACATGATATGGGCATAAGCCCTTTATACCACCCGCACATGGTATTCCAAAGCGGTCACCCATCTACGTATTGACCAAGCTCAACATTGCTTAACTTCGGTGATCGTACAAGAAACGAGGTTTCAACGTGATATGACCATAGTCCTACGTAGAAAGAGGACCAATGTTAACAGTAGAAGTCAGGTGGGTAAAAAACGTCAACAGTAGCATACAAATATGATAAGTAAAATGCGGACATAATAGAAATTATATCAGTAGGTATTTAAAAAAAATACCATTCACTGAATAAAGTATACTTCCAGTTTGTGTCCATCTAGATAAAAAAAATTTTTTTTTAATTTACAAACCTTTGCAGCAGGTCATAGTCAACTCAACAATGAAATACCAGCTAATCTGCACTACAAGGAGGCAAGTAAAACGGTGAGATACAAAAAGTCTTGCCAACAACTATCTTCTTGTGTAAATTATATAAATAATAATGTCTGGTCACTCGTTTCCAATTATGTCTGTCTTGCTAGTCGGCCTACCTAGTCCCTGTTGCTCAGGCATATTTCAGCTTGTTCAACCCACCGCCACACATACACAGCTCTAACTATCCTGAGTGGACCTTAGTTATAGTTTCTGGAAGAGTGTGTGACCAATAGTTTGAACAAGTGTAGTACACTCAAACCCTCGGTCACGGTGACTTGTGAATTAGTGCTAGCACAACCATAAACTGTTCCGTCTACCCAATTTCACTTGGGTTCTAACCCGTACGTTTGTTTTTTTCTTTCTGTTGCATACTGGAATTGCAGAAAAAATTTACTTGGAAATAAGAGAAACATGTCTAACCGCTGTCATTGGTTTTGTTGGGAGGTGTGAATTGACATTTTTATGTCAATGTATATTGACAACTAACGTCAGGGCAATTTATCAGAAATGACAGTATTTTTTAATTTTAAGTGAACCAGCTTATTTAACTATAAATTATTTCTTAAAAATTAAAATACTTTCAAAGTCTAATATTTTATTGATTTTTTAAAGTATTTTTTTAACGAAGAATTTTAGGATGAAACAGTGCAGGCTTTGGACACCAAAGCCTGCACCGTTTCCGTCCCTAAAATGGGAAAAAAAAAAAAAAAAAAAAAAAAATTAATAACTGCTATATGTCTCACTGAAAAAGACAAAATTTATTATATTTAAAAAAAAAAAAAAAAAAAAAAAAAAAATATGAAAAGAAAATATTTAGTGATATATGTAAAAAGAAAATGAAAAAATGTGGAAAATGCGACGACGATGGTGGGCAGTCAGAGAATTTTTTTGCCATATTAAAAAAATTATTGTAAAAAAAAAAAAAAAAAAAAAAAAAATAGAAACGCTTCGCAAATTGTAATAATCTTTCAAATTTATGATCTCTAAAAATATATCTTTTAATAAGAACATTTTCAGAGCATTTCCAGAGATGCTCATATTCAAACTTAATTTTAAAATATAACAACTTTATCACATTTTCTATTTAAAATTGAAAAAAAAAAAAAAAAAAAAAAAAAAAAAAAAAATTCATTTTTCATTGGAAAAATATTTTGACTTCAGGCAATAATGTCCTTAATTAAAATTTCTAATTAAATAATGTCTTAATTTAATTGGTTTTTTGTATTTTACAATTCAGAGCTGAATTAAAAAAAAAATCGATGATTTATATATTCTTCAAAAACAAAATCTTCTGCATTTAATTAAAAATTACGAAGATACACATATTCGGGTTTTCATAAAATTAAGCCGGGTGGGTAACAGTTTTACCATAACTTTCAAAAAAACGAACATTTCCAAAATAATTTCATTTATTTGTAAATAAGTTTTGAAAGTTTCATTAAAATCCGACAATTGTTTGATTATTTTGAGAATTTCCAAATTAATGCGTTTTCAACTGAAAAAAAAAAAAAAGCGCTAAAATTCGAACGTGCTAGAAGGGATAATTAAAAAATTTTAAAAATACTTTCCTTTCCTCTTAAACATTTTGGCGATAAAACTTATAAAAACTAAGTTTGGGCCCCTTTTTTTTCCTGATGCTATGCTATTTTTTCGGCAAATTATTGAATAATTCCTACGAAATTTTCAAAAGACCACACAGTACTGACTGGGGTATCATGAAAAAGAAAAAAATCATTCATAAATTAAGTTGCCGTTCTAAATGTTCCTACAAGTATTTGAAATATGCTTGTTAAATTATAAATAATTTATAATTAAACATAAAAAATAACTGACACTGCTATAAATTGATCGGAGTTGGCCAAACCGCGGCTCCCAAGCCACATGCGGCTCGTGGAAATCTGTTGGTTGAGCTCCTAAAAAGCTAAGAAAAAAATTCACTCTTTATAATTATCTACTCAACTGGATATGAATTGTGGCCCCCATTTGATTTTTAAAACGTAAGTTTAATGTTACAGTTGAGTTCTTGCGGCTTTCAAACATCTCTGAACTGTATGGTATGTGGCTCTTCTTACCTTAAGCAAGTTTGCCCACTGAAATAGGTCAGTGTTTTTTGTGGTAAACAAACAAACAAAAAAAAAAAAAAAAAAAAAAGAAAATTAGATTTAACTTAACTTTTTTGTTTCAAAAGTAGGTTAGTTTGCTTTGCATTTTTGTTACATGGAGACTATGAGAGTGAACGTGAAATTTTTCATTTGTTCAAATGAAAAATCACTTCTTTTTTTTTGTGACTTCATTTGCATCTCCTGAAGAAGAACTTAATTGGCATAGAAAAAAAAAAAAAAAAAAAAAAAAAAAAAAAAAAACATTCTGTCAATTTTGTTATAACAAAATGAAAAATTGAGGAACATCCTGTCGCAATTTTTTTCTAGAACAAATAGAAGAGAAAAAAGTTCTTTCCATTCTACTTGGAAACGTTAAACTGTTTTCTTTCCGTATCTTGTAAAATTATTTTCCATAAATTTTTTGAGAGAAAAAAAAAAAAAAAGTATAAATTCAGACATACTAAAAATACTAGACAAATGTTTCTTTTTACCAACGCGTTTCGTCCCCTAAAGGAACTTACTATTCCAAAACGCGCGTGCGCACATATTGAAAAGATCATAGTCAACAAGTCAAGGCTAACTAATAAAAACAAATTAAAAAAAAAAAAAGAAACTCTTGTAAAAATTCCATTGATTTTTTTTTTCTTTAGACAATAATGTCCATATTCATAATTCAATCACAAAAAACATTAAAAGCTTTTCTAATTAAAAAATTAAAATATCTGAGTTTGTTTTTTTTCGATTCAGAACAGATTTTAATTGGGGGTCCTGTTTTACAAAAAGAAATTGATTTAGAAAATAAATTTTCCAAGGTTTTTTTTTTTTTTTTTTTTAAATTAAGGCTTAAGCGGATCAAAATTTAATTTACCGAAAAAAATTTATAAAATTAAACAAGTGAGTGTAGTTGTAAAAGGTGCAAAAAGATATTTTTATCAAGATTTTTAAAAGAAAAAAAAAATCTAAAATAATTTAATTCATTTGTGAATAAGTCCCGAAAGTTTCATTGTATTAAAATCCGACAATTATTTACTTTTTACAAGAATTTCGAAATCAGTGTTTTTAATATATGCATGCGCCATGTTCCTTCAGGACGTGGGCGATCATGGCTCTCAACATACCCCTTCTTTCTTTGTATCTCTTTAAAAAAGATTTATCATTTTGCTCTTTATCTCCTAATCCCTGCCAATATCCACGCTAAAAAATGACATACGTTGATCTTTTAAACTTTTTACGATCTTACCTGGAGTTTTTCTTTCGTATAATATTTTGTAAAGAAGCTCTGAGCATTTCTGTGCGTTGATAGTGACCCACAATAATTTGCCTATCCACTTTCTCAAACATCGTACAAGTTTTTGGAAGAACAATTCTAGTGCGCAAATATTTCTCTTATTGTAGGATGACAGCCGCTGACCATGAAGGCTCATACTTGGAAAAGCCCTTTATGCATGGCTCGCCGCCAAGTCAGTCTCCCTAAACAGAAAGCTGGGAGGAACATAGTATTTTTACATCACTGTTTAAAGGCTCATCAAATACAAATAGAATTGGAAAGTAAAATTCACTATGTATTTTTATTAAGTAAATAAAACTGGGAGAAGGAAGAGGTAAAAGGGAGATAATGGTGAAAGTTTAAAACTTCTTGAACTTATAGTGCGCCTTTTGTATGATGTAAGTAGAAGGTAGAAAAACCTAAGGGGTAGAGGAAAAAAAAAAAAAAAAAAAAAAAAAAAAAGAGAAAAAGAGAAAAACAAAAAAAAAAGAAAAGAACAAAAAAAAAGAAGAAAAGAACAAAAAAAAAGAAGAAAAGAACAAAAAAAAGAAGAAAAGAACAAAAAAAAGAAGAAAAGAACAAAAAAAAGAAGAAAAGAACAAAAAAAAGAAGAAAAGAACAAAAAAAAGAAGAAAAGAACAAAAAAAAAGAAGAAAAGAACAAAAAAAAAGAAGAAAAGAACAAAAAAAAAGAAAAGAACAAAAAAAAAAAAGAAAAGAACAAAAAAAAAGAAAAGAACAAAAAAAAAAAAGAAAAGAACAAAAAAAAAAGAATTAAAGGGGTGGGTGGGGGGTTGATATTAGAAGCATATTTTTTCTTTTTACAAAATCTAAATCAATTACATTTAGGCACTTTCTCCCCAAAGAAAAAAATGCGATACCTAAGGACTAAAAAGTAAAAAAACGCATTTTAAAAATACGAAAACTTAATTCCAAGGTTAATAGATTAAATTTAATATTTCCAATAAGCAAAATACTTTAGTGTATTTCAAACTGAATTTAAAATTCATTGGAATGACAATGGGGGGGGAAAAAAAAAAAAAACAACAACAAAAACCGCTAAAATCGGACATATTAATTAAAAAATCTGCTAACAACAATTCTCTTTATTAAAAAAAATAAAAAATAAATATGCTTTTCTGAAAGAAAGACATTTAACATGGATGGAGGTGGGTGTTTGCATCAAGTACTGGCAAATTTATCGAAACAATGTTTGGCATTTTTAATTAAAGGGTAAAAATTTCTTGAATACAATGCGAACACCTTTATATATATATATATATATATATTTATTTATTCCAAAAAAATTTTGCTTGAAGATGGAACAGAGTTTACTTTCATTCAATTTAATTCAAATAATTATATTGAAGTTTTCGGCTCTTGTTTTGAAACATGGGAACTCTTATGTAGCGTGTTGGAATCATATTTTTAAATAAATAATTATATATATATATATATATATATATATATATATATATATATTAACTACCCAGTAATCTAGAAAACTTCAGAAAATATTTTAAGTAATCTAATATTTTATTGAATTTTAGTTTTAAAGTCTTGCTTACAAAAATGCTTGTTAAGGAAAATTTTTATGCTCCTTACTCTCAAACAGAAAAACACTGGAAAAACTAAAAAAAGAAAAATTAGTTAAATTTACCTTGTCTACAATATTTAATGAAATACGTTTAAAAAGAAAGGCTGCTATATATATATATATATATATATATATATATATATATATATATATATAAAATAAAAGAAAGAGGTTGTAGTGGTTCCAACGAGAGAAAAGTATGTATATTAAAGAGAAGAGAGGTGCCGTAAACGTTTTTGGTTGTAATGTGGATTTATTTAGAAAAAATATTATGCTTTGTTTTCCATAATTTTCCTACACGTGTTTCTGGTCTCGTGACCGTCTTCAGGTAAAAGCGGAGATTTACACATTATTAAAAATAATTAATTTTTTTTGTTTTTCAATGTTAAATATTCTCTATACGAGACATTTTCTGTGTTAGTAATCCGAATGTCTTTCTTGAATTGGCAATGAAGCTGCTGTCTATATATATATATATATATATATATATATATATAGATATGTGTGTATGTGTGTGTGTGTGTGTATGAGAGAGAGAGAGAATTATTAAAGTGGAACCAACGGACAAATCACCAAAAGGCCTACATAACCTTTAACAAGACAAAATCTTACAAAAAAAAAAAAAAAAAAAAAAAAAAAGAGTAAAAGATGAAAAGGTCAAACACCTACCTACTCAGTAAAGCACTAAACATCTAGATTACTTACACAGAGCAAAAACGCTTAACAACATTAATTCCTATGAAAGGACTAGGACTATTCTTTCATTTGTGTGTGTGTGTTGCTAGGTGCATGTTCTGCATTCATGATGCATAAAAATTTCACTCAATTCTCAAATCGCACTTCAATTCTGCCATGAAAAATTATACATTGCACACGTAGTGACCTTAACATAATAGCAGTAGCAGCCCTAAATAAACCTGGTATCAACAGCAGCAGCTCTCAAATATAAAAACACAAGTTCTAAAGTGTGTGTGTGTGTGTGTGTGTGTGTGTGTGTGACATTAACTTTCCATGCTGAAGCTAAAAGGGCTATGAACGCTTCACACTAAAACACACCAACACAGTGATGTAGCAGCGATTACATGTGTTTTTCACTGGCAGATGAATTCCCTCACAGAAGTAAATTAGTTGAGCTGTGAACCAATCAAATCCACCGGTGGAAGGATACAAAAGCCGGACCTGCTGTGAGGAAGAAAAAAAAAAAAAAAAAAAAAAAAAAGGGAATTCTCTCTTTAGTCTAAGGGGTCAACAACAGACGATGAGCTGCCGATTGCTATCTCGCCTCCTGAACTGACAACACACTTTTCTTACAGACAAACTTTTGTACAACCATGTATGGACAGTGTACCCAAAACTTTAGGTATTTGTTGCCTGAAGGTTACCCGAAGAAACCATTAAACTTTATGTAAAAGGATTATCGTTCTTGTTACTTTTCTACCTAATATTGCTGACGTTTACAGCGACCATTAATCCTTTACAATAAGTCCAACTTGAATATATTCATAAACATCTTGTTGTGTATGCAATTTACTTCTAACAAAGAAACTCTTGTTCTACTAAACGTTCCTTTTATTAATTTTGTTTTACTTTTAATAAATGTTATTTTTGCATTGCAAATCAATTGGTCAATTATTTTGTTCATATACTCTCTTCACCATTATTTCATGTACAACAAAATATTCCTGTAAGAAACCTTACACATTTAATTATTACAGTAGCTAATCCAGGGTTGTAGCAGAGACAAAATTTGGGGGAGGCCAAAAAATTTAGAATTTAGTTTTAAGTTATCAAAAGGGCGCCAATATGGTTAGCGGCATTTAAAATTTCCAGTCTCTCTAGATTGGCAGAAATCTGTAGACTCGTCTTTTTCCTATCTATCACCCCTAGTAACAGAACAGTCTATATCTTACGCCTACGTATGGAAAACTCCAATCAATTAAAACCGTACTAGACGAACCAACAAATCTCATTGGTCAACGACACTATAATCTGAAAGTTTCACGTGCAAAACGAAATTGCGCCAAAACTTAAGTGAGCCGATTTCGGACTTTCAGAACTTATAAAAGAAGACGCCGACTGACCCAAGCAGTCAGTGACGAACACTCACAGAGAAATTGCCAACATACTCCACGTCACTCGAAATCACGATTTTACCGCGCAAAGGTACATCAACGCTGACTCACTCACAATTAAAACTCAACCAACTCTGTGGACATCGATTCTCAAACATTGCTTATCCAAAGTGAATTATATTCACTGCCTATTAAGTAAACATCAATGTGCGAACGACCTTAAAAACATTTCAGTCAAAGGTAGATCACTCCTTAAGAACTCCTACTAAAAAGACACTTAATATTGACAATTCTAATACCAACACAAATCTAAAACGAACTGTAAATGAACGAACGATTACAAAGAGACATTCTGAAATCTAAAACATCATACACATTTTGCCAACATATACCAATTATCCTGCTTGTATATTGTTTTGAATTGTATATAAATGTTTTATTAGTTTCTAATTGAATATGTCTTATTCTTAATCGTATTTTAAATTTCGTTTATTTGTTGTGGATGCAGAAAGTCACGCAACCTACACAAATTCCTTCTGATTCTTTCAAGCATAATTAATAAATTCTGCACATCCCCAACAAATCGTCTTTGAAATAATAGAGAACCGCCTGTGTTACAAATGAAAGAACTTTTCATTTTTATATTTTATTGGACTCACCACAATTCTGAATTAAAACGAAAACAAACCCACACGATAAAGGGAAATTACCATCATCGTATGCCTTTAACGAAGAATTTTCATCAGGGTTTTATGAAAGCTATATTCTTTCTTGCTTTGATGTTTTTTTTTTTTGTTTTTTTTTTTCTTGTATTTCTTTATTTTGGTAAAATAAAACCCTGTAAAAATTGGGAGGGGACGGGCAAGACATTCTTCCCTGGCCCCTACAGCTCTAATCACTAAGCATATAACTAATAGTCATAGTTAACAAATTCCTTTTACTAAGTAAACAATGATGCATGTTTAATTTAAAATGTAATTAAATGTTTCTTCTGGAACCGAACATGACTTATTTGTCAAATGAACTATGATAGATATTAATGGTAATTAGTACTTAGATTATCTTTAAAAATAGTTTGTAGTTGCATAAATTATAAAATGTATTAAACTATTAGTGCAAATGTTTAACTACGAAACGGTGACATATTTGTTATGATTGCTACACAATTTAAGATATTAATCCCAGACATTTTTTCCAGATGTCATGAGAGTCAAGTGGAAACGTGTCATACTAATAACGTCATTTAATCACACTATAATTTATTAATCTTTAATTGGGACCAACCGAATTTCCAAAAGAAACACTCAAATCACCACATGTGGGTCCCAAAGACTCATTACATTAAAAAAACCAATCATCATCATCATGTATACCTTGCACATAATATTAGGTTGGTGCAAAAATAATGTCGTTTTCTCACATGTTACTATGTGAGAAAACAACATTATTTTTGCACCAACCTAACAGTGTTTGATGTAATAAAACACAGCTATTAAGTATATATTAATAAAAATACATATAATGCTAGCGGTGAGAGATAATATAATTAAGATGGGGAAACTTGTTACTTAACGGAGTGGTATTATTTCAGTCATGCCAGCCAGCTTCAAAGTTTCATAAGTGCATTTTTGTAATTCCTTCACTCTTCAGGGTTATTGGCGTCTCTGCTGCTACTTATCTTCAGGACTATTAACACTACCCTTACCTTCTGATATTGTGCACTTTAAGGCATAAACCTGCCTGCGTAAAATACTTTTCCACCAGTAAACTACAGGAAAAGAATCAGTAATTTTGATACATAACACTGTTTTATATATATATATATATATATATATATATATATACACACACACACACACAGTGCCGTTCGAGAAAAGTGACTCGCTTGATTTTTTTTTTTTTTTACTAAATGTTCTTTTCCGATGAAACGAAAGTTGAGCTAAATTCAAAGGATAAGCGATCTAAAATCCGAAGAAGCTTTGAAAGCTCTTTGAATTTAGCAGTAAGTACTGTCAAGCATCCGTTCAGTATAATGTTCTGGGGATGCTTTTCTTTTCATGGAACTGGTTTCTTAAAACCTATTGAAAAAGCCCCCAGGAGCGAGAAGTACAAGATAATTTTAGTCTTGTCTGCGCCCTTCTGCGGAAAGGGTGCAAATGTAGGATAATGCTCCCTGTCACAAATCAAAATTGATGAAGGAATACTTTGATGAGAAACAGGTGAGTGTTATGACATGGCCGCTCCCAATCTCCTGGCAGGTGAGCGTTATGTCATGGCCTCCCCATAGAAAACTTATGGAGCATTATAAAGTACAAGCTCTCAAGAAAGGAGTTGAGCAACAAAGAGGATTTGATTGTTAATTTCATATCCGAATGGAATTCAGTGCTTGGAGATGAGATTTGCCAGAACCTAATCAAGTCAATGTCAAAAAGGGTTGAAAAGGTTATTCAAAATAAAGGAGGACCCATAGATTATTAAATATTTCGAACTATATTACCTATAATAAATAAATTATACCTATATTATTCTTTATTTAAAGCTGTTTGGTTATGTTTCTATTGATTACTAGTTGTAGGAAATAAGTGAGCCACTTTTTTTGCACAGAGTTTTTCCCTAAATCTCATTTATATCCAAAATTATAATTATCAATAGAATACCTTAGGGTGAGTAAACTTTTTTACTAGGTGGTCGGGAAGGGGTCTTTATATTAGTAAGATTAAAAATTAGTTTGACCCCAAAAACAATAGGCAAAAAAACCTTTAAGTAAAAAAATATCAGGCGAGTCACTTTTATAGAACAGCACTATATAATATATATATATATATATATATATATATATATATATATATATATATGTGTGTGTGTATATATATATATATATAGGTACCTCCACGACATCGCTAAAAAAAGCATAGCATGATGAAAAAGACGCCAAACTTGACGAAAAATTTTTATCGTCTAAATGTTTGTTATTATTAAGAGGAACTATCAAAGTATTTTGGGTTTGTTTTTTTTCTTTTACATTTTTTTAATCGTTCCTAGCACGTCCGAAATTTTCGTTAAAAATCTTGGTTTTTTTGAGTCAGAAAATTGACTATTTTTTCCATTTTATATAAAAAAAAAAAAAAAAAAAAAAAAAAAAAATGGAAATCTCACTTTGAAATTCTTTTAAATATCAATTATCATTTTTTCAAAACTTATTTTAAGAAAATCAGAAATTAATATAATGTTTATTTAAAATATTTTGAACCAAGCTTAACTTAGCTTCTGCACCGAAAAGATGTAATTTAAAAATAAAACAAACTTTCGCGTCACTTGACAGGTGATGAATGACATATTGACGGATTCCGTGAGGCTAATTTGTTCTACGGAAGGAGAAAAGTGAAATAATTTACATTTAAGTGAACAAATTATTTACCTCGTTATTTTTAAGGAAAACTTTCATCGCTCTAATTTTTTTTTTTTTTTTTTTTTTTTTGTACTTAGCTTTCAATTTTACATTTACGATGCTTTATGGAAAATATATTCTAAAGAAATTAAAATAAGACTTAAGAGTGACATTAAATTTCATAATATCTAATTAATGTATAGGTACCTTATGAAATTTTATCAGAAGTGTATATAAAATACTATAATTTTATGTACATTTATTACATTTTACTTGTATTTCCATTCATTTTATTATTAATTTTGATATTTCATTTATGGAAAAATGTCATATCTGAGATTAATATAAAAATAAGATCATATAAAT